>OY728119.1:177490453-177870453 GCA_963277665.1 Viscum album | reverse complement strand
ATGGTTTATCACGTAACCACCCGTCAAATGTCCAAGTACCATTATAAAATCATAAGACATAAAACAAATATAATGGAAAGAAAACATTTCCACACTTTGATCAAAATATATCACTTAAATATATTGACATAAAAAATCCATTATAAAAACCATTTTCAATACCAAAATACATAAAAGAGTATATGGTATTTATTTCATTTTAAAAACATTATGGCTTGTTGAGGAAGCCAAAGACCAAATAATACTCGCAGCGGCGGAAAAGGTCGTTGTCACCACATATGTTAAAAGAAACATTCCTTTTTGTCGTTTAGTAAAACTCTTCGTAGAAAAAGATTCCTTTTGTATAAAATTAAAAGTAAAAGGGGTTTATACAACATATAAAATAAATCCTTGTATTAGAACAAAATATGATTCAATGAAAGGAGACTGAGACGAAGTCCCTTACAAAGACGGTATCCTTAGATTAAGGATAAATCAATTACATGATTATGTGTGACAAATATGAATACACAAAATATAAGTGGATATTAAGTGTAAAACAATAAGAGGTCATTCACACATAATCTTGGAAAAACAAAACCAATGACATAGATATTTAACTCAATGGAATGAGATTGAGTAATGATTTCCCATACAAGTTCGTCTAAATGACGTAAGAATTTATAAATGAGATGATTATGTGTAGAAATAGTATATCCACACAAAGTTTTGTGGAAGTTACAACATAGAGATTCCACACATAATCTTGGAATAATAAAATCAATAAGTAGAGGTTTAACCCAAAGAATTGAAAGTGGGTTTAGAAGTTCCCTTACAGAAATCCGACAGCCTAACAACGTCACTTTAAAATTCAGAAAATGAGTTGATGAGAGAGAAAATGGTATCTCATCACTTGGACATAAAATTTACATCAATAAGGATATAGAAGAACATATCCCAAAATAATAGTATGTGAATTAAAAGAAATAACAAAAGAAGTCTTTTAGAAAGAGGAGGGTGAAAGGTTCCCTTACAGACTTGGGTAACTTTCGAAATGTACACCCCATGGAAGAAGGGTCATACAATAAAGATGTAAATACCCATAATTGAAATTATAATACACAAAGAGTATAATAATGGTCAATACATACACCACTCATAGTAAATGGTGGCAAACGTAGCATAAATGTCACGGGAATAAAAGTGAGATGAAAAATCCCTTACGAAAACTCGGCAGCCTAACAACGCCACTTAAAACTTCCAAAAATGGTTTGATGAGATCAAATAGGGTATCTAATAATATGAACATAAAAAGTACAGTAATATGAATATAAAAGAACATCCCCAAACATAAGAAATATGAGCTTAAAAGAAATGACATAAAAGAGAGTGCTTAAAAAGAAAAAGAGAGGTAGGATCCCTTACCTCAAGTCTGACTTGTCTTGTTTGTTTCTTTATATTTCTGAATAATAAACTTTCGTCAATTTATAATTGCTTAAGGAACTATTTTAAAGATTATTATTCAGTTCATATCAAATATTATAATGTTATAATAATTGGTTAATAATGTGAGTTCATATCAGACGTTTTTGTCAATGTTTGGTACATGAGTCAAAAATGAACTTGTTTGAAAATGATTGTCCATGTAGTTATAAGTAAATCATCTCCAGAATA
This sequence comes from Viscum album, assembly GCA_963277665.1. Classification (NCBI taxonomy): domain Eukaryota; kingdom Viridiplantae; phylum Streptophyta; class Magnoliopsida; order Santalales; family Viscaceae; genus Viscum; species Viscum album. The sequence continues at coordinate 177,868,800 of OY728119.1, read as the reverse complement.
GTATTAATGATTTAAATATCATATATATCCAGTAAATATTCATTTTATACTACTCCATAACATTTGGAGATAAAAAGAAATGAAATGCACCGTTCATGGAGACGGTAGGCCGTACGTACGCATGAACGCTACTTTCATTTCTTTGTCATATTAATGGAATTAAAAATAATTGAGAGATATACATATTATAATTAAAGTATAAAATATATGTTATATAGGTTACATATGTTCATTAATTTCATTCTTTATACATTCCATGTATTGCATGAACGAGTCACATCACTTGAGGGGGCGGTAGTCCACACTTCCTCGTATGAAATTATCGCATTTGCACAACATGAAAAGCATGAAGGAATGTTTTAAATATAAAATTCAGAAGCATATAGAAAACATAAATACCATATATATCATATATAAAATATATTTACATCATAATTTCCACCATGAAAGGTGTTAAGAGAAGATTGAACAATCATCGTTTCGTGAGGCAGAAATTCGCCATCCACAGAAACAGTATGTTCTTTAACCATTAGACAAAGGTGTGTGTAACTGTAGCTCTAATACTTAAAATAAAAACATCCTAGTATATTTAAGATACTGGTGTTGTTACAAAAGAAATTAATAAAAAGAGTTTAGAGGGTTGTAGAAGCAAAATAAAACAAAAGAACACAAGTGAATACATTACCTTAAAATCGGGTAACTCCTCTTGGTTTGAACCAAAAGGGTTTCTTGAAGATCATTCTACCAAAGGTGAGGCTTCAATGATGAAGATAGGGATGTGTAGAGATGAAATGGTCAGGGGTTGGACGAGACAAAGTCTTTATATGTGTGGGTAAGGTGGTATAGATGGGGGCCTTTTATAAGAGGAGAGGAGGGGCACTCTTGGAAAGTTATAAACTTTTACTTTATTATAAAATGATTTTTGGATTTTAAAGGTCCCAAAATTATATATTTTGAGGATAAGGTGATAAGAGTTAGAAATACACCCATATAATAGATTTTGACAAGTGTAGGTTTTAGATTTTACATTATCTTTTCATTTTATTTAAATCGTTAAATAATGAGGTAATCACTGCATCATCATGGTGTCATAAATAATTTAATTTATTTAATGTCTAAAAATTATAAAAAATATATCACGATCTAGGAAATATTTTTAGATTTCTAATGAATATTTATAGTAAAAAATATGACTTGTATAACCCCATGTAAATTTTTTTTAGTAAAATAATACATGTTTGTGACATTTTAATTTTAACTTTAAATAAAAAGTTATTAATGTCATTTTCCAACCAAAGTGTCTCCATGGGGTCCCCAAGTTGACCCATGTATTTTCTTGGTCGTCCATGACTCATCCAATAAGGGTAAGACATGTTTTAAGGTCATTTCATATTATTAAAACATTATTTTTACCTTAAATTACACTAATTACCTTTAATCGCAATTAATAAAACTTAAAAGTTACTATTCACCAAAAATTATTTTAATCCCATTGAACCAAATTTTACATCCCAATGACAACCATGTATGTAGGATTTTTGAAAATCAAATCACAGAAGTGTTAAAGTTTCATTTAAACGAAAAATCAGTTTTTTAACTACCACTTAGTGATTTCACTATTCATCAAAAATTGAAGTTTTTCAGAAAAATACCAAAAATTCACCCGAAGATATATTTGATATTCCGAATTCAAAAATGATTTCTATTTTACAAAATTAAAAACATATAAGTTTCATTAATTAATTTAATAATTAATTCCCGCTGTCAAAACAAATAGCGTGTTTTTAAGAAACAATATCTATTAAAAGATTGACACTAGTTTAAGTCCAATTTCAAAGTGAGATTAATTCCAATGACCGCCATTGAATTAAATGGTAAAAATATATTCTAATTTCACTTTAAAACCAATTCAAAATATAATCTAATCATATAAATAAATTAGATTAAAAAGAGGTTTTGAATTAAAATACAACATTTTTCACTATTCATTAAAAAATGAACTTTATCAGAAAAATACCAAAAAGTTACACAAAGTAAATTTTGATGTCCTGATTCTAAATAAAGATTTTATTTGATCCAAGAGAATGTAAAAGAGTGACCAAAACTATTTTTAAAGAGGGTTCTCCATCAAAAGGCGATAAATCGACCTTTTAGTGAATATTAGAGTAATTATGCTTAGATTGAATTCCTTTCTTATTTTAAGCCTTTATATTTTATTGGATAAATGTAAAAACATTTAACAAACATAAATAATAATATTTTAGTTATTTATATTCATTCCTGCCAATACAATGGATACGTGTTAACTACCATTTAAAATAATATTATTTTATTATTAGAGTACAACGTAAGATTTCAAAGAAACTCTTTGTTGCATATTGGGTACGCCATCGACCATAGTATTCCCTTTAAATTAATATTAACATTTTATTCACAAATATAGATAAATATAAAAATGTCATATTCTTTATTTACCCGAGGTGTTGCAATAAGGATGTATTTCATCACTTTTAATCCCATGATTAAGGAGTATGAGATATATAGATGTAAGTACCTAATCAAAGAAGGATAGTTACATCTATATGAAAACCCCTGATATAAAATTGGGAAGGGTATTCACTACACAATTGTTTGTCATGAAAAATAGTAGGGTAACTTTGGTAGCGTAACAATGATACACAAATATTCTTAATTGGGTTTAATTAGAGTGAAATGGGTCTCCCATCACTTGGAAATCATAAGTATAGTATGAGATATGTATAATAACATATCCCAATATGAAAAATTTATAATTAAAAGGCATAATATAAAGAAGGTTCTTAAATAAATAGGAGAAGGAGAGGGTCCCTTACTATGAGAGGGTGCTTCTTAATGCTTGGGAGGAGCATCTTAGGAGATTGGGGAAACCTTGTGAGGACTCTAAAGAGGGAATAATAGAGTAAATTTGTGATCCTATAGTTTCTAGTGAAGAGAAATGGTAGGTTGGGTGGATTTATATAGAAAATAGAGGGGAATTTTTTTATTAATTTCTAAACCTAGGTTTTAGAGTCTATATGATAAATTAATCCAAACAAATAATAATTCCATTGATTTTTCCAATGGTTTCTTAGAAAGAGGATTGAATAAATACTTAAAATAATACCCCTGGTGATGTGAAAGTGAGCCATGTTTATTATAAATTGATTTTAAAACCTAAAAATATAATTATAGGTTTTGGAGGATTCATTAAGGCTTTATAAAACTAATCAAATAACCTCAAAAAGCATTATTTTAAAGGGGAAACATAATTTGGGTTATATATACTCTTTATTATGGTTATTATATCACTTTTAGTCATTTATGATAGCATAATATACAATATATTTATATCCTATTTATTTTTTACCCAAGAATTTGATTATCTTGGAAAATTATGAAAAATTAACCTTAGGATAATTTCAATGTACTTATTTGGAAAATAATATTTATTTTTTCAAAAAAATTCTCTACATATGAAAATTTATTCTTTTAAACCAAACATCCCATTTATTGAATAACAATGGGTTTTTTTTACAATTACAGAATTCTAACCCATATAAAAATCATTTATTACTTCATAAAATGACATTATCATTTATATTTAATAAAAATTATTTAATAATAATGTTTTATTAAAATAAAAAATATTTAAAAAATTATTGAATTCATAAAAAAACATGTCTTGTTTAATACTATATATTTACCAAAAATATAATTTGTGTTTCATCATATCAAAATATAAATTTTTATCAAACTTATTATTTATTCATTATAAAGTAATAAAATATAAATATAATAATTATAAAAATATTATAATTCATACTATTAGGGTCTAGATACATATCCCTTTATTACACCGGTGAATTCACTAAGGGTAAGGTGTGTGATAGGGATATTTTCTTAGGGTGGTTTGGTGAACATATTTTGGGTAGTGATCTCAATGAGATTTAAATTATCCTATAAATGATTTTTCTTGTGCTTTAGCTATTGAATTTTGGATTGGTCTAGGTCAAGGTCATATCCTAGTGATTCTATCTCCCTAGGAAGCTCTGATAAATGGGATTCATATGGTAAGATCATACTGGTCGATCCCATAACTTATTTTTTCTATGTTATATGGATTTATCATAATTCTATATATATACTAATCATATGATCAAAATATAATGGGTATACTATCAATAGTTATGAGGCATAATGGTCTATTATATACTATAGGATATAACTTTTAACGGTCTAAAATAACAAAATTAGTGCAAGTGTTTTCTATAATTAGATTATGTAATAATGAATTTATTTACTAAAAAAGGAAATTTCATTTATAAAAGTTTAAGTCATTACATCCTTTACCCCCTTCAGAAATTTCACCCTTCAAATTTTAATTTCATACAATAAAATAGATGAGTGCATTTTTTGTTTCATTTCCAATTCTAGTTCCTAAGTTTCTTCCTCAAACTTGTGGCTTCACTACAACACTTTAACCAAGTGTGTTGTCTTATTTCATATAACTTTGTCTCTCTGATAAAATATCTTCATCAGCTTCTCCTTATATAAAAAATCATTATCCAATGGTATAACCAATACATTTAGTACATGTGAGGGGTATGGTATGTATGGGGGATATATAGAACATGTCATGTACTTGAGATGGTTTAGGTGGTAGTGAAAGTCGATAATCCAATGCTTCGATGCGATCAATGATATAAATGGGGCCCATGTATCTAGGACTAAGCATTCCATTCTTCAAAAAACTCATGAATTTATTCAATTTTGATATAAAAAGGAACAATTTATCTTCAACCTCAAACTCTAGGTCTCATCAATGATTATCTGCATAGATTTTCTATCGAATTTTCATAGATTGCACATGACACTGAATTGTTTGTACCTTCTTTATCATCACTTAGATATGATCAGGTCCCATTAGCTTCTACTTTATAACTTCATCCCAGTATATCAGAGTGTGATACCTATTCCCATACAAATCCTCATAAGGTGTCATTTGAATGTTAGAATGTAAATTGACTTTATATGAGAACTTTAATAGGTTAAGTTTCTGATTCCAATATCCTTAGAAATACATTGAACATGATCTAAGTATATTCTCAAGAGTTTTAATGGTCATTTTAGACTAACCATCCATATGAGGGTGATTAGAAGTGGTGAAGCTCATCTCTGTAACCAATTCTTGCTAAAGGCTTCTATAGAACCTTGATGTAGACCTCAGATCTCAATCAGATATAATAGAGAGTGGAACTCCATGAAGTAGTACCACTTCCCTTATGTATATCTTCATGAGTTGGTTAATAGATAAATCTTTCTTGATGGAAATGAAATGTGATAACATGGTAAAGTGATGGAATACCACCCATTTGGTGTTATTGTATTTATTAATCCTAGGGAGTCCTAAGAAAAAATCTGTTGGTCGGAGTGGATACTCAAGAGGGGGTGAATTGAGTTCCAATTAAAATTTCTGTTAAAAATATTTCTATTAAAATCCCCCATTTAAAAACTAAGTTAAACTGTAGTGAATTTTTAAAACTGTAAGGGTTCAGTTAGGTTCCCAAAGATTGATTAGGTCTTAGGTAATTTAATTAGAAGATTAAATTAGCTTTCGAAACTAACCTACTGATTTACAATAGTTACAAAGACTTTCTAGATTAACTATCAAAGTAACTTTAAAACAGTTTGAATTTCAAAGTAATTAGCAGTGGAATATAAAATATATAGTATACTTTAGACTTAATCTAATATGCACAATAGATATAACCAAGAGGTTCAGTCTCAAGCTGAGACTTAGTCCTCTCAAAAAATTTATATAAATTTGATCCACACCCTGGATCAGGGTAAACAACAGTACAAAGACTGTCCAGGTACTAAGACCTCTACCACAGTTCTTCGTGGGAAAATAAAAACAACAACACACTAGCTGTCCAGGTCCTAATTGACCTCTACCACTATCCACAGTGGGATACAAGATAGTTATAGAAGGTTTGTGTGAGGATTTAGAAATCCTCTAGCTTAGCACATGAGATAGTGTGTGTATAAATTATAGAGAGCATACACACAACTCAAAAGGTAAATAAAAGAATCACTGAGAGAGTAGATATGAGTTTTAGAATGATCTAGTGATTTTAATTGCAGCTTTGGACTCCTTTGATTAATCAGGAATGCTACTGAGTCCTTCTATGTTTTTTTTCTGAAAAACAGAGGGTCGTTTTCTTCAAGTTCAGTTTGATCAGCTTGAGTGCATGAAGAGATCGTTGTAGTTCTTCACTCCTTGACTAAAGTTCAGCTTGTGTTCTCTTCTTGAATGAATGTCTTTGTGTATGTCCAATGTTATTCCAGTATGGATGTAGCCTTTATTTACTTTGTGTATGCACCACTGTTCATCACTCTTGAGTCCTTATTTTTGCACACTTTTTGAATGGCCTTTGTCTTTACTTTTATAACATTCAGCTCCGGTCTATTGGAATGATTACCTTTTCACAACTACGAGGTACGGTTCCCTGACATGCCAACAACTATCATTAAATAACATTAATTGCATTAAAATCATCAAATATGACTGTTAACATTATTTTAATAATATTGAAAAAGTATAGAGTTTAAGAATCAGTGACTGGTTAAGTCTTTCATCAGTATCTCTCTGTCGGTAGACTTGTAACAGTGGACTTTGTATAGCGGTGAAATCCTATCAGTAGCTCCTTGTTCTTGTACCGGTAGCTCCTTGTATCGGTAGCTCTTTGTTTCTATCGGTAGCTCGTCTTGTCTATCAGTCATTGGCTCATTGTATCAGTGAACTTCTATCGGTAGACTTGAGTAGCAGTGAGATTCTTTATATTGGTGAACTTCATAGTGGTAGAATTGATTATACCGGTAGACTTACTCTAACGGTAGCTCTGGTGTAATGGTATCTCATATCGGTATACTTTTGTATCGGTAGCCTGTGCATACCAGTAGGTCCTTTATGTACCAGTGATTAAGTGCATACCGTTTTCTGTAACGGTAGCTCTTATCAGTAGCTCTGATTATTAGTGAGTTCTATATCGGTAGACTGAATCTATCAGTGACATTTTCTTACTGGTGGACTTACACATACCGGTAGCTCTATATCAGTAGCTATGAGTATATCAGTGACTTAACACTTATCTGTTCTATGCAACACATATTCATATTGAGTTATAATTATTTCATCGTATGTATAAGCATAGATAAGAATTGATTAATATATTCCAATGATTATTCTTATATTATTATCAACTCAATAGTAGGATGAGAATGTAAATAATATATAAATGAAAATTATTTGGGAATATCATCATATTAAGACATAATTGAGATTATCAAAACAGGTGAGGTCAACAATCTCCCCCTTTTTGATAATCACAACTTAGGATATGATAATTCCAAAATAATTAGAAATGTATTAGAGAATATTAAATCCAATTGTATCAGAGATAATAATAAAAAAATAATAATAAAAATCGCACACAAGAGGTAAAAATGTAAGATTCAAAATGTTAAATGTATCATAGGTAGAATTTAAATGCAATGGTATCAAAGGTACAAGTTTCAAATCATAGTAGCTCTCTCCTTCAGTTCTATTCTCCCCCTTTGTGATTTGCGAAAAGTGAGAAACAACAAAGATAGAAGGAACAAAATGGAAAAGAAAAGAAGACCATTTGTATTTCATGGTGAAAAAAGGTACAGAGAAATAAAAAAATACAAGTGATTCCTATCGAATGTCTTAGCCACCTATTCAATCCACGTCCTCAATGTGAGATTTTACCTTGGGATCATAAGAGGATTCAGGCTATGTGGATATAGGTGGAGTCTTAGGAACACCAGAGATGATCAGAGGAGGCTGAGCTACTGAAACTGTTCCTGGCCTGTACTGTGGAGCTGTCTATGTGATCATAGAAGTAAGGCTATGGATGGCTTGGGCTGGAGTATCTGAACAGGAGAAGTAGTAGAGGAAGATGCAGGTAAATCTGGAGGTACAATCACTGGCTAAGCATAAACATGCAAGAAAGGCAACAAGAGATTTCTGAAATCCATAATGATTCCTCCTCCTCTTTCCATAGAAGAAATGAAATCGTCCTTGTTCTACATGAATTTGTCTAGTGCAGGTGTCAATTCTTTGAGCTTGCTGACTTGTTATTTGAAGGCTTGATTGACTGGTGGTAGCTTCATGTTTTCTAACATAAGCTTGAAATGGTTGTTGAGCTGATGCTTGGTATAAACCCTTTGAAAATAATAATCTACCTTGTGTTTCACCTCTTTCTGAGAAGCAGAAGCTTCTCTCATATAGTCCCGAACAATATTCATGATATCTCTAGTGGTATCTCTAGTAGAAGTCACCACTTTGGTCAGATCAGATGAGTCCACAGAGCCACTGGTTGATGCTGAACCAAGCTCCTCCTTCATCAAATCTCTAATCTGATCCAAATCCACTAAAGGTCTAGAAGCAAAAGAACCAAGAGAGAATTTCACAGTTTCCTTGAAATTCTTAGTTAGCCCACTAATAATATTTTTCACTACAGAATCTTGGGTGCTAACATGATTTGTTATAGAATGATTAAACTCCTCAAAAACTGAGACCATATGGATGACCACACTCTTCAAATAAGCCAAATCCTTGTCATCTTGAGATTTAGAACTCATATAGGATTCTAGAGAGATAACTGATTGCTTTAGAATTTCAACATTCTCTGCCAGTCTAGATACTTGAGTCTGGAAAGCTGTAACTTCATCCACTATCTTTGCCAAAAAGGTTGACACATTATAACCAAGAGAGAGTTCAAAGGAATTTTCCATATTTCTCATCTCTTCAATAAAGCAACTCTTTAATTCAGTAACATAAGCACTCAATGACTCTTTCATCTCATCCTTTAAGGATTCAAGATCATCCCTAGTGATCATATTTTCAGGTACAACTAGAGGTGATTTTTCAGATACAATAATGTCCACTGAGTCATCCATAACCGATTGAATGGATGACACTAAGTATACTTCCATTTTTCTTATCTTTTCTATAAAACTGGATTTAAGATCAAACTTTAACTTATCCAGATCACCTTTTCTGATCACCTATTCAGGCAACAACTCAAATTGAATATCATAATTGAATTTTGGTCGACTGAGGGATGTCTCATTATCAGAATATGGGTAATCCAGTCCACAAACCACAAAACCTTGGTCTTCTACCCAGTATTCAATATCAATGGCTACTGAAACATTTCCAAATCTGGTTGGATGCTTCCCCTCAACTGGTGCATTCTCCTGTATAGAAATGGCACCCTCAGCAGCTCTGTCTTCCATATCAGAGTCCTCTACAACTAATTCAATTTCTCCAACAGCAGGAAGCTCCTCTGGAATAGGTACAGGTCTATTAACTTCATCAAACTCCTTAGCAGACATTAGGGAGTGTCTAATAAATGTACTAAGGCTCAAGATGGAAAAAACAGATGCTTCACTTCCATGAACTTCTTCTTCATTCTTCCGAGCAACCTCTTCCTGATCTGATATCTGTTGGTCTTCCTCTTCCACAAGTTCCTCTTCATTGATTACACCCAAAACATTTTCTATACTAGGTAGGTTCAAAGAAGAACTTTTATTTTCTTTTGATACAATTTTAGGAGTTGGGCTAGGAGGAAAGTCTGGATCTCCTCCATCTGCTATAGAGGAATCCTCATCTTCTGAATCATCAATATACTGTGGCTCCTCTTCATTAGGTCCTAGACCTAGATCCCTCACATCCTTAGGCCTTGAAGGATGATCCATAGGATTAAAATTATCATATATCTTCTTATCATCATCAACCCATTCTCTTTTCCATGGGTTCCAACTTATCTTCATGTATTTGCAAACTGTGCTTGTGATACAAAAATTATTCCTTATTACCATTGTCTCATCTTGAGACTCATCTACCACTTCACTTTAATCATAACAGGAATCAACTTGGAAAAGAATAAAGCATTGGTCTTTGATTTGGTTCTGGTCATATCCTCCATTTGAATCATTAACAACCTGCACAGATTCACCTTTACTCCATGTCTCAAGAGATGTAACAGATAGATATCTTGATATCTCAGATTTGCAAAGTCCCCTCTCCTTGGACTTATAACATGTTGCATAAAATTGAACAGAAATCTGTTCTCTCCATCCATTTAAGCAGCCACCACCTTTCATTGCTTGCCACTACCGGTGATCTCCTCTAAGGCAGTCTCATAGTCAAAAATATCAATGGTAGGTGGAACTGTCATTGATGAATAACCATAAACTCTTTCATGTGGTACTCTCAGGTACTCAACCCACTCAACAGATGAAAAAGATATTTCCTTTCCATTCACAAATGAAATCATTCGGTTCTCATCTTTTGATTTCTCAAAACTCACAAACTCATAGAACTGTTTTACTAGCTTCGGATAGTAGGGGCCATTATAATTTGAGAAGCATTCTACCCACTTCTGATCTTATAGTACCTCGAGAACTAACGATTTACTAGACATCATCCATTCTTTACATAGCTCTTTATCGATTACAATATCACTATTTTGTAAATGTGGGTTCACTAGACGTCACCCAGACCTTGTTCTACTAATACTACTACTTGATTCAGGTCCAGTCTTCTGCTTCTTCGCATTTGGCTCATCAATGTCATCTCTGACAGTAGGGAGTTTGGTTTTTTCCATCTCTGGTTCGAGGAACTTAGGGTTTTCATGAGATTCAGAAGCTAAGGCTTGAGGGTAAAGGGTTTGAGGTGGATCGAGAAGTAACTAAGACTTAGTTTTATCATTTAGGAATCATAAAATTAATAATTAAAAGAAAATAAGTATAATGTAAACAATATATATTTGAGAGGTTTAAAGCTACAAAAGTTTTAAAACAGCGCAACCTATCAGTAACTCATACTAGTGAGAATTCCTAACAGTGAGGTATAACGATGAGGTTTACTAACAGTGAGGTATAACGGTGAGGTTTACTAACAGTGAGGTACAATGGTGAGGTTTACTAATAGTGAGGTATAATGGTGAGGTTTACTAATAGTGAGGTTCCAACCGGTCAAGGTTAATCATTCCTAACTCGTGTCTAATGTAACTTAACCTATCCAAACTTAAAGGTTTGGTGAAAATATCAGCTAATTGATGTTCAATACCTATAAATTCCAGAGTAATATCACCTTTTTGGTAATGATCTCTTAAAAAGTGGTGCATTACATCAATGTGTTTGGTCCTAGAGTGAGATACAGGGTTCTTTGAAATATTAATTGCACTAGTGTTATCACAGTTTATTGAAACATGCTTAAAATCATATCCATAGTCCAAAAGAGTGTGTTTCATCCACAGAATTTGTGCACAACAACTACCAGCAGCTATATACTCTACTTCAGCAGTGGACAAATCAACTGAATTCTGTTTCTTACTACACCATGATACTAAGGATTTTCCCAATAAATGACATGTTCCAGATGTGCTTTTTCTATCCAACTTGAAACCAGTAAAGTCAGCATCTGAATAACCCATTAATTCAAAAGATTGTCCTTTTGGATAAAACAAACCTAAATTTGCAGTATGTTTAAGATATTTGAAAATTATTTTAACAGTAAGTAAATGAGATTCTTTTGGATTGGATTTAAATATTTCACACATACACACACTAAACATAATATCTGGTCAACTATCAGTAAGGTAAACTAAGCTTCCAATCACACCTCTGTAGTTAGTTTGATCCACTGGTTTCTTAGTTTCATCAGCATCCAACTTACAAATAGTACTCATAGGCATATCAATTTCCTTAATACTATTCAAACCAAAATATTTTAAAAGATCCTTTGTATATTTACTTTTATTCAAAATAATACCACTTTCATTTTGAAAAACATGAAATCTAAGAAAATATTTGAGTTCTCTCATTAAACTCATTTCAAATTAATTTTGCATACTCTTTGAAAAATCAGTACATAAATAATGTTTATAAGATACAAAAATAATATCATCAACATAGATTTTTACTATCAAAACATCTTTATAAATTCTTTTAATAAAAAGAGTTCGGTCAGCAATCCCTTTAGTAAAACCTTTTGAAATAAGAAAATTACTAAGTCTATCATAACAAGATCTTGGAGCTTGTTTTAAACCATATAAATCTTTAGAGAGCTTGAAAACTCTTTTTGGAAAATGAGGATTAGTAAATCCAGGTGGTTGTTCAACAAAAACATCTTCAATTATAAAACCATTTAGAAAAGAACTTTTAACACCCATTTGATATAACTTGAAATTTAGACGAGCAGCATAGGAAAGTAGAATCCTAATAGATTCTAATATAGCTACAGGGACAAAGGTTTCCTCATAGTCTATTCCTTCCTCTTGACTATACCCTTGTGCAACTAACCTAGCTTTGTTTCTAACTATATTTCCAAACTCATCAACTTTGTTTATAAAAACCCATTTAGTGCCTATGGTCAAAGTGTCCTTAGGTCTGTCAACTAATTCCCAGACTTTGTTTCTTTCAAATTGATTTAATTCTTGTTGCATATCCATTACCCAAAATTCGTAATTGATTTCATCATTGATATTTTTAGGTTCTAACTGTGAAAGATAGGCTTGATGTTCAACCTGGTTTCTTAGAGAATCTCTAGTCTATGTCCCTCTATCAAGATTACCAATAAAAGCATCTAAATGATGATTCTTTAGAATCTTAGTTGATCTAGTAAAGGTAGGACTAGAAATTTCAGGTTCATCTATAGGTTTGGGTTCAACAGAAGAAAGTTCTATAAAGTTTCCAGAACTGGATGTCTTTACAACAAGTTCATTGATTTTATCATTAAGGTCTAGAGCAGATAAGTCTTCTTCAAGATTTTAAATGGAAGATTTGGGTTCATGTGGATTAGTTTCATCAAACTTGATGTGAATAGATTCTTCCACACATTTTGTTCTTTTATTAAAGACTCTATAGGCTTTGATAGTTAAATAATAACCAAGAAAAATTCCTTCATCACTTTTAGAAGCAAACTTGTCAAGATTGTCCTTTTTATTGAGAATAAAAACTTTGCATCCAAAAACTCTAAAGAAATTAACCTTAGGTTTCCTATGGTTCCACAACTCATAAGGGGTCTTCTTGAGAGAAGGTCTAATCAAGACTCTATTGATAATATAAAAATCTATATTTAAATCTTCGGCCCAAAAGTAAATTGGCAGGTCATACTCATTAAGAATAGTTCTTGCAATCTCTTGTAGGGTTCTATTTCTTCTTTCTACTACACCATTCTGCTGAGGTGTTCTAGGGGCAGAGAAATTGTGACTATAGCCATTGTGTGAGAAATAATATTCAAACTCATGATTTTCAAACTCACAACCATGGTCACTTCTCAAAGTCTTAATCTTATGTCCACTAAGGTTTTCTACAGACTTGGAGTATTTAATAAAGAAAGAACAAGATTCACTTTTGTGATCTAAGAAGTATACCCAAGTATACCTAGAGTAGTCATTTACTAAGACATAGACATAGTGATTCCCATTTAAACTAGAAACACTAGAAGGTACAAACAAGTCCATGTGAACCAACTCGAGAGGTTGAGAAGTTGAAACTTCTTTCCTTAATTTGAAAGAAACTTTATGTTGCCTTCCCTTTTGATAGGGATTGCAAACTTTGTTAGTTAGGAACTCAAGTTTTAGGTAGGTCTCTAACTAAGTTCTTCCTATTCAATTTTCTAAGTGAATGAATGTTGCAGTTTCCTAATCTTCTGTGCCATAACCAATACTGCTTATGAAAATCATTTAAGCAAGTAATGTTTTGTTTAGATAAAGAATTCAAATCAACAGCATAAACATTTTCATTTCTCAAAGAAGAAAATACTAAAACATTTTTAGAATTAAAAACATTACAAGAATCATTTTCAAATTTAACATTAAAACCATCATCACACAATTGAGAAATAATTAACAGGTTATATTTAAGTCCATTAATAAATAAAACTTTGGAAATTAAAAATGAATCAATGTTACAAATCTGTCCTAGGCTGATGATTTTTCCTTTATAGTTATCACCAAAGGTGACATGGCCTCCATCAAGTTTGATTAAACTCTTGAAGCATGAGTAATCTCCAGTCATATTCCTTGAACATACACTTTCCAAGTACCATAACTTCTTATGGGAACTTTTCAATCAAGTTTCCTACAAAACAGGTTTAAACAGAAAATGATTTTGGTACCCAGATTTTCTTGGGTCCAGACAGGTTAGCAATCAAAGCTTTAGGTACCCAGATTTGTCTTATTGGTCTCAAATAATTTAAAGAGTCGATAGATTTTGAAAGTTAAACTCTATTTGATCTATAAACATATGAATAACTAGTTGAAGCATATGAATTTCCAGAACTAGAACTATAAGCATTCTGTCCAGATTTAGAAATAAATCTAGTTTTAGTAATCTGTCTCTATCCAGGTTGATAGCCTATTCGAGTGGTATATTTTGGTGCCACTTGTTTTCCTAGCATTTGAGTTATAGTATTCTTTCCATTTGTGAATTTCTCTAAGTCCTTACTTAATTTCTCATTGGAAAATTTCAGTTCAGTGTTTTCCTTAAGTAATTGAGCATTCTTTTCCTTTTCTATATCAAGTGCAGATTTAACAGAACTGGTCAAAGCATGCTGTTTCTTTAAGGTATTACACTTGTCCTTCAATTCATTACATGTTTCTTATAGAATATTACAATATTCAAATAATTCTTCACTAGACATATTTTCAGATTCAGAATCAGAATCAACTCCAGAATAATAATAATTTAAAGCAGAAGTATCCAATGTTACCTTGGATGTGTTTGTCATGAAACACATATTAGCTTTCTGAGATTTTTCATCCTGAGTAGAATCAGAATCACTTGAACTGTCTTCTGAAGCACTCCAAGTTTCTTTCATAGCTTTCTTGTACTTATTGTCCATGTAGTCAAATTTATTTTTGAATTTCAATTTTGGACAGTCTGCTTTTACATGTCCTTTCCTTTTTCACTCATAACAGACAATCTAATCACTCTTATCAGACTTCTTCCAATCTTTCTTCCAGTGACCTTTGTTGTCATATTTACCTTTTTAGTTTAATTTTATGAATAATTTCTTCTTCTTGTAGAACTTCTTAAATCTTATGGCTATTTGAGCCATCTCAGCATCACTATCAGAATCTGAACTTTCACTTTTTGAGCTTTCAGTAGGTATGTGAACTTTCTCTTTATCCTTGCTCTTTGAGGTAGTAGACTTAAAATCCACTGATTTCCTTTTTGGTTCATCATCTTCTTCCTTTTTTACCTTCATTTCTTCTTCATACATCATAAGCTTACCAATTAATTCATTAACAGGTAGTGAAATTATATCACACGATTATCTTATGGAGACAGATGTGCCTCTACATATTTCTGGCAGACATCTTAATATTTTCATGATCTGTTCTTTTGGAGGAACAACTTTACCAAGAGAGCTCATAGTGTTGGCAGTCTCATTGAACCTGAGATACATGTCAGAAATGGGTTCATCAGGCTTCATTTTAAAATTATCATATTTAATGGTATAGGTATTTCGTCTCATTTCTTTAACATTGTTTGTTCCCTCATGAGAAACACCCAAAGTATCCCATATTTCATAAGCAGTTTTACAAGAAGATATGCGATCAAATTCCTCATCTTCTAAAGCATAGTACATAACATTCATTTCTTTACAATTATTATTGTAGGCAGTTTTAGTAGGTTCATCCCAAGTAGTTCTTTTAGTTTCTGGAATCTTATATTGAGTCTCTATAGCAGTCCAGATGTCAAATCCCATACTCTCTAAATGAATTTTCATTTTTAGCTTCCACTGGGCATAATTTGTACCATTAAAGAAAGGTGGTTGGTTGGTAGAAACATCTTCTAGTATGTTGTCCATAATTAGATTTTTACAAATATATTTAAAGAGATAAAATTTAGAACTAACATAAATTTAATATCTTTAAGATACAACTAAAATCACAGTTGAAAAACAGAGTGTTTAAAAAACCTTTAATAATAAAAAAATAGCTTTTGATACCAAATGTTGGTCGGAGTGGATACTCAAGAGGGGGGGTGAATTGAGTTCCAATTAAAATTTCTGTTAAAAATATTTCTATTAAAATCCCCCATTTAAAAACTAAGTTAAACTGTAGTGAATTTTTAAAACTGTAAGGGTTCAGTTAGGTTCTCAAAGATTGATTAAGTCTGAGGTAATTTAATTAGAAGATTAAATTAGCTTTTGAAACTAACCTACTGATTTAAAATAGTTACAAACACTTTCTAGATTAACTATCAAAGTAACTTTAAAACAGTTTGAATTTCAAAGTAATTAGCAGCGGAATATAAAATATATAGTATACTTTAGACTTAATCTAATATGAAAAGAAGATATAACCAAGAGGTTCAGTCTCAATCTGATACTTAGTCCTATCAAACAATTTATATAAATTTGATCCACACCCTGGATCAGGGTAAAAAATAGTACAGAGACTGTCCAGGTATTAAGACCTCTACCACAGTTCTTCGTGGGAAAACAAAAACAACAACACACTAGCTTTCCAGGTCCTACTTGACCTCTACCACTATACACAGTGGGATAAAAGATAGTTATAGAAGGTTTGTATGAGGATTTAGAAATCTTCCAGCTTAGCACATGAGACAGTGTGTGTATAAATTATACAGAGCATACACAATGCTCAAAATGTAAATAAAAGAATCACTGAGAGAGTAGATATGAGTTTTAGAATGATCTAGTGATTGGAAGTGAAACTTTGTACTCCTTTGATTAATCAGGAATGCTCTTGAGTCCTTCTATGTTTTTTGTCTAAAGAACAGAGGGTCGTTTTCTTCAAGTTTAGTTTGATCAGCTTGAGTGCATGAAGAGCTCGTTGTAGTTCTTCACTCCTTGACTAAAGTTCATCTTGTGTTATATTCTTGAATGAATGGATTCGTGTATGTCCAATGTTATTCTAGTATGGATGTAGACTTTCTTTACTGTGTGTATGCACCACTATTCAGAACTCTTCAGTCCTTATTTTCACACACTTTTTGCACGGCCTTTGTCCTTCCTTTTATAGCATTCAGCTCCGGTCTATGAGAATGATTAACTTTTTACAGGTACGAGGTACTATTCCCTGACATGCCAACAACTATAATTAAATAACATTAATTACATTAAAATCATAAAATATGACCGTTGACATTATTTTAATAATACTGATAAAGTATAGAGTTTAAGAATCAGTGACTAGTTAAGTCTTTCATCAGTAGCTCTCTGTCGGTAGACTTGTAACGGTGGACTTTGTATAGCGGTGAACTCCTATCAGTAGCTCTTTGTTCTTGTACCGGTAGATCCTTGTGTCGGTAGCTCTTTGTTTATATCGGTAGCTCGTCTTGTCTATCAGTCAGTGGCTCATTGTATCAGTGAAATTTTATCAGTAGACTTGAGTAGTGGTGAGCTTCTTTATATCGGTGAACTTCATAGCGGTAGACTTGCTTATACCGGTAGACTTACTCTAACGGTAGCTCTGGTGTAACGGTATCTCGTATTGGTAGACTTTGGTATCGGTAGCCTATGCATACCGGTAGCTCCGTTCTGTACCAGTGATTAAGTGCATACCGCTGGACTTGTGCACACCGGTCGACTTGTTCTCTCGATAACCCTGCTTTTATCGGTAGCTGTTCTGTATTGGTGTATCCTTTCTGTAACGATAGCTCTTATCGGCAGCTCTGAGTATTAGTGAGTTCTATATCAGTAGACTGAATCTATCAGTTACATTTTCTTACCAGTGGACTTACACATACCGGTAGCTCTGTATCAGTAGCTATGAGCATATCAGTGACTTAACACTTATCTATTCTATGCAACACATATCCAGAATGAGTTAGAATTATTTCATCTTATATATAAGCATAGATAAGCATTGATTAATATATTCCAATGATTATTCTTATATTCTTATCAACTCAATAGTAGGATGAGAATGTAAATAATATATAAATGAACATTATTTGGGAATATCAGCATATTAAGACATAATTGAGATTATCAAAACAGGTGAGGTCAACAAAATCCATGGTTATGTTTTCCCATTTCCATAATAGTATGGGAAATGGTTTCATCATACCCTTATAATTTTTTTCATTTAGCCTTGTGTTTTTGGAATACCAAGAATCATGATACAAAAGTTTCAATCTCCATATTCATATTATCCCACCAGAAGTTTTTCTTCAAATGTCTATACAATATAGTGCTTCCTGGATAAATAGAGAAGGATGAGCTATGAAAATCATCTATAATTTCTCTCTTCAGTTCTGGTTTTTATGGGACTCATATTTTGGATCCAAACCTTATAAATCAATCTTTAGAAAATTTGAACTTCAGAATATTCACTACCTTTTTCTATATAACCTAATCATCCTTTAAATCCTCATTTATACTCTCAATAATGGATAATTGAGAAATTATTTGAGAAAGGCAGGATGAATATCCTTTTATTATTACAATAAACATCCTTTTCATGTCGAATAATATTAGATCCCTTTCACTCCTCATCATGTATAGGGTTGTGGAATCATTTCTACTCCGAGAATCTTCCAATTTTTTCACCTTCATAGGATGATAATGGATTGAAAAATCATAATCCTAGATTATCTCTAACCACATTCATTGAAGCATATTAAGATCATTTTATGTGAATATATATGGGGATTCTATGATTTGTATATATGTCACACTTTTATCCATATATGTAATGTCACTAAATCATCAACATGAAGATCACTGCAACCAATTCCACATAATGTGTTGGGTAGTTTTTCTCATGGATATTTAATTGGTGAGAAGTATAGGATATCACTTTTTTCATCTTTCATGAGTACACAACCCAAGAACTTTTGGGATATATCATTGTATATCACAAACCCTTCCCCACTAGTGGTTAATGTGAGAATAGGTGCATTGATTAGTCTCTTTTTAAATCTTTAAATATTTCTTCACATTCATCATTCTATAAAAACTTCACCCCTTTCAAGTTATATTTTTTAGTGGGCTTGATAATCATGATAAGTTTCTCAAAAAACTACGAGAGTACCTAGATAAACCTAAGAAACTATGGATCTCCATCACATAGGTTGTTTTGGACCATATTTCAATTGCCCCAATATTTTAAGGACCCATAGATAACCCATTACTGGTGATAACATTCCCTATGAAAGTAACTTTCTCCATCTAGAACTCACATTCACTGTAGTTATCAAATTATTTTTCCTTTTGAAAAGTCTGCAGTACAACATCAAATGATCCTCATTCTCCTCCTTTATTTTGAAGTAGATAATAATATTATCTATAAAGACCACCACAAATGTTGTGATAATCCCTAAGGTCTCTATTCATCATGTCCATAAAGATTACTAGAGAATTAGTGAGTCAAAATGGAATATATATGAACTCATAGTGATAATAACTTATACAAAAAGAATTATTGGGGATATAATCCTTCCTCAACTTTACTAGGTAATATCCTATCCAAACATCTGCCTTAGAGAAGTATTGGTATGCACATATATGATTAAAAAATTCAGCATTTTTTGGAAGTGAATACTTATTATTCATTTTTATCTTATTGTTCTTATGATAATATATGAAAAGGTTCATTGACCCATCATTCCTATTGACAAAAGGACTAGTTCACCCCATAGTGAATCACTTGGGGTATATAAACCCTTTATCTAGATTCTCTTGTAATTGTTTCTTATGCACCTCAAGTTCAAGAACAACCATTCTATATGGAGTATTAGATATTAGAAAATATACATGTATAAGTTTGATATAGAACTCAACCTATCATCTAGAAGGAAGACCATGGAATTATTTAGGAATCACATCAATAGATTCCCTTACAATGGGCATGTCATCAATGATTATTTTTCTTTATTCTCAATCATTTGGTCTAGATATGATTTCTCATAAAGAATTAATATACATGATTGAGATGATGATACCAAAGAAGATACATCCTTTTACATGAACTTGTTTAAAATCAAAGGGCCATTTATGATATGGGGGGTAATTTCCATATCTCAACAATTTATGTTGGATCTACACAAGGAAG
Source organism: Viscum album (assembly GCA_963277665.1). Classification (NCBI taxonomy): domain Eukaryota; kingdom Viridiplantae; phylum Streptophyta; class Magnoliopsida; order Santalales; family Viscaceae; genus Viscum; species Viscum album. Next base: position 177,848,653 of record OY728119.1, on the reverse strand, counting down.
GATAATCCATACATAGAATAAAATCAAATTATGCTAAAGGGAGTATCACAAGGTTTGTAGAAAAATTAAGCCGAAAAATTTTAAAAGGGGAGGATTTATATGTTTTGGATGAAATAATTGACCCATTTTTCATCTTCACTGCTAACTCAAGTTCCATGATTTTATGTGGTGTTTGAATAGTTCTACTAAACTTATATGATATGAAAGAATGCATAGATCCATGGATGATAATATCACCTTTCATCATCAATGTTAAATTTCTTATTACAAGTAGGGCATGGCCCAAACCCAAAAGGAATCGAGGTGGTCTGAAGTAGTGAAAACCAAGTGTGTCCTCCCTAACAAGGCTACCACACATATGTTGAAGAGAACCTAAACTAGAAAATAAAATATGCTAACCCACTTGAGTTTACCAAGATACAAGGAAATCTGCCACCTTATTCCCCTCACACCATGTATGGAAGATTTTCACCTACGACTCGAAGAGATATTTTCATTTACAAATGTGGTAAGTTATGGCCCAAGGAATTTGAATCTTCTCCCACAATGATCCATGAATGGTATATGATTTTTTTTCCACCTTCCTTTCACTATTTGATTTTGGTTCTAATCATTTACTTCATCCAAAATATTATTAGTGATGAGAATTTTCTAAATTTTAAATACATAAATGAGAAACCATGAAAATTAAAGGGATAACTCATAAATGACATACATTCCTTAACCTATGAATTTATAGGTTTCAATATAGGTTATCCATGTTCTATTTCCTAACATAATGTCTTATGGTAATTTTAGTCCCGTTAATAATGGTTCTTAATGATCTTATAAATTTACCAAATCATATCCCTTTGTAATATAAAACTTGTTTCCTAGTAAGTCATGTTGACATACACCAAGTGAAGATAATTTTTAGCTTAATTCACTATTTTTGGGGTTATTACCCCTAGGTCAACTACATCAGATCCACATCCACTTGCAGTATCTGAACATGAATTTATATTCTGAGAAACCACTTACTCTATACTTTACCAAAATTTATGAATTTTTTTACTATGTTTAGTATTATCTCTAAGTATTTCACTAGAGTTTTATAATATTAATCTACATAAATATATACACCTCCCTATGATACCAAATATGACAACCCATATCTTTCATACAAATTATTTCATGATTTATTACATGAAGATACACTTAATATAAACCCATAAGATCATGATACCTAGTATGTTTGGGTCATTGGGTACATAACATAAAAAAAATGAAAAATAAACATGACAAAATTATTTTAAATATCCGTAACATTCGCTTATATTACATGGGTCTTCTAAAACTGCACAAATAAACAAAGGACGTACATAAGAAAGAAGTGAACTATAAATCCCATTAAGGTAATAATCAAATAATAACATGATAAAAGTAATATATATGAGTAAATATTATTATCAATGATACATAAAAGGGGTGATAACCATAATCTTGAAAAATGAGGCATAATATAACATGATAATATCAATACTGTAACACCCCAAGCTTCCACGGTATGTTTCCCTTTAAATAATGCAATAGCTTGCGTTGTACACAACTTTGAGATTCTAACACATCACGACCAATCAAACTAGCTGTTATGAATAGTAATACCCAATTTTTGAAATTTAGTAAATTTTATTTTTCAAAATGGACTTCATTTTTGAATTCATAATATCAAAATTATCTTAGGGTGATTTTTTGGTATTTTTCTGAAAACCTTCAATTTTTGATGAATAGTGAAAAACACTGCGTTATTGTTTAAAACCAACTTTTTATTTAAATAATTAATTATTTTATTTAAATTTATTTTAGGTAAAAATAGATAAATAATACCTATATATGTTCAATTTAATTCATTGGAGTCATTTTGCAATAATATTAGATATATAAAATTTTATTGAACTTTTCACTGTCTTTTACCCACCTCCTATGAGAATTTGCAAATTCACATAAAAATTAATTTTACCACTTCTATGAGTGGAATTTCAAAACTCCGAGAGACAAGGTTGATATCAGTAATAAAAATGTGGTTCAATAAGATGAAAATAAGTTTTGGCGAATAGTAACTTTTTAGTTTTATTTACCACGATTAAAAGTAAATAGGGTAATTAAGGGTAAAAATGATATTATTCTTATCCTAACACATGTCCCAATTCTATTGGATAAGTGTAATTCGACCAAAAAAAACCTTAGGAATAAAATATGGTCCTTTAGGTTTACTTGGATTAGATTATTACATTTATTATTATTTAATTTAAAGAAGAGTTAAAAATGTTAAATTCAATGTTTCATAACTAAAACATTTTTAATATAGGGTTATACATAAGATAAATTCGACTATAAATATTCATTATAAAGATAAAAATATTTCCTACATAATTATATGTTATTTATAGTTTTTATACATTAAATAATTTAATTTATTTCTGACACAATGATGATGCAGTAATTACCTTATTAATGAAAGATTAAAATAATTGATATTATAAATATCCAAATAAATATAATTTGAGACTTTTAAAGAAATAAAATAATTTTCTAGGTTACTATGACATGTTATGATTGAACATATGATTTTATTTTTAAGTAATAAAGTTTTAAGGACTTTAAAAAAAATCATTTATTAAATAATGTCAAAATTGACATAAAAGAGTTTTAAAAACAAATATTATATTATTAACTGATATAGTATTTCTAAAAATATAAGGTTCGACAAAATTACTTAGATAACCACTTGGGGTTATCTTGGCTTATTATAGTAAGTTTATTAACCATATAATATAAAAATACAAAGAGGCATGGTAAATGCCAAACTATTTAACTAAGAGTTAAATCTAAAAGATAAAGTTAAAATGGTAACCTAAACTTGTCTAAAACCTATTGGTTGAGAGGCTTTCGACCAATCCCCAACTTATACTAGAAATAAATCAATTTTGATCCATTATAAACCGAAAATTATTTTATTATAAAATAATATTTCAATCTTTTCCTAAGGTGCCCCTCACCCCTCTAATAAAAGGGCACTTACCCTTCTCTCAAATTCACACTTTCAAAGCCATTTGACTCAGACAAACCCTACCCAAATATCCTCTCAACTATCCTAAATTTATCCTAGAGTTCTTACTTTAGTCATAAATCCATCCTAAAGATCCCTTTTGATCAAATCAAAAGGAAGAACCTGAAGAAGAGGTAAATATTTCATCCCCTATTTCAAGTTCCTTTCTTCTTCCACTTACTCTTTCTTTGATGATTCCATTATAAAATAATAAATCCAGTATCTTCTATATCATTTGATGTTATCATAAATATAGTACAACCATTTTCATTATTCTATCCATCCTTTGAATGACATGTCACCATACGTGCATATATACGGCTTACCGTCTCCACGTCGTGGTGTAGTTGTTATTCAATACATTATTATTTGGACGGGTATAATAATGATGTATAATTGATGTAAATAATAAATATAACATTATAATGATTCTGTATATATGATATAACATCCAATTATATATTATTTTAATATCAAAAGAATGATATTGTCGCTCGTGCGTACGTACGGATTACCGTCTCCACGAACACGATGAGATTCATTCCCCATCGTATCCATTCAAGACTAATTTTCATTTGATGATTAAAAATAATGTTTAAAGACTTAATATCATTCTAAATATGAATAATATACATCATATCCACAACAAACATCACTTACACAACAAAGCATATAAAGGGAAATGAATCAGTTAACACCCAAAATGATGATACTACTGAAATATCATTAACAAAACAATATTAGAAGATCATATATGATATAATATTAATGTATATGGTTCTTTTATATTTTAATAACAATTATTTCACCATTATAAGGAGGTTAAAATAACCTCAACCAAGGAAAAGAACATGGTAAGAGTTAATTTCACAATCTCTTTATTATCCGAGGTTGTTTTTATGTAAGTATCTACTAAGACCTCTTTATCATCCACATCCATTTTTATTAAAAATGTATTCCAAAACATTTTTACAATTTAGTAGACTATGGGTTAAAGTCATTTATACACTTGTTTTACTTTTTATAAAATGGTATGAAAGTAATCTTTCTGTCATTTTCCAAACAAGGTACCTTACGACCTTTTCGACAAAATTAAGGTAAGAATGTTTTTTTAACTTATACGGAGGGTATGGCTATTTTCTGCCGTTATAACATCATCGAAGTTTCCCTTACAATCTTATAAGAATATTTTAAAAATAAATGTTTTCTTTATAATTATGTGACTCTTAAATGATTTCAAAATAGAAAGATATATTTCTCTAAAAAAGGTTTTAATTTCATCTATGTAAACATCTTTTGATGGATTTTAAGCTTATTTGAAGTTGATTTATTATGTTACAAAACTTCCATATTGTATTTAAGTTTTTGTGATATGTTTTACTGTGGATGTTTTATTTTTAAACCATTCATTGTTTATGGATAAAGTATTGACATTTCCTATACTAGTTTTAATACGAATGTTTATGTTATGTTTAAACCTTTTCATATGAAGAATGCATTGGACTTAGTAAGTGACGGGTGGAGCCTGCTATAGCTCCTCAATACATCGGTAGGTCTCATGATACAAACTAGTGTCTTACCACAAGGCCTTGACAAAAACTTATTTGTAGTCTTGGCACAAGGCCTTGACTATGTGGTTATGAAGTCTGGCATTATCCATTCCATCATTATGAAAGTGGATATTGATATTTCATGTGAATATTCGACTAGTAAAATATCCATCTAAATAAGTATATGGAATTATTTGATTTTATCTTTTCCATATTATGCTGAAGTTCAAGTTTAAAAGGCTTTTGTTTTAGTCTTATACATTGCCTTAAATGTTTATTCTTATTTATGAAAGTTTCCGCTATATTGTTATCCTTACTGAGCATCTAATCTCACTCCTTTCTATGTTTTATTTTTCCCAGGATGCATAGAAGTATTTTATGACTGACCTTCAGGGATAGTCTGAGGGGATATGAGTGTGGTCTATGGTAACAATGTTGTTGTAGTTTTTTATTTTATAATGTAATGTAAAACTTATAAATGTATCTAGTATTTCCAAGGCTACTAAACTGATTGGTCTTTTGGGACATGATTTCCTTGTATCAAGCCAATGTTATGTAATAATGCACCGACTCTGGGTAACTGGGGTTGGGTAATTACAAAGGAAATATAGGAATGCAACATCAACATAAAATATGACACAAGTATAAGTAAAATCTAATTTCCAAGATAACATCACATGGTAAAAAAATCACTATAATCAATTAGGTTCACTACCTAATCCCATACATAATGTATCATGATACAAAAACATTACCCAATGTATTGGAGGGTTTTATAATTTTGGGCCCACCTGTCACATTCATATCATGTACATGAATAAGTCTTCCACATAGATCATACAACATAAGGATCTATTTCATCACTTTAAATACCATTATTATAGAGGACGAGATACCTCCATGTAATTCCCCAATAAATTAAGGATAATTACATCTATTTGAATACCCTTTAATAGGAATGGATATGGGTATTCACTAAAAAATAGTTTAGCATGAAAAATACTAGGATAATTACAGTAGTATAACGACGGTACATAAAGATTAACAAAAGGGATTAATGAGAGTGAAAGGGGTATATAATCACATGAAATTTAAAATTATAGTAATAGTTATGTGTAAAAACATATAACAACATAAAAATTTTGAAATTAAAAGGCATAATATAAAGAAGGTTCTTGAATAAAAAAGGAGGAGAGGATCCCTTACATTTAGAGGGCACTACTTAAAGCTTGGGAGGAACTTCTCAAGAGATCGGGGAAACCTTGGGGGGACTATGGAGAGGGAATATAAGAGTAAATTTATTATATAATAATTTTTAGTGAAGATTAATGGGAGTTTGAGTTTGTTTATATAAAAAAAGAGGGGAATTCTTTATTATTTTCTAAACTCAGGTTTTGAACTCTATATGATAAATTAATTAAAACCACAATACACCCCGTGGGTTTTCCCATGGTTCTTTCCAAAGAGAATTGGATTTAATTATTTTATATGTTTAAGAAAATAACTACTTAAAATAATACCCTTGGCGATGTGGAAGTGAGTCATCTTTATAAAGAATTGATTTCAAAACCATAAAATGTAATATAGGTTTTGGAGGATTCATTAAGGATTTATAGATTTAAAAAATAAATTTGAAAACAAATTATTTTAAAGGGAAACATAATTTGGGTCGTGTATACTCTTTATAATTTTTATTACATCACTTTTATGTTTTTATTATGTCATAATACACACTGTATATTTATTCTGTATTTATTTTTTCTATAAAATTTGACAATTTTAGAAAATTATGAAAAATTCACCATTTAACAATTTCAAGATTATGATTTCAAAAATATTATTTATTTTATCATAATAATTCTATAAATAATATAATTTACTCTTTTAAATCAAACATCCCTATTTATTGAAAAATATTAGTTTTTTGATAATAACAGTTTCTAACCCTTATAAAAATTACAATTGACTTCATATAATTATATTATTATTTATATTTAATAAATTTTATTTAATAATAATATTTTAGTAAAATATAATTTATTTAAAAAATTATTGAATTCATAAAAAAGAACGTCTTGATTGAAACTATATTTTTTCCAAATAAACAATTTGGGTTTCATCATACAAAAATCTAATTTTTATATCAGAAATATTATTGATTCATTATAAAGTAATATCAGATAAATGTAATCATTATAAAAATACACAAATTCATACTATTAGGATCTAGATGCATAGCTCTTTTTTATAGTAGTGAATGCCCTATTGTTAGGTTGTGCAATGGTGAGATTTTCTTAGGGTGGTTTAACGAACATGGTTTGGGCCGTGATCTTGGTGAACTTGAAATTATCTTGAAAACTATTTTTATCATGCTTTAATTTTTGAATTTCATCTTCCTATGGGGCAAGGGAAAATCCCAGTGATTCCATCTCCCTCAGAAGCTCTGATAAACTGTCTTTATAGGGTATGCTCGGACTAGTCGACCCCATCGCTTATTTCATCCATGTCAAATGGATTTATCATAACCCTATATATATACTATTCATATTATCACTGTATAATGACTATACGATCAACAATTATGTTTCTCAATTGTCTTTTAAATCCAATATGATATAACTTATAATGAACCAAAATAACCAATGTAGTGCATGTATTTTTTATAAATACATTACTTAATAATGAATTTATCCATTTAAATAGGCAATTTAATTTATAAATGTTTTGGTTATTATAGTAACCAATTTGGAGGATCTTTGAGGAGGTTTCTTTTCTAATTAAGATCTATAGTGAGGAATACAATTATTATTTACCTCTCTAATTATAAAAAATATAAAAATGAGAGGGTCTAAAACATTATTTCTAGGTGGAAATGTTTAACTTATTCACTAAATAAGAAAATTCATTAAGAAAATTTATTAAATATATTCATAATATAATATCCATAATGATTCAAAAACACTTCTTTTTCCCTTCAAGTACCATGGAGGTTTCTGGGAGTTTATATCTATAGCAAAAAAACTAGAGGACGTCATTAGGTATTCCAAAGCCAAGTCTCAGCCAACATTATTTGTATAAGGATAGAAATATTGAAAATTTGAGAGTGATTATATCATAATAAAACCATTATTGATGCTAGCTCCAACCCCTAAACCCACTCAATATTATGTGGTGTGTCTCCCCCTGAATTATAAATCCAATAGCAATGAATTTGTTGGGATAGAAAGAAGAAGGAAATGTTACCAATATTGGAATATGAAAAGAAAAACTTTATTCCTTTAAATAAGAAAAAGTTCAAGTATATTTCATCACTACCATAGAGAAAAACATAGTTAAACATCCCAAGATTAGGATCCCCGATGAAGTAGGTCTGAATGATCACCCTGATCATTGACCCTTCCACCAGATATTGGGGAATAATATCCAAAAATGTTTCATCTTTAAGGATATGATCTATAATATGATTGAATCTAATAATTTAAATTTGGTTTATCACCTCATGTAGGTGACTTTGGTCTCATCTTTCTCATTTGAAGTAGAAGGAGAGTGGTGGGAAATTACAGACATACGAGAGTGGAAATTTGATGACTTGATGACTAGGAAATTAGTTATTTAGAAACATGTAATATTTAGGGAAAAATTGAATCAACCAATTGTGACCTTAATTACCTATATTATAATTGAGGTGGTATCATAATCATCAATATCTTTCATGATTAGGTGTAATTATCAAAATATAGTCTACAATTTTCTAGTTCTCTTACCTCTATCACTTGGAAGATGGAAACCATCTTAACTAAATGGTAAATTTATCTGATAAAGAGTCCTAATATGGATCTATCAATGTCATCAACTTTGAATACCAATTCAATAATTAATAAGACTCATATAAACCTAAGTTCTTCACCAATAATGGAGTAAGAGGATGTAAAGGTCATAGATGATGAAACCAGGGTGGACCTTGAAATTTATAACACATTTTTTCTAAAGCTATATATGCATCCAAAATCTAGATATAGGCACCCCAAATATATCAACAAGAACATCAATCCAATCATGAATCATTTAGGTATCATTCAAACCTAGTTATACTATTATAACCACTAGTAGAAAAAAATTGTATGGAAAACATAAAAATATGGGAATGGAAATTTATCCCAACTCGCAGATGAAAATAACATTAATGTAGAGAGGGATAATGAACCCTGAAGCATACCTGTAGTAGGATATAGGTGGGTGACTATCACAGAGGGTGTATAATCACAAATGATTGTAATTTCCATCTTTATATAATTTAAGGAATACTATAAAATATGAGATACACCAATCAACACCATGTATATATAAAAGTGATCCCAATAAATAAATTTAATTTCATACTTAACTAAAAAAACTATAAAAAACCAACGAGAAATCCTAAATAGTGATCTCGAACTCCAGCAACTCATGAACAACTCTATGAGGTACTATCACCTAGATTGATCGCTAAACAACTCTTGAGGACCTGAAAATAGTTCATATATGCATTGGGTGAGAATATAGATATACTCGGTTGGATCCTCCTCAGAAACTCACTTGAAAAATGTGAAAGAAGCATAAAAAATCCCAATGAATAATAAATTAAACCAACTCGTTACCTAATCAGTTAAAACTAAAACCCATCCTAACCTTGACTCAATCACTAAGTAATACATACAAGTAATCATTTCCATATCAAACACACACACACACACATATAGATTTATATATTTATATATATATATATTTATATATATTTGTATATATAGATGAAAGTTACCCCTTCAAAGTCTCCGCTGGTGTGTTTCTCTCATGCCCCAAATACTCACATAATATTCTCATCCCTTCCATATGTCATCCTTTCTTACCCTGGGAAATCATATCAGATCCATTCTCCATCCCATACAGACTGACATAACCTCATCATCATCTCATATCATAATCAAGATGAATTATAAATGGAACTACTGCCAGTGTATCATGTATTATAAGTCTATACACTAGAGCCCATCCATGTACTCCCATTGGAATCCAAATACACCATAATCAAATACAAGTATATAGTATAAACATAATCCATTATAGCACACACATAAATATATATTAAACTATGATACATCAAATCCCACATGAGTCCCTAACCTATACCTTAAGTTGTTACATCCTTATTATTCTCACCTAATAAACTATATTTAAAGAGAGATAAGGGTACAGAAAATAAATAAACATCTATTCCGTCACTAACCTGGATGTTTGGTAAAACACCCACAAAAAATTTGGGTGTAATTTTCCCTATTGAATTTGGTGGTGAATCATTTGAAATCCAAAAATATAAGATATATCTCACACAACCATACTAAGGGAAACAACCTATCTTTAGACTCAAACTATAGCTATCATATCACATAAAACCTGGATACCACCAATAAGGCCTAGGATACCAGATCTTATAGAATCAAACAAGTATCAAGGTTAAAATATTTAAAAATATCCACTTAGTAATTTATTACTTTTTTTTTCATTCATTTATCAATCCAAAATTTCTATTATTCAATCAAACCATTATTAATACCAATTAAAAAATTTACGTTGAACTTAATCCAACATGTTTTCATGAATCATATTCAAATTTATAGATTCAATTCCCAAACCCTTATGACATTATAAATCATTAAATTCTATATTTATTTCCCATTCTCCATGATCATTTAATTCAATCACCCCACAACGTTTATTATGATATAAATTATTTATCAACAATTCCATTAATAATACTCAAACCTATGAGTTAATTTTAAACCTTTTATCATTCAATGAATTCCAGATACCCTAAGACACATACTATTTCAACCCAAGAAAAATTTCTCTTTCAATGAATATAGAAACACTACCTCAAGCCACAAAAATAAAAATAAAAAAGTATCTAGAAAAATAATCATCAAAATAAAGCATCAAGTATTAAAAAAAGAAATTCTAGATCAAAAATCATTTCATCTGCCATAATTTCATCCCCAACACTGATGAAAACATCACATTCAATCCCTTCATCACGAGAATAAATCATCATTATAAACCCTAGAAAACCATACAATTGTTCTTAAAATTTACCAACCACTCCCAATTATCAATCAAATCACATCAAGGCTCTATCATCCTAGTGAAAGAATACAATAAGAATAAAGGTTGTTTAGCATGGCACACTCATAATGAAACCAAGTCTATAGATCTAAGGCTTACAAGCCTTTAAAAAAAATAATGGGATCACTAATAACCAATAAATTATCATTAGAAAATAACCATTTCATGACCATATTGAATTAACCTATTCAGTATGAATAGATTCACAAAAAACAACCTATAATCAACAACTATCCATAATAATGAATTAATAATAAACATGCTTTAAGAATAACTTCAAAATTTAAATAATTTCAAGGATGAATGAAAATAAATTTAAATGCCTCTTATTAATCTTTACATCAAAATGAATTTATATTGTTTATCCAATTTCATATAAAATAGATTACACACTATTAAGAAAATCAAGAGGCAGTATAAACTTGAGAAAATCATGTGTGATATGAATAACCCAATTCCAATTCATTCTTGAAATATAGTTATTATATTTTATACATTCATTACATTTTTACCCAAAGAGTTAAAGCATGATACATTCACACTTTAACATAAATAAAAGGAGAAGTAACAGATCCCCTAACATGATTAGAATTTCAATGTTCTATGAGAAATAACAGATAATCAAGGATCAATCAAAAATTAAGGAAAGGCCACCAGTTCCTAATCATAAAAAGAAATTATGTAATTCTCAATTTCAACCAAAAAATTAGGAATCTCATAACATGATCCCCTCAAAATAAATAATAATATGGAAATAAAGAGGAGAGGAGGGGTTAAAGCACCTTGATTTATGATAATTTGATCTAGAAGAGATAAAATTGTTTAGAATATCAAGGAAGATGGATGGAGAGTGGTGAGAGGTCATGGGGTCGACTAGGGTTCATAGGAAGAGAAGAAAAATCATTCTAAAGAGAGGCCTACCCATTATTTTTAGTGGAGGTTTGAAAATAACCCATTAAAATGTAGTGATATCACTATATGCCATAATTCCCCTTGGTCAAATAAAGGTTATTTTCTTCCATAATTTTAATCCATGAATATCTTATTCCTTAGAACCCATTATAAACTTGTTTGACCACCACCACACCCTGGTATAGGATGTGGTCGATTTCCCTAATCCATTTCGACCTGCCATGTCAAAGACCACAATGTAAAGGCAACCCCACTTGTTGTTTCTTCACACCTCATGATACCAACCTCACAATTCCCTTTCATGATAACACACCCAATGAAATGGGAATCTTATCATCCCTATCTCACATAGGTAACACCTGACACACATAAAAATAAGTAAAGTGGTGTGGTGGTCTCCCTATTTCTATATGAGAGAACCCATCAGGTCCTCACCGATGCCCCTTTATCCACTCAACACCATGACCTCTTCTTATAAAGTAGAAAATAGACACTAGATGTTTCACCTACCTCACACACTTGGACTTATTTTAATTTTCACGCTAACACCTTCTATAGTAAATGACTCTCCTAGGTGTTTTCATACACCTTTTTCGCAAAGGCGAGCACTCCATGCAAAACTATCACTAAAATAGACACCTTGGATATTTTTATTATTGTATAACATTAAAAAACCCAATGACCAAGATCAAAATTCCCATGGTATTAACACACCCATCATAAAATAGACACACCTTGACCACAACTCAAAATGAGTTAAAAAGGGGTAACACTACACCCTTGGCTGTGGTGTGGTGACCCTATAAATATCTAGAAATCATCTTAAACCTCCTAGAATGCCTAAAAAATTCCTTCCAAATACTCAATTACCTAGGAACATACAAAATAAGGGATTCATAAATATGGATCCTTATATTATATAACTCTTAAACAATTCACATCCTTGATAATTTTAAACCAACTCATGAAATAATAAAGGGGTTTAAATAACCACCCTATGAGATACCTTTAAAGGATCTCACTAGAAGAAAATACAACTAGTGAAACATATGGAAAGAGTGCGTAAGTGTTCACACTATATGTCATCATTAATTCCTTTGAGATTAATCAAATTTACTAATTTATCAAAATAACTCAAATAATTGAAGCTTAACTAATTTAGTGTAGTAATTATTGAGTTCTAGCTCAAACACATGATATGGAGAAGGTAGATTTAGGAATTTTAAATTATTTATTGATAGGAGATTGATTTAAAATTAGAATTAAGAAATATTTTTTTTATTAATATGTCAAAATATGATAGGTTTTGTAAATTATGGGTTTATATGTGGGTGAATTTTAGAAATTAAATTTTATTTTCATGATTCTTATGAGAGTGGAGACATAGAAAAAACCTTGGTCTTAGTATCCTATCTTGAATGAAAAAAAATTCACTTTTCATATATTCAATTAATTAGGGTTATTAATGAATTAATTTTCACAATACCATTTTAAACATTATCATACAAAATTACACAATGGTCATTTAGAATTCAAGATGATTAGTTTTCACATTATATATTTTTTACTATCTTAATCATATTATCAATATTCATGAAATGAAAAAGAGAAATATTTGGAATAGAAGATTAATGCGAGTACCCAAACTTGAAATAAATTTGAAAATAATAATTCACTTGTACACATATAGTTCATTTACATCACCTAACATAATATGGGAATTAACCCCTTATGCTAATCCTGAGAGGGTTAGAAGAGATGATATAATAATGATGTTCAAAGTAATTATAGAGGAGTCTATGGTGTGACACTTTGTTCAAGGAAAACCTCCACTCTATGAATGAATGAAATTGAGAACACCCTTATCCTTTTATTTAAAAGAATATAGGCCCCTCAGGTGCCTTAAATTCAGTAAAATCATCCATTTAATCTATAAAGGTCAACTCCATGAGTTACATGGCATTAATGTTTGGGAGCGGTCAATATTCTATAAAAATTAGTGGTTTAGGAATTTTTCCTCCATGATTCACAGTGTGACGTATGCTATCTTGAATTGAAAAATCATGGCTTTATTCCCAAGTGAATTATTCAAAGCTTGGTTCATAGGGTGAGTTAGGGCATTAATGTTTTCCCTTTTCATGATGTGAATTGGGTATCACACTATGAATCTTTATATTATTCTCCAATTTCTTTTATTCCCACCAGACTTCTCTTCAATAAATGGACTCATTCCATGAAAATATCATGATGTTAATTCATATTTTACAATATGAATCATAGTCTTCTTGGACTCTTTTCTTTTCAGCTTAAATATTTTTTTTGTATCCTTCCCAAATATAAGTAAAATAATAAATAATATTATAATAATTATCAAATAAATTAAAAAATAATAATTTATGTTTAAAAATGTATGCATGAAATGCAATTATCAAATATTCCCACACATAAACTCATTATTGTCCTCAAGAATTAAATCTCACAAAATAACATAGCACTTTCACTCTACCAATATTCATATATAAATTTCAAAAAAATCAATTGAAAATATGAGTAATTAAATGTTCAAGTATCACATTAAAAAATTTCATCAACTCCTTATTTTTTAATGAAACAATTCCGACATGTATTTTAATTTTTCTATTTTAATTGACCATGCTTATTCATTTTTTCATTCATTTTTTAAATTCATTATGAATATATATATTGCACTTTCAATTTTCCTCTATTTAATTTTTTTACTATTCATAAAGGTAACAAATGTAAATGGAAATTTTATCATACCTTGAATCATTCTCTTTACCATAAGATTTAATTTCATATATTTTCTCCATCCCATAGAGAAAAGATTAAAAATAATAAAGAGGGATTCACTATTAGGTTCAAATGACTCTGAGGATTCAAAGAAGGTGGGTAAAGGTGTGAAAGTAAATAAAAAAATAGAGGTTATATCTAAAGTTCTTTGAATGTTATTCAATAAAATACCAGTGAAAAATTCTACCTTATAATGACATGTGCCTTTTATCCCAAACTCAAAGTAAGACCACACATCAATGAATTATAATGAATAAAACAAAATATTTTATTTTTATTTTTATTTACTTTTTAGAAGTTACATAAGAACAAGTATCACATCCACCACCAAACCTAAATGATAAAAATCATTGGTCAAGTAAGTTGTGATTTTGACCATATAAAACTCAACCCATTTTAATTTTAATTTTGATTTTTTTAATTTTTTTATATGCAATAGGTTGTGTAATAGTGTATAATAAATGAATTATAATAAACCTTACCAATATCCTATGAAACACCCCAATAATTAAATTTTGTAATACATGCATCCCTTAAACCATGGAATAATCTCCCTGACACTCATAGTTTTGAAAATATTGTAAAATACATTTAGTATGGTAGGAAACGATAGAGTTGGTTTGTAATATGGATCCTCTGTAATAGGACTATTCATAGATTCTATGTTCTTATAAAGGATTAATGTAAAAGGTGGATCTCATGATAAGGTATTCAGAAAATATTACTCAATAATTTTAAATGTAAATTTGTATGATCATATCTTTGACAAGATTAAAAGACAGTTCTAGAAGTATTAATTCTTTAGTTTTACTCAAGTTATATTCTCAAAAAATATTGGGTAAAATTACATTTAGTAAATATCTCTAGATTGAGACATGTGATTGGGGAGATCACTCATGGGAAGGCACACTAGTAATAAAATAAGTCAACAAAATTATCAAATTTCAAGACATGTAAAATTTTAGAAATATTATATTTATAGAAATCAAAAAGTTTCCCAAATAAAAATTCATCAAATCAAAATCCAAATTTATACATTTACAAATTCATTCCCCTATTTTTCTCATTGAATTTATTGAAAAAGAAATTTAAAAGATGGAATTATGGTTAATGATTGTCTCTTAGATCTATTATTCAAGAGAAAAGTCAGGAGTGAGGAATACAATTTACATTTTTAGTTTTTTATATGTATGAATAGTGAGTTGTATAAGAAAATTATTGAAATTAAACCTCATACTACCTTGTTGAACTATTTTCATCAACTTGAAAATGTTTCCTTGGTTTACTTTATTATTATTATTATTTTCACCAATTATTTTGTCCTCATTCGATCCTGAAATAAAAATCCACATGTAAAATTTCATGCCTGTTCTCAAATAATTTCAAAATTATTTGGGGATGAGGGTCTACATATAATAAAAGATAATTGAAAATCTTGAAAAACTATGGTTTCCTCTTGGAAGTGATTTTTTAATGTCATTAGCTTGAGATTAACTCTTTTAGCATAGGTGATAGGGGGATGGAAAGAATTTACCCTATTTGAATTGATGAATGGTCATAGCTAGGTTATCTCTATAAACTTATCCCCTCTACCTTATTTGACCTTAACTTTACTCTTCCCGTGGGAAGAACCATATCTACCTCTATTAAGCCTGTACACCATTTTTTTTTTCAAAATTAAAAGACTAGTTTCAAGATTGTGAAATATCCATACATGTTGACCTTATTAAAACTTTTTTTTTTGGATATTCCCCCATCATTGATTATCTTGTCTCATATCTTTCTATATTTCTTATCATCTTTCGGATCTTTCTTCATAGTAGTGGTGATATCAACTTCTTCTGTCTTGGGTATTCCATCCTCTTCCAATTCATCATATTATACATTAAAATTCTCCATCTCTCCATAAATATTGAAAATAACATGCTCATTTCCAATCCTCAATCATAGATCACTACCTTGGACATCGACCAATGCAATTAGAGTTGCCAAGAATGGTCTCCATAGAATAATAGCTTTCATATCCTCATTTATTTCTATAATGAGAATGTCCATTGGAAAATAAAATTTGTCTATTTTGACTAGAATTTCTTCAATGATCCCTCTTAGGTACTTAATTGTTGAGTCTTCTAGTTCCAGCATGACCACCGTGATCTTCATGCCTTCAAGTTCTTGGATCAAAAATTTATTGTAGGGAATTATGTTCACACTTGAACCTAGATCACATAAATACCTACAAAACTCATTATACATAATATTTATTGGAATCTAAATGTTTCCTAGGTTTGGAATTTTCTTCATGATATCCATTACCATTATAGCTAAACACTCTCATGTGAGTGGGATCATTCCAATTTCCACTAGACACATCTTATTGGATGCCAAATCCTTCACCAATTTTTTATATATTGGCATGTTAGCATAATATTTTTAAAAGGGGTGTTAATTTATTATTTTTTAATACTTTAAATAAACTTACTTCATTGCACATTGAGTTTTACTTTCTTTAGTTTTACTGGAAATGTTAGTCTTGGATTGATATTGTGGGTTATTCTCTTACTCCTTCAATGTTTTCCTTTTTTCATCTTATTTTCCTGTATTTATACTTGTACCTTACTTGTTTCAGGTTTATTAGTTTTTTTTCATTTATAAGGGTGTTGAAAATCACATATTCAGGGGGGGGGGGGTTAAATTCCATGTGTCTCAGTTTTACTCCTCATGATCTCTCTCAGAGCTATTCAAAAATTTGACTAACCTAAAATTTGAGACTTTAGAGCACAACCTTATAGGATCTTTATTCATCCTTAAACTCCTTAATTTCCACTCTTTGATATTTTTATTAGGTGTTCAATTCCTTGATGTAAGATTCTGTTGTTTTCATAAACATATCAAAATATTCCTCTAGTGGGTGGATTTGTATTTGGTGAGATGGGCCATATTACGATTATTGAAATACCGATACTTTTTTGGAGATGTCCCTATCTTCATTATTTCATCCATGAAACCTAAAAATTATTACCATGATTTTAATAAGAATAATTAGACTCTTTTATATACATTCCATAGGGTTATTTTTTGGCACATCATTATGTCTATTTTTTCATTAGTTCTTACATCTGATATATTATCCCTTCATTGTTATTAGCCTTATGGATGCCTATTTGTTGTGTTCCTTCACCATGACACTAGAATTTATTTCATTCCATTCCACCAAAATAGACCTATTTCCTTGTTATTAAGCCTTATAAAAATTATAAATTAACAAACACATTTCAATTCCAAAATGAGATAATTTTATAATTTTTTATTTGAAATGATCCCATGTTCTATAAAGTGATTTATCTTCAAATTTATTAAATTTTTAAATATTAAAAAATATATATAATAATTTCAAGGGATGAAAGAATAAGGTGGGAAAGTTTATTTCTAACTCATCCCATGTAGTAATGGAATGATCTAGAAAGATTTGAATCCATTATCACACTCGATATATTAATGAAAATATAAAAGGATGAAGTATTACTATGTCACTTGAAATGTTTTAAAACAGTAATATATCAAAAATTTCAAGAAAACTTCCCAAGTGGGATTTTGGATATTCATGTAGTAGTACAGAAAAATAAATGGAGTTACATATCATTTGGATGATGCCTAGTTTGATTTTGAAGTGATTAGCTATGGCAGGTGGGACTAGGATGCTTGGTTTCAATCCTATGTGTGATGACCTTCCATAATCAGGAAGTATTCATGGTCCTCGATGTAACGCCCCGACCCCAGCTACCCAGAGTCGGTGCATTACTTCATAACATTGGCATGATCACAAGAAAGATCAAATCTCGAAAGACCGATTGGTTTAGTAGCCTTGGAAACACTAGATATATTCATAAGTTTTACATTACATCATAAAATGAAAAACTAATACAACAACATAATGTTTCCACAATCCACACTATTAACCCCTCATAAAATCCCTGCAGGTCATTCATAACTTACTTCTTCACATCCTGGGAAAAATAAAACATAGAAAAGGGGTGAGCTCAAATGCCCAGTTAGGATAACAATATAGCGGAAACTTTCATAAATAAGAATAAACATTTAAGGCAATGAATTACTAAAACAAAAGCCTTTTAAACTTTAACTTCAACATGGTATGGCAAAAGTAAAATGAAATAATTCCATTTACTTATTCACATGGATATTCTACTAATCGAATAATCACATGCAAAAATCAATAACCACTTTCATAATGTTGGAATGCATAATGTCAAACGTTAATTTCATTGTCTAGGCCTCATCCCAAGACCTAGGGGTTACTTCTAACCGGAACCCAACCCGGAGTGCCTCTAATAACCGGACACCAACCCGGAGTGCCTCTAATAACCGGACACCAACCCGGAGTGCCTCTAATAACCGGACACCAACCCGGAGGGCATACTTTTACCAGTCCCTAACCTGGAGGTCTTACTTTAACCAGTCCCCAACCTGGAGGGCTTACTTTTACCAGTACCCAACCTGGAGGGCTTACTTTTACCGGTCCCCAACCCGGAACATACTTGTTTAGCACATTCATCTGAAGAAAAGTTTGAAATATAACATAAACATTCGGATTAAAACTAGCATACGAAATGTCAATAGTTTCACCATAAACTATGAATGGTATAAAATAGCACATCCACAGTCAAACATATCACAAAACCTTCAATACAATATAGAAGTTTTGTATTATAACAAATAAACTTCAAATAAGCGTAAAATCCATCAAAGGATGTTGACATAGATGAAATCAAAATTCTTTTTAAAGAAATATCTCCTTTTATTTTGAAATCATTTAAGATCCATATAAAATAAAACATTTTCTTTGAAAATATTCTTTTAAGCTTGTAAGGGAAGCTTTGACGATTTTATAACGGCGGAAAATAACCGCACCCGCCGTATAAGTTAAAAAAACATTCTTACCTCAATTCTGTCGAAAAGGTTAAAAAGGACCTTGTTTTGAAAACGACGAAAAGATTCCTTTATAAACCTCTTATAAAAAGTCAAACAAGGGTATAAATGACTTTAGCCCATATTCTTGTAAATAGTAAAAATGTTTTGAAATGCATTTCGAAGAAACATGGATGTGGATGATAAAGAGATCCCAGTAGATTATTACGTATAAACAACCTCGGATAATGAAGAGATTGTGAAATAACCCTTACCTTGTACTTTTCCTTGGTTGGGGTAGGTTAAACTCCTGTATAATAGTGAAATAATTGTTACTAAATTATACAAGAATCATATCCATTAATATGATATCATATATGATCTTTTAATATTGATTTGATAATAATATCTTAGTATTATCGCCGTTTTGGGTGTTAACTTACTCATTTTCTTTATATGTTTTGTTACATAAGTCATGTTTGTTGTATCTTATTCATATCCAGAATGATATCAAGTCCTTAAAAATCATTTTTAAATCATTAAATGATAATTATACTTGAATGGATACGATGGAGAATGAATCTCATCGCGTTCGTGGAGACGGTAGTCCGTACGTACGCACGAACGCTACTTCCATTTAATTTTTATTTTAAAAGAATCGAATCCAAATGATACATAGGTATATTACTATTCCATTATAATATAATATTTTATATATGTTACTTAAGTTCATTAACACCATCCTTTATACGTTCCATGTGTGGTATGAACGAGTCATATCATTTTAAGGGGGCGGTAGTCCGCACTTCCTCAAATGAAATTATCGTATGTATATACAACATGAAACGAATAATGGTATGAAATAAAATGGAATTACAGAAGCTTATATATAAAATATATATCATTAATATCATATTTAATTACAGTGCCATCACAATGGCCACCATGAGAGGCGGTAAAATGTATTTGAACAATCATCGTTTCGTGAGGCGTTAGTTTGCCATCCACAGAAACATTATGTTCATCATCCATTAGATGGAGTTGTGTGTATGTGTAGTTTGAATCCATATTATAACAACATCCTAGTATATTGAGGATACTGGTGTTGTTACAAAAGAAAGGAAATAAAAAGAGTTTGGGGGTTGGAGAAGCAAAATAAATGAAAATA
Organism: Viscum album; assembly: GCA_963277665.1. Taxonomy (NCBI): domain Eukaryota; kingdom Viridiplantae; phylum Streptophyta; class Magnoliopsida; order Santalales; family Viscaceae; genus Viscum; species Viscum album. The sequence continues at coordinate 177,828,045 of OY728119.1, read as the reverse complement.
ATTTAAGAGAAAACGTTACCTTTAATTTAGGTAACTCACTTTGGTTAGAACCAAAGGACTTTTTGAAATGCTTTCTGCCTAAGGGGAAGCTTCAAGGAGGAGGAGAGGGATGTGGGGAGCTTAGTTGGGCAGAGTTTGGACGAGCCAAGTGGCTTGAGAGGTGTGAAGAATGAGTAGAAGTGGTCTCCTTTTATAAGGGAGAGGAGGGGCTCTTTAGGAAAGAGTGAAAGTATTACTTTATAATATAATTATATTCGGTTTATAATGGTCCAAAAATCATTGAGGTCGAAGATAAGATGAATCATATTCTAAATAACATCAACCAATAAGAATTGGACAGGTTTTAGATAATATTTTAATCATTATAATCTTATTTATTTAAATGATTTATTAATGAGGTAAACATTGCATCATTATTGTGTCATTAATAATTTAACTTATTTGATGTATAAAAATTATAAATAAAATATCATCATGTAGGAAATCTTTTTAGCTTTCTAATGAATATTTATAATCGAAAATCCAACATGTATAACCCTATGTAAAAATTGTTCTTCTAAAAGATGTAAGCTTATGCCATTTTTATTTTTATTTTAACTTTATTAATATAATGTGTCCCTACCACATACAAGTGGCTCCAAGGGGTCCCCAAATTGACCCAAGGATGCTCATGGTCGGGTATGTGTCCACAAATAAGGTTAGGACACGTTTTAGGGTAACTTTTTATTATTATAATATTATTTTTTTAACCCTTATTTATCGGATTTACCCTTTAACCATGGTAAATATAATATTTACCGCAATAATTATTCAAAATGTGTAAAAATAAAAGTTACCTATTTACATAATTTGGACATCCTGATTCCAAATATGGAATCCATTTTCCTAAATTCAAAACACAGAAGTGGCAGAAATTAATTTAAAATTAATTCCCGCTGTCAAAACAAAAAGCGTGTTTTTAAGAGGTAATAACTATCAAAAGATTGACACTTGTTTATGTTCGGTTTAATTGTAAAATTATGTCCAATGACCAACATTATATTAAATGGTAAAAATTTATTCTAAATATACTTTAAAACCACTCAAAATCACAATTTATCACTATTAATTATTTTGATTAAAAAAGTTGTTTTTAATTAAAATTTAGAAATTTTCACTATTCATCAAAATATGAAAGTTATCCGAAATGTACCAAAATTTCACCTTAGGCTAAATTCGATATTCCGAAACCAAAAATGAAGTCCATTTTAAAATATAAAATATATGTAATTTCAAAAAGTAGGTATTACTATTCATAACGGCTAGTTTGATTGGTTACGGTGTGTTAGAACTCGGTGTTGCGTACAACATACGCTAGCGTACCGTGGAAGCTTGGGATGTTTCATTTTAAATTTTTGATGTCACCATTTAGTCAAAAAGTTTAAAATATAGTATCTAAAAAGGGTTCACTATTAAAATTTGGTAAAAGTGAAATACTGAAAATGAATTTGTTCTTACATTATGTCTAAGAACCTCATAATATGGATTCTAAAATTATAAGGATTATATAAAGTTTAAAATTTAGTTAACACTATTCATAACCTCTTTTGAACAGCTTGTTTGGTAAGTCATGGTGCGATTGAACTTGGTGTTGCGTGTAGGGAAAGTTATTGAATTGTTTTGAAGAAATAACACACTATAAAATCTTGGGGTGTTACACTCGATCTCATGGCGGCACCACAAAAACGTTTTGGTTTTTCTCCATTCCAACTATGGATGTAGTTTAATTTTTCTACCTACTTAGGAAAATTTTGAGTCAAGTGTTATGTTTATTTTTTTCCTTTTGATCGCATGGATTGGTTGATCCTAAATAATTAAATATAAAATTAAGATACAAGCACAAAAAGAATAAAATGGGAAAATAGAAGGAAAATAAAAAATAAAAATTTAAAAAACCAAAAAATATTTTGAAATGGTCAATAAAAAAGACACCAATTTTGTTTCTTCCCATAGGACATCATCAATTCCTTCAGGATTAGTCATATTTATTAATTTATAAAAAAACTCCAACAATTGCGAATTAACTAATTTTTTGTAGTAAGAGACAATTTCAAGTTAAAACCCATGGGATAGTAAAAATTGATTTTTAAAATTTTAAATTATTTATTGTTATAAGATTGATTGAAAATAAGAACAAATAAATATATTGGTTTTTATCAATTTGAGAAATTGTGATAGGTTTTATAAATTTTGAGTTTGTGTGGGGGTTAATTTTAGAATTTTAATTTATTTTTCATGATTTTCATTGAAGTTAAGATAAATAAATATACTTGGTCTTTGTATCCTCTCATTAATGCAAGAATTACCTTTTCATATGGTCAATTACTTAGGATTATTAATGAATTAATTGTATCAATACCATTTTTAAACATGATAATACTTAATTTCACCATGGTCATGAAGAATTCAAGATGATCAGTTACAACATTACATTTTTAATTTATTAATCATGTTATCTATGGACATGAAATGAAAAATAGATAGATTATAAGAACTAAAGATAAAAGTGTTAAACCAGACTTGAATAAAAATAGAAAAAAATAATTTATGTAAAAAATACTTGTTCATTTACAATAACCGTAAAATATGATAAATACCCCCTCATGCATGCCATGAGAGTGTTAAAGGGGATAATGGAAGAAATAAGTTTTAAGTAATATAGGAACAATCTACGGTACAACACTTTGTTTATGGGGAACCTCCACTCTATGAATGAATGAATAAAAGCACGCTCTTAGATTTGTATTTATAGTCACAGAGCCCCTAGAGTGTCTTAAATTTAGTAAAATAATCCATTGAATATATCCAAGTCAACTCAAAGATTTACATGGAATTAAGGTGTGGGGATCTATCAATATTTTCTGAAAATAGAAGGTTTAGGAATTTTGTCACTATGATTCACGGTGTGAAGTATACTATTACACCATGAAAAATTATGCCTTCTTCCTTGGGTGAATTATTTATAGTTTGGTTCACAGGGAGAGTCAAGGTTTGAATATATTAACTTTTTAGGGCATAAATTGGGCTTCATTCCACGAATCTTTGTATTCTACTATCGTTTTATCAGTTTTCATCTACAATTTCTTCTTCAAGCCATGAATTCATTCCAAAAACATATCATGACATCAATTTAGATTGCATGATGTGAATCATGGTCTTATTGGAACATTTTTCTTGGATGTAATCTTTCATTTTATTATACCAAAAATTTAGATAAAATAATAATAATGATGACAAGAATTATTAATGAAATAAAAAAAACAAAATAATTTTCTTTGAAAATGTATGAATTAAATGCGATTATAAATAAGCATGAAAAATCAAAAACCATCTCAAAAAACAAAAAAAGGACCTAAAAAGAATTTCAAAATATATTAACCAATTATCTCAATATATAATTTTCATCCATTGAACAACTCTAGATATTGATTCCATATATGTGACTCATGATCCCAAGTGTTATCTTCCATGCCACTATGCCACCACAGAACACGAACCAAAGGAATAAAACATCCATGCAATATATTATCTTAATAAACCTGGTTCTCATCAGATTAATCCTTGAAGTTTTCACCACGATCAACATCTATCTCACCCCAAACGATAACATGATAATTGCGATGAAGATATCAATTAACTATTATAAATGGAAAATTTCATATATCCATCACATCCACAAAAGTGCTAACTTATACATAATTACTCTAACATGCATCAATACCTCAAAATTTCTAAAAAACCCTAGAGAAATATTACTCTCATGGATGAACGTTCACTTCCCATTAAAAAGAGATACCTTCAAGAATAGATGATCTCTGGCACTGAACTCCAGAGGCCACCTCTTATGGTCAACATATAACATCTAATGATGCTACACTGACTTCATTTTCTTACAGATCACTTATAAATTATATATTGTTCTCTATACTAATTACGATCTAATAATTACTGATGCATTGAACTTAGTCCATTGCAATGGATATTAGAAGGTTTATTCATATAATTCTTCTAATGGAGCCATTCCAATAGTGGAGTTATAATTGTTGTCGAAAGAAAACTCCACCAAGGGTAGGTTACTCACCCATAAACCTATAAAATCCATAATTCATGGATGAAACCGGTCCCATGGATTCTAGATAGTGAACTCTATATGAACACCAATGTGTATATGATAAACTGTTCTAAGGTATGTCTACGAGCCAATAGACTGATGGAAACCTCCTCAAAACCTGGAGGTGAACTAGAGATCCAGACCAGATATGATCATCTTAAAAATCCCATGAGTCCTCAACACCTCCTCCATATAATACCTTGATAAAAAATCTATGGAGATTAACCCCTTAATTTATAATAAGTTATTTAACTCTATTGAGGGATCCATAATCACCTATATCACATCACATCCTCCCTAAGCATGAGGAAATAAGATGAAGAAGTACATTGATCTTTCCTCCCACTTTTAGTGAGGAAAATAAAGAAATTGAATCAACACACATAAAACATGGTTCTTATCCTTCACCCTTTGGAATGATAAAAATAAAGATAAAAAACTCTGCAACCGATCTCTTTATGCTAGACCACCAAAACTAATCTCATATGACGTGATTCATCTTTATTACACTAGGATATACCACAAATGGATAACTGTGAAACTCATAGAGAAACAGATCACGTATCTCTAAAAGATAAAATAGGATACCCTAAAACAACACTCAATATTAATCATCCTTAGACCATAACTTAGTAGAATCACAAAAAACAACTTGATCATGCCAAAGATCTGCCCTAAAATCCCTCATCTAGGACTCCTCCACCTGCAACACCAAATATGTCTGCACCATTATCTAATAATGATAAACTTTACCATAAAACTATCCCTTATCAATGTAAATCATATCCAAATCTTCCATCACTCTCTTAGAGTCTTTATAATCACACATAACATCACTACATTATTTCCTACTCAAGGAATGATATAGCTTGAGACCCATACACCTAGATCTAGAGCTAAAAAAGTATTCATAAAAATTTGGATTTGATACCAACTGAGATGACCAAATTTCAACCATAAATAATTAAATTATATATAGACAATATTGAGTAAATTACATACCCAAGACCTTTTAAGTTTAGAGTTTTAGAGAATTAGGAAAAACCCTTTATTTAAAAAACCCACGTCTTTCTCCTCAAATGCACATTTTTTCCCATTATACAAAAATTTTATTGTTCCAAAAAAATACTTTGTCATCTCCTAAAAAGTTCTCTATACATGATAACCTTATAGAATAATATTTTATAATATTATTATTCATAACCTGGGAAAAATAGAAACATATGAAAGGGTGATATCAGCTTCTCAGTAAGGGTAAACATGGGAGATATAAATCGATGATCATATGTAATAACAAGATAAGAATAAGGGTATGGGATCATGATAATATCTTATGAAGTTAATACCTAATCAATCATATACCATAAAAAATAATTCATGGAATAAAGATTCAGAATTTCAAAATACATGATTCATAAGAGTGTGGAATCATCATTAATCAATTAGGAGCTATGAGAGAATATCATAAGCATATGAACATGTTATAGGAAATGTGTGGAATAATCATAATCATAGAAAATCATTGAAATAGTCAAGGATTAATTCTAATACTATCATAGCAGATTGGGTTCACTCCCCATTACATAATTTCTATAGTTAAGGTCCACTCCCAAGATTATCATAGTGGAAAGGGTCCCATAGTAGATTGGGTTAACTCTCTATTCCATTATTTACTTTTTCAAGGTTCACACCCAAGATTATCATAGTGTAAAAATTCAATTAAAAACTGTTTTCACACCCCATTCAAGTATATATTATCTCATGAGATATCCATCTTTACCCAATGCATTATAGGGATATATAATTCTAGTCACACCCATCACATAATGAAAACAATACATATGTGTTCAAAAAGATAATAAAACATTAATTACATCATCATATCATTACCCATGGAAAATATATAGAATTCATAAACATCTTATCATCACATAATTATAAGTCATCCAGATAAAGGAAGTGGATGGTATTATAACAGTATTCATTATCTCATCATAGATTAATTAACCCTTAGGAAAGAAATGGGTTTGATGTAATCATTTTAAGATCATCATCATCATAAGTAATCTAGAAAATTAGATAGAATAATAAGATAATATCCTCAATGAAACATAAAAATTCTTTAAGTATGTTGATATAGATGAAAAATATCTTTTACAAAAGTATATAAATTATTCTTTGAAAATCAAGAGATAACACCCATTTTCTATTGGTAACATTTAAAAAATAAATTTTTAGAGTATTGAGGAATATATTTTCTTTAAAAATAACTATGTAAACTTGTAAAGTAAGCTTAATTGAAAAGAGTGGTCATGATGGTGGGGAAATCTATTCCTATGGTAAACGTTTAAAAAAATTCCTTTCATATTTTTGGTAAAAAGTATAACGTGACACATTTAGAAAACAACTAGAATATACCTTTTAATTTTTTTTTAAATTAGGTCATATATAGTTGATTTATTTTATAGAAAATAATTTTATCATATTAAAAATATTGTTTGAATACAATTTACAGAACATGGATACAAGGAAGAATGATTCCTGATAAAAAGGACAAATAAGGTAGGTTTTTCTTAAAAAACTGTTTCTTAGTTATTTTATGTACAAAAGAGAGTGTGGGGGAAACAAATAAAAAACCCATAAATAACCATAAGATAAGTAAATTTATTGGTTTTAATAGATAATAAACACATATTTTTCCCAATGTAAATTTAACATAGAAAATATCAAAAAGGAATGAGATTGTAACATAAATCCCTTACAGCTTTGGTAACCTATGAATAAAAATCTCATAAAAGATAAATTTTTTGATGTATTTTTAAATAAACATAAATTACATGAAAATAACCAGAAAATACATTAATGGGAATTATATATATAATACAAAATAAATAAGTGTTGAATATGGCATATATCCCATAAAAATAAAAGCGAGATGGGAAACCCCAACTTAATGTTTTGTCTTTCTTCACATGAATTCAAACCTATTTAAAAATAAATAAATATTTATTATATATAAATTATAGAAAAATATTCACATATATATATATATATTTATATTACTATGTATTATTCCCTTATAATTTATAACTATCCTTTTATTTACAATTATTTATTAAAATCATTTTTCTGGTAAAAACTGGTCCATTTTACATGCATGTCTTTATTTGATGGTTATAGTCCTAGATCCTTAGACATGATTTAATTATATAAATAATAATAATAATGAAATAATAATAATATTTATTCATTATATAAAATTTTATAATCATCCATAAAATATGGTGATGAAAAAGAAGTACATCACTTTGTGGAGATGGTAGTCCGTACGTACACACTAAAGATGATTCCACATTTATATGGATGAAAAAAATAAAAGAAAATAATAATAAAACTTTATAGAATAATAATTATATCATAAATATAATATATATTAATTAAATACATCCTTATTACCATCCATGTAAAGTATAAATGAAAAACAAGTTACATCGCTTCATGAATGTGGTAGTCCACACATATGCATGAACGACATTATAATTTTCCAATGGATATGAGGGTATGAAAGTTGATTAAGTAATATAATTAAATAAGAATAATTATATCATAAATATCATATATAAATATTAAAAATATCATAATAATAGTCCATGAAAGGTGGTGATGGAAAATGAAATACATCGCTTTGTGGAGACAGTAGTCCATCAGTATACACGAGCGATAATTTCATTTCCCATTGGGATGGAAAGGAGATGAAAAAGGGTTATACCATGAACATAATAAAATTTCATTAAATTCAGTAAATTTATGTTATTATATCACATGGTTATATTATATTTAGAGAAGGTGGAAGAATAAATAAACATGGAATCACTTGGTTAAGAGTTATACCGAAACTTTGGAAAACCTCCTTTGGATTATACCTTAAGTCATAAATGGTTGTTCTTCTGGTGAAAAAATGGATTATAATATATGGGTAGAAAATTTATAAATATATTTTGGAAATTATTGGATGAATGAAAATGCTCAAAATTTGTGGATAAGTGAGTTGAGGTGGTACCTTTTAATAAGCGAGGTGGGTGGTAAACTTGTAAATACTTTAATAATTAATATATAATACGTGTCTAACTCATGTAAAATTGATAAAATGTTCCATATATTCTAAGATAATTAGTATAATTTATAAAAATAATCAATTGATAAATTTTATATAGGTTTAGGTGTCATTTTAAACCCTATTTTTTGGTTTATGCTCCTCATTAACTCTATTTAATGTTAAATGAAGAAACAAATGTTTCACTCTTTAAGGATTATTAAAGAAAATTTAAAACTAACAATTGAAACATAAATGAAACATTAATGATATTATCTAAAATTACCTATCCACTTTAGTCAATATATATTTTTTATAATTTTATAATGATTTAAAAATACTCTCAAAACATTAAATACAATTTATGATCATTTTCCGGACTATTAGCATACCTTGAATTTAAAGGAATAAAAATAATAATATAATTAGAATATAAACTATTTAAGAATAAATTATACATTATAATTATAAATTAAATCTTTGGGACATCATAATTATTCCAAAATTATTACTTTTAATGTTTTAAAATCCATTCACTTGATTTTTCTACTTCTTACACAAGTGTTGCATCGGCGTTGCGTAATGTTTAAGGTAATTATACTATCTATAAAAAATTAAAAATAAATATAAATCATAAAAATAATTTATTAATATTATAAATAACCATTTAAAATCGCTCATATACTCATTTTATTCCTATGAAAATATTTTAGATATGTTTAAAGAAAGTGAGCGCCATGTTCTAATTTTTCTTAACTTAAATTAATATAAAGTTCACAATCAAAGTCGATTGGGAAAAAAGTCCACAATTTATAAGGTATAATGATTATCTTATAATTAATCCCATATAATTAAATAAAGTCACATTTTGGGTTTATTGTGAGACCTTATCCCATAGGTTTGACTATAATTAACTTTCTTAACCCATTACCATGGTGATATACTTTTCCAATGGTTATTATTCATTATGAATTAAAATAAAATTGTCCTATTTTCCAAATTTAAAACTCCTGATTAAAAATATGAAATATATTTTTAAATATTAAATTTTTAGAAGTGTAATGTGTCAATTTTAATATACGTTCACAAAATTCACTGAAACGATTTTTTTAGAAAATTAGTTTTTATGCATAAAAATAATTTTATAACAAATGAAGTATAATGATGATTTATATGGAATTAATAATATTATGTTAAATAAAAGAAATATTATGTTATTTTAAAATAAATCTAAAATAAAATTAGTATTTTAAATTACTTTATTTAAATAAAAGAAATCATGGTTTTGCAAAAAATGACATTTTTCACCATTCACTCAAAAATCATATTTTGTTTTTCAGAAAATCCCTAAAAATTCACCATAATCCTATTATAACACACTTATTTAAAAATTATGCCTATTTTTTCTATTTTTTTCTAAATGTGGAAGAATATAAATATAATATCCATACAAAAAATGAAATAAAAACCATTTTTAAAGCATAAAATGAGTTTATTATCATTCATTGTCTAAGAAACATAAATAAATGATTGTTAATTAATTAAATTGGATATTAAATATAATTATATAATTATAATAATTTATCAATAATGATTAATTTAATCAATTAAGATTAAAATACATTGCACATATAAAAAAAGTTTTATGAAAGATATCAGTTTTACCTTCAAATGACTTATCTTAGTTTCCATATAATTGATAACAAATTTATTATTTATTATTAATTTTATAAAGTAAAACCTTTATATAGATTATCCATAATATTAATATTCCTATCCATACCCTCTAAACTGATGGTTAGGTCATAACAGTCATATTTAAATAATAATATTTCTATATTATATCGTAGTTCGTTTTAGCTGAGTGTGTCATGTATCACAAGATAAAAAACAAATATAGTCTATTATAAATAAATTCTAAAATCTTGTGGTGTTTTATTATAATAAATCAATAATATATATCCCTCACAATTTTATCTCATTTTTGATGAAAAAAGGTTTAATATATTTTTAGAATTAATTCCAGGGAGTTGAAGATAAATATACCTACGTGGAAAGAAATACCTTTTAATTCACATCGATGAAATTTATTATTGAAAAATAATTTAATTTCGATGTTAATACTTGGAAATATATCATTTAAAAAATATTTTTTAAAACATGTATGTTTTAAAAAACTCAAAATTTTGAATAGGTTTCAAAAATCATATGTTGATAGGTAAGAAATATTTTCTACATAGGTCTCAATAGATTTATCTTCCTCTTTATTGGGTTTGATTAATTATTTGGCCATTGAGATAAAGAATGTCAGAAATATACTTACTTTATTTATTTCCACAATTTCAACATTTGGTTGTGTTTTGGGCTTTTTTCCACCTCTACTTCATAGTAAATAACCATGATGAATTTTTTATTCATGAAGCAACAAAACTATCTTTTAATGAATCATAAGATTCGAAAAATAATGACAATTTATTCCTCCTATATTTAGATTTTTACCAAAACCAAAATGATTTTCACAAGGTTGGATAATACTTAATATGAATAATCCTTCATATGTAAAAATAATGCACTAATATTAAAAACTTTAGCTATAACACCCAAAATTAAAATTATGTTATTCCATAAATAAATAACCATAAAACTATTCAAAATATGTGCGAACAAATTAAAAAAATATTTTATCACATATTTTTCTATGATGAACTTAAAATTTATCCATAAGTAACATTAATCAATCATAAAATCATATAATCAAAAATGTATAAACCATAATCATATATTATGTAAAATAAACTAATCATTTATTAAAATAACCTAAATCACCATAAAGCTGTAATAAATTTTTATATGCTACTAAAATATTACTTAATATTTATTCCTCAAATAAATTCATGTACTAGTCCTAATTTTATATCCACCACAATAATTTAATGTTCCCAATGTAGTTAACTTGTTAAAAAAGAACATCAATCACTTAGTCACTAAATCACTTTTCAATCCAATATATAACCAAAATATGATAAACCTTTTATTCCTATTAACCATAATTAACTCATCATCAAATAATGTGTTATCCTTAAAGGTTATGTATTCATTTCAACTTTTGTTCCCAATAACATTCTAACAAAATAAATTCACACTAAAACACTTCTTAAACCCAAGGGTTACATACACTTCAATGATATATTAAATCTTAATAAATATTTATGAAAATATCATCATTAAAATTAAAATCTCATAACATAAAACCTAAAAAGGGTACCTATGGCTTTAAAAATATGATCATCATTAAACTTATCAATTCATAATGGTTTCCCAAACTCTTAAATTATCCTCATATGATAACCACCTGAACTCTAAAGTTATATAAACCCTACTATGATACCAAATGAGATAGCTTGAGACCCATAAACATGGATCTTGTTTTAAAAACATATTCTTTATATACTAGATTTGATACCAACTAAAATGACCCAATTTTAACCATCAATAATTATATTATCAATAACCAAAATTTAGTCACTTATATACCTAAGAATTTTAGGTTTATTGTTTTAGATAATTATACAAAACACTTTACATAAAAAGACCCTTATCTTTCTCCTCAAATGATATTTTTTCCCATTATAACCGAGTTTTATTATTTCATAAGAAGACTTCAACATATCCTATAAAATTATTCACACATGATACTCTTATATAAAAATATTACTTAATATTATTCTTAAAAACCTAGGGAAAATGTAAACATAAGAAAGTGCGAGATTAAATGTTTAGAAAGGGTAAACAATGGAGATATCAATAAATTATCATATTCAAGAATAATATAAGTATATGGGTATGATATAATAATCATAACTTATTAGGTTCATACCTAATCAGTCATAGATCATAAACCACGAGTCAAAACACAAAGCATTAAAATTTTAAAAGTCATGAGTCATAAGAGCAAGGAATGATCATCAATTAGTCATAATCTATTAGTGAATATTATAAGAATAATAAAATGTCATAATAATAGCGAGGAACAATCATAATCATAGAAAATAATTTCATTAGTCAACAATCACTTCCAAAACTATCATAGTGGATTGGTTTCACTCCCCATTCTATCATTTCTTTAGTCATGGTTATCTCACATTACTATCATAGTGGATCGAGTCCCATTATAGATTGGGTACAATCCATTACATCATTTACTTAGTCAAGGTTCACCCCAATACTATCATAGTGTAAAAATTCCCTTATTGAATTGGGTTTATTCCCCATTCCATCCCATATTATCTCATGAGATATCCATCTTTACCTAATGTATTGGAGGGCTATAAAATTTTAGGACCACCCTTCACATAATGAAAAACACATATATATATTCCACAAGATCAAAAAAATTTCATCATATCATAATAGAATTACCCATGAATACAAAATAGAAATCATAAATACCTTATCATTCTATAATCATAATCTAAATAGGGAAAGAATATGGATTGCATCATAAGAGTATTGATTATCTCATCATTGCTTAATTAGCCCGTGGGAAAGAAATAGGTTTTGTGTAATCATCCTAAGATCCTCATCATCGTAATTTATCTAGAAAATTGGATGGAATTAAAATTTCATATCCTCAGTGAAGCATAAAAATCCTTAAAGTATGATGATATAGATAAAAAAAATCTATTTTATAAAAGTTTTTAAAATATGATTTGAAAATAAAGAGAAAATACCCCTTTTCTTTTGGTAAAATTTAAAACCTAAATTCCAAGAATATTAAAGAAGATCCTTTATTTTAAAATTACCATGGAAACTTATAAATAAATCTTTAAAATAAATATTTTTCATGATTGAGGTAAAATACATTCATGTGGTAAACTTTAAAATAAAGATTCATGTTTCACAGTTTTGGTAAAAGTCAAAATACATCACTTGGAAAATGACCATAAGATACATTTTAAACCTTTTTAAAGAACATAAATCATATTTTCAAATTAATTTAAATATTAATTGAATCATAGTAAATATATTGTTTGAAGAAATTTTAGAGAACACGGATATTGAGGTGAAATATTCTCGACCAAAAAGAGATACAAGGGATGGTTTTCTTAAATACATTTTCTTAGAAATTTTAAGTTCCAAAGAGAGGAAAGTGAAATGAAAACTTGAAATAAACATAAATAGTTATAATATAATAAAATAGATATGGTTTAAGTGATAAGTATCATATAATTTTCCTCAATTAAAATTTAGCATAAACAATCTCATAAAGGAATGAGATTATAACATAAATACTATATAGATTTAGAAATTTAAAAATAAAAATATCACAAAAGAGATAAAATTAGATATATTTTTAAATCCACATAATTTACATAAAAATAATTATAAAATTAATTCATGGGTTTTATATACACACCATAAAATAAACAAGTGTTGAATATGAAACATGTCTCACATAAATAAAAGTGAGATGAGAAACACTTACCTCAAGTCCCGTCATTCTTCATACTCATTTAAATATCCTATATAATAAATATATATTTATTATAAATCCATTATAGAACCATATTAATATATATATATATATATATATATGTATTACTATATATTGTTTCCTTTATTACAATTATGATTTTATTAACAATTCTTCATTGAAATCATTATTTGGGTGAAAACTGCTCCATTCTCCATGCATGATTTAGTTCAACGGTTATGGTACTCAAAACTTGGTTATCATTTCATCATACCAATAATCATAATAATTTCATATCAATAATATTTATTCATTATATATAGTTTTATAATCAACCATATATGGTCATTTTGAAAAATTAATTACATCACTTAGTGGAGATAATAGTCCATATATAGGCACTTGTGATATTTAAAATTATTAATGGATGAAAAAAATAAAGATAAATTATAATTTCACTTTACATAATAATAATTATACTATATATTTCATATATATTCATTAAATCTATCCTTATTTCAATCCATGTAAAGAAGAAATGAAAAATTCGCATTATTTCATAGAGGTGGTAGTCCACACAGACGTATGAATGACAATATCATTTTCTAATAGATTGGATGGTAAAGAGGTATATAAAACATCATAATTATATAAGGATAATTATGTCGTGAAGATAATATATAAATATTAAATCCATTATAATATAAATCCATGAAATTCAGTGATGAAAAATTAAATAAATCACTTTATAGAGATGGTAGTCCATACAAACTTATGTGCGATGCTTTTATTTCCCATAAAGATGGAACATAGATGAATAAGGATTGTTCTATGTCCATAATCAGAAAACCAGTTTTTTTTGTTATATTTTTTATCAATAAATGAATATTTTTAAATAATATAAACAATTTGAAAGGAATATTGGATGTTCCAATGAAAACTTGTGAAATGGAATCAATGTTGTCATATTCATAAGGAAACAGTGTTTTTTCCATCACATATATGGAAAACAAGATGAATTGGAATTTTATCCATTTTTTATATAGAAAAGGTATATGAAAAAGATACTAAGAACTTTGATGTTATTTTTTGAATTATTTTTATAATACAAAGGAAAATTCTTCCATGAGGCTCAAAGAAAACCCAATTACATAATTTAAAGGATGATTGTAGTGAGTTATAACTACCTATAGATATAATTAGAGTGAGTTGATAAATGTAATTTAATATTAATAATTGGTTTAATAATTTTATACTTTGATTGAAAATAATAGTTTCATCCTTGTTAAATATACTTATATGAGGTTGGAATTTTAGTGTGATGGTTATTTTTGTTGGTCTTTATGGAGAAATGACATGTGTAGAGATGAGGAAGCACTATTTATAGTAGATTGGAAAGTGTTTGTTTTTAGCTTCTATGTAAAATGTTGGGAGATATTTTTTATAATATTGAATTCTATCTTAAGTAGAATATGAATGAGTTGAAGTAATGAATAATCCATCAAAGATGTCTTAAGCTTGAATGAAAATGTAATGTTTTCATGGAAGTATGTTTGAAGTGTTTGATAAGGTTGAGATATGTTTAGAGGTATATCAAATTTTATTTAAATGTGATCATAATTTATTTGAAGATTTTTTAGATGCACTAAGTTATATTTGAATTTTGAAAAAGGAAAATATCATATGGAGTGATTTATAAAAGAATTTAGCTACACTAGAAGAATTTTGTGTCTACCAAATTAGAAAAAGGGAATCATCTCACATGGATAAAATATTTTGAGCTCCCATAAGTAAATTAATTTATGTTGTAATAGAATTTATATTGTGTAAGTAAATTTATTTATGAGAGGATAAATCAAAGTTCTCCAGCCTTGAAAAAGAAATTTATCTTATGCATTGGAGGATTGAGGAGCCTGTAAGATAATTTATCTTATGCATAGAATATTCTAAGATATTTAAGATTATTTAACTTATGTATATGATGAGTTATAGAATTTATATATTCTAAAGAAATGGTGAACATATCTGATGATTCTTGTATGATTCCCTTCATGGATCAAACATCATGATCAAACAAATGATCACAGTTCTTAGTAAAATTAAAGGAGTGAAAGATGGAGGAAAATGCAAGAGTTATTAGACGAGTTCCACACTAGAGAATGAAGTGACATGTTACAAGTTGCATATAGACTTTCCTAGTGGGACTATTGAGAAAACTAAAAGGAACATATTTTAAAATTGAAATAATCCCAAGATATTTCAAATATCATAAGGAAGAAATTTTCTCGAGTCTATAGATAAACTTCCAACAAGAATTTGAATAATTCTTTGATATGAAGATCCTTGAAAATGAATACTATGATTTGAGAGAATTTGAACATGGGAGAGATCCAATTATTTTACAAAAATTCTAAATAAATGTATGTGAAGTTAAAAGAAAAATGGTGAGAATATCAACTGAGTAAACACTAAATATATTCTACATGTTTAAAGGAGAAGGGAAAGATTATAACTATCTCTCTATGTTGTAAAAATTATCTGAGTCAAAAAATAAGTTCCAATGCTATAATAATTCTTACACACTAAAGAAGAAGATGATGGAGAACATTGAGGGTTCCAGCCTATAACCTTTATTCATTGTAGAATCCAAATGAAAATAGAGTTTAGACGTGCTATTGCTAATCAAATTCCAAGATATTTTCTTAGGATATACAACCTATAAATTTGTACTATAGATGTTTGAAGAAAATTGAGGCAGTCCACCTGACTACTAAAAGAGAGAAAGAATATTATACATTTAGTTTTGGTGAGACTCGAGATATCATATGTGATATTTCTTCAAAGGAAGTACAAGACCATTCTATTATACCAAGGGATGAAAATCCATCTCTTGAATTCTACCTAGTCAGTACTAGGATTACATGTTCAAGGTCAAACCCTTGTCTGAGCTTCTTCTAATAATAATAAGGAACTCCTGAATGTGAGATAATAACCACAATGTATCATAGATCTAGTTATTTGAATATAGGTGAATCTCGTTAACAAATCATGGTGTTCTCATGTGTTGCTTTATTATTCTCTATATTCACAACAACCAAAGGATAGATAAAGAGAGTGAGATTCACTCACTGAATAAGTGAAGAGGTGATTAAGGGTTAAAAGAAAAATTGGATTTAAAGTCACCCCACATTGATTAACTCCCCCTACCCATGTATGATTATCCCATAGTGATCCTATCAAATAGTTTCATAGGGAATGTTACAACTTTATAATATTCTCATATTTTAAGGTCTATTTAAATGTTTGACTTACTCTTTTCAAAAGGATATATAAAGTTTATATTTAAATAATTCAGTTAAAACCTTGTCAATGAAATCATGGAAGAAATGTCTACTAAAACAATGAAGACCATGAAGAAAATATAAGCAATAAAGTTAAGAAAAGCATCATAAAAGAAGAAGGGATCTCCAAAATTTTAAGTTAATCATAGTGAAAGTAATTCCGTGACATCTATAATGATCCTCCTCTTAAAGATAATGAGAATATATTCTTATTAAGTAAAGAGGAAGAAAAATTTGTCTCTGCATGTATTAATCCTGATCAATAAAAATCAGGAATGAATGATGAATAGCTGGTGGATGGATCCACTATAAAGGAATTGGGAAACAGTTCAATATCATGTAGTATATAATATCTATATGAAGAAGTGATACCAAAACTATCTCATCAATATTTTCCTACTAAAGAACATTGTATCTGTGAAGATGAACATATTTATCAAGATTCACTAGATAAATCAATTGGTATTATAAAAAAATATCATGTATAAGTACCCCAAATAAATTGTCTCATATATATATGGTATTTTTATAATTATGTGAGAATATACCAATCATCATGAAGATATAAATAAAATAATTTTAAAGAATTTGAAAGAAAAGGTATAAATCTGTGTGAATCTATCCAAAAAAGTTGGATTCACAAGTTCCTTTAATATAGATATTGAGGAAAGATTTTCATGATTTTAAGATAATTGGATCAAAATAATAAAGGATAATGAAGAAGGTATAAAAATCAAGGAAGAAAATATCCCTGCATTAAAAGAAGTAATTTCTATTAAAGTTTCTCAACAGGAGATTAAAGATAACAGGGTAAAAGAGATTGACCATCTACTAAAATAAAAGAGAAAGACAATGAGTTTGATGAAAAGATAAATAAATAATTTGAATAAAAATTTAAATCATAGGAGGATGATAAAGGCATCTATAATATGAAATTCATATATCTTGCAATTGTATTGAAAAATATGGAATCCGTTCAAGTATCATCTTCAAAATAAGTTAAAAAGAAATCTAAATACACATAAACTATAAAGTATTACTCTTATACTTAAATACATATATCTTTTTTTTTTAAAAATCTTGAGTTCATATTATGATCATTTTATAAAATCTTCAAAGGAAAAGGTACCATCCACTTATGAAAATAATATCTGTGCGAAACCTATTATTACAAAGTGAGCATAATTAAATTAAAAATCTATATAAATATATATGAGTAAAAGAGATAGGAATCCTACCATAATTTTAGGGATAGATAGAATAATTATTTTGAGAGATAGTTCCCTGAAATAATCCCAACTAACTACTTATAAAGCTAAAAATCAATAAGCTACCAGTTCTAGAAAACTAGAATATCATGAAATTTAGAAAAAGAAACCAAGGTGTTATGGTTATTTTTTTACTGTAATATATTTAGGAATATGGCTATGGACCCCTGGTATAATATATCATCAAGTGGAATGAATGAGAGCCTATAGTGAGGGGGAGGAACCTGAGAAGATATAACATCCATAGGCTATAAATAGAAATCTGTATACAAGAAACTAATTTGGAATACTTGAAAAACTATATGGTATTTGAAATGGTAGTGGTCATGGAGAATATTAATAAAGGTATAAATCATTTAATAATTTATTTAGAATAAATATTGAGATGAGGCCACAAAAAATAAATAAGTAAGAAAATCCCACCATGAGAAAGAATCATGAATTGGATACTGAAAGGATTATTCTTGAGAAGTATATAAAGAGGGTTGGGGAAGGTGAGTTATCCTTGGGTAACAAGAAGAAGAATAATAGTTAAGTTAAAAAAGCCTAAGAATTCAAATATGGAAGCTGAACCAAATGGGATAATTTATTTCTTTTGTGAAAAAAGAGGACAAATCATAGACTATTGTAAATAGGTAATGAATGAGAGAGTTAAATGGAAAAATCTTTGAGATAATGAAAGAATGTTCCAAGGGAGAAATGAAAGAAAAAAGTTGGTGAATAAAACATATGAAAGGCCATGTGTAAAATTAAAAAGGGATGATCATATTATTAAGTTATTTATAGAAAATTATCGAGATGATTTGAAAAATTAAGCTAATTAGAATTCTAATAAAAAGAAAAATAAAAAGGGAAAAATATTGCACATGAAGGAGAAATAAAATTTCATGAGAGGTTTTCAAAGGGGGATAATCTAAAATCTCATGAGGAGCTATTTTAAAGGTACAAACAAGATGGATAAAATTAAAAAAATTGTATAACATTTATTCTATGCCAAAATGAATCCTTGAAGGATACAAAAAATACACTAGAATATTCATCTGCCCTAATGGATCTGTTTAAAATAAATATCTTACATAGGGATAGAAAAAAAGAACCCATACTACCCAAATCAAAAAGTTATTTTAATTTTTTTAAAATCATGATGAGTCAATATAAAAATGGAGCTAAATTGAAAAGGTATAACTAGTTTAGAATAAATTATCAATCCAACTACTCACATTGATGAATATGGAGTTTCCACCATATTCACTTATTATTTATTTTTTTAAGTCTATGATAACCATATAGAAAATTGAAGGTGTTGAAAGTTATTATGTTGAGAACTAATGAAATAAAGTAAGCTAGAATAACTATTCTATATATAAAGAACACACCATCATGGTATTACCCATAAAATGGTAATCTAAAAAACATTTTGAGAAAAGGCCAACCATGATGAAGGGGAAGAGGCTATCAAAATTTGAATAAGAAAAATGATAAAAGTACCCATATTAGAAGGAATGAAGTATATAATATCAATAATAGTATTTAATGAAGTGAATATACCCTGATGAAGAATATACAAATACTCTAATCTTGGTGTTATATCTAGAAGTGGAATCATAAATCTTACTTGATATTGAGATCACTCTTGGGGATTTATAGATAGAGTATATCCCGTATAGAAGAGTTTCTTAAGAATCTACCAAGGTCATTCAATTAATAAAAATATATAATTTTAGGATGGTGCTTGACTAATAGTCATTAAAAAAGGTATGAATTATTATTATCTCATCTTTTTCTCTCAAAGAATTATTACTAAATTAATAGAGAAGAAATTATTTTAATCAAGGAAATGAAGTTGATGAAACATAAAGTTATACAGATTAATTTAAAATAAAAACCTACTAGTTGTATGTGAATATTTTTAGTATGAGTATTAAGTAAGTGTATGAAATTTATTTTGGAAAATGTCTAAGAATATTTTCAATAATTGATATCAACATGCAGTGTTATTCTGGATATAGGTGAGAAACCCTATAGGAAGATAATTGATAATCAAAATTTTTACGATCATATTTTTTTTAGTGTGAAAAACCTTAATATCTAAATGAAACCCTCTTATTTTCTACATAAATCATGGCTCTAATAGACTTAGAGTGGAATGGTTGATAAAAAATTTCTTAATAATGATGTAATATTATCCTATATCATACACTTTTTAATTATTTTCAATAAGGGGTATATTGAAGTAAATGAGATTTGGTATTGAAAATAAATACAAAGGGGGAGATTTATGAACCCAATTCATGTTTGTTATATATTTTTTTCCAATAATAGAAGCTTTGTGAAGAAGAAAAACAACATGGAAGGAAGATTAGAAGTTCCCAAGAAACCTTGTGAGCTAAAAGTAATGTTGTTACATTCATATGAAAATTATTTTGGTTCTATCCCTTATATGTAAAGAAGAAATGATGAAATTTCTTTCATTGTTCATATAAAAAATATCAATGAATAATCTACCAAGAACTCTAATGTGAAAAATATATTGAAGTTGTTTTATAAATTAAAGGAATTATTTCTATGAAACTCAAAGGAAACCCAATCACATAATGGAAAGAATAATATTAGTGAATTGTTGTTACCCGTGGATATGATTGTAGTGAGTTTATACCTGGTATTTCTCATTAACTGATAGTTTATATAGATTTGAATTCGATTTAGAATAAGAATTCCATCCTTATGGAATGTACTTGGATAAAGTTTTAATTTAATTGTGATGATTATTTGTGATGATATTCATGGTGATATGGAATGTTTTGGAGCTAAGGAAGAACTATCTATAAAATATTAGAAAGTTTTTGTTATGTAGCTGCTATGTATAATGTTGAGAGATATTGATGATAAGGTTGAATGCTATCCTGAATAGAGGATGAATTAGTTGAAGAAATGAATAATCCATCCAAGGTGTCTTGATCTTGATGAATAATATAATGTTTTCTTGGAAGTTTATTTGAAGTGTTTGAGAAGTATGGGATATGTTTAGAGGTGTCTTATATTTAATTTCAAGATGATCGGGATTTATTTGAAAAAGTTAGGGATGTACTATTCTAGAGTTGAATTTTAAAGAAGGAAAATTTTATATTAGGATCCATGTAAGAGAATTCAGAAACACAAGAATAATTATAAGTAAGATAAATTTGAAAAAGGGATATATCTTACATTCATAATATATTTTGAATGACTATATGTAAAATATTTTACGTCGTAAGAGAATTTAGACCGCATAAGTAAATCCAGCTATGTGAGTAGAAATATGAGTCTACCAGACTTGACAATGGAATTTATCTTACATGTTGGAGGTTTGAGGAGATTATAAGATAATTTATCTTATGTAAATAATATTCTAAGCTATATAAGATGATGTATCTTATGTATATGATGAGTTTATAGAATTTATAAATTATGAAGAAATGGGAAACAAATATGATGATGCCTATGCGATTCTATTCATGTACTAAACATCATGATCAAAAATATGATCATTATTCTTTCTAAAATAAAAGGAGTGAAAGATTGAGTAGAATTTTGGAGTTCTAAGATTCTTTCCACATTATAGAATGATGTTACATGTCACCAGTCTCATGTAGACATCATTATGTGGAAATATCAAGTGAACTAAAAGGTGTGGATTTCAAAAGGGGAATAATACCATGATATTTAAAATATCACAAGGAAGGAAAAGATCCAAGTCTAAAATCAAAATTTTAATAAGAATTTAAATAATTATTTGACTTAGTGATCATGAGAATTGAATCCCATGATTTTAGAGAAATCAAAAATGAGAAATATTTAGTATTCCTACAACTATTCTATATAAATATATGTAAAGGTTGAATAAAAAGGAGTTGAAACTCTTGAATGAGTAAAACATGAAGAAATTTTATAAGTTAAATGGAGAAGGGAATGATAAGAACTAACTTTTTGTTTTATACAACTTATTTTAGGAAAAGAAGGAAGTAATTCCAATGCAGAATCAATTCATACACACTAAAGAAGAAGAAGAATATTGAGGGATCCATTTTAAAAACTTTATTCATTATAGAATCTTAAAGAAAGGATATTTTTTATTTTTTTATGACCACATTTCTAGATTAAGTTTAAGAGATCCCGCCTACAACATCATGTTGTAGAAGTTTGAAGAATATTTAGGCATCCTTTCTAACTTCTGTAAGAGAGGAAAAAAATCATACATTTATTCCAGGAGTGACTTGATCCATCACATGTGATATTAAATCAAAGTATATACCATAAAATTATCTTATAAAAAGTTAAAGGAATACCTCTATTTTATTTTACTTATTCTATGCCAGGATTATAAGTTCAAGTTCATACCATTTCTTAGGCTTCTTTTGATAATAATAAGAAATTCATGCTTCTGTGATAATAATAATGGTGTACCAAAAATTTATTCATCTAAAAGGATGAAAACATAATTAAAAAACCTATTGATACCTTTTTTATTTAATTTTCTATATCTATATACTGACCAATATAGATCTAAATAGAGAGAGATATCTAATCACTGAATAAGTGAAGAAGTGGTTATGGGATAAAAGAAAAATTGGATTAAAAGTCACCCAAACTAATTCACCACCTCTTAGTGCAGACTTATCCCAAAGTTATCCTATCAATAATAAAATTTCAATATATATATATATGATATTTATGTTTTTATATGTACATGGTTATATATTATTTAGAGGATGTGGAAGAAGAAATAAACATGGAAACACTCAGTAAGAGTTATAACTCTACTTGGAAACCATCATTTAACTTATACCTTAATATTTCAAAGGGTTATATTATAATGAAATTAGGCCCTATAAGATGTTTTTATGGAGGTTTGGGTAGGTATTATTTAAAATAAAGTTCTCAAAATTATTGAAAAAGTTAGGAGAGGAGGTTCCCTTTTAAAAGTGAGGTAGGTGGAAAACTTATAAATACTTGAATCATTAATATATAATATGTTTCTGACTCATATAAAAATTGATCCAAAGTGAAATATATTTAAGGATAATTAGGATAAGTTTTAAATATTATCAACCAATAAATTTTAGATAGCTTTAGGTGTCATTTTTAAAATTATCTTTTTTCTAAACTGATGATTAACCATGTTTAACCTTAACCGAAGCAATAAATGTTTCACTATTTATGGGTCATGAAAGTAATTTTAAAAATTTCAAGTGGCACATAAATGAACCAAAAATGATATTATAAAAATTTTTACATCATCTTGTGTCACTATAGGGTTTTAATAATTTTATAATGATTTAAAAATAATTTTAAAAAATCAAATATCATTTAAGATCATTTTCAAGACTATTCAAATATACTAACTTTAAAGGAATCAAGATAATAATTTAATTCAAATATAAAACTTTTAACCACAAATTATACATCATAATTATCCTATAAATTCATGTTAAATCATAATTATTCAAAAAATTATTACTTTTAAAATTTTAAAGTAATTTACTTTATTTGTCAACTTTCTGCAAAAGTGTTTGGCGATGTTGCATAAGTGTTCATGATAATTATATTGTCTCTAAAAATTAAAAATAAATTACTATCATAAAAAAAATTTATTAATATTAAAAATAAACATTTATAATGATTAATATAATATTTTTTTACCAAATAAAACATATTTTATTTGTTCAAAGAAAGAGAGTGTCATTTTGTAATTTTATTAACATAAAATAATATAATGGTCATAATAAAAAGAAAGTGAAAAAATGACATATTTTATAAGTTAGAATGTATATGGTATAATTAAATACATATAATAAAATAAATTCATGTGTTTGGTTTATTTTTAGAGCTTATCCCATAGTTTTGACCTTAATTAACTCGTTTTATCCATTATTGTGGTGATAAACTTTTACCATGGTTGGTATTCATTATGACTAAAAATAAAATTGAACTAATTTAAAAATTTTAACCTATAAATTAAATATATGAAATAAAATTTTAAATATACAAATTTTATAAATGTTATTAATTGATTTTAATATAAGTGTGCAAAACACAATGGAAAACTGTACTTTAAAAAATGTATTTTTAATGAAAAAATTGATTTTATACCAAATAAAGTATAATGATGATTAATATGGAATTAAATATATTTTTTTTAAATTATACCTTATATTAATTTAAAAACAAATACATAATATAATTGGACTTTTAAATTACTTGATTTAAATAAATGAAATGACAGTTTTTCAAAAATCGATATTTTCACTATTCACTCAAAAACTGATCTTTTCAAAACAATCCCAAAAAATTATTCCTAATAATATTATGACAGGATTATTTCAAAAATTATTCTTATTTTTTTGAAATAATTTTTTTAAAATAGGAATAATTTTTTTATAATATCCCTGCACAAAATGTAATAAAAACTATTTTTGAAGAAAATGTATATTTGAAGGATAAAATAAATTTATTCTCATTCCATGCCTAATAAATATAATTAATTCAATTTTAATTCATTAAATTGGATATATAATCTAATTATTTAATTATTATAATTTATAAATAGTGATAATTTTAATCTACTAAGATAAAAAAAGCATCACACATATCAAAATTGTTTTACAAAAACTATCTCTCTTACCTTCAAAATATTTTATCTTTATTTCTAACCAATTGATAATAAAAATATGAATGGTTATTATTTTTTGTTATGAAAAAAATTTCTACATATATTTCATAATAAACTTATTCCTATTCATACCATCCAAACCAATAGCTAGGTCATAACAATTATATTTAAATAATAATATTTCAATTGTATATCATGATTCGTTTAAGCCCGATGTTTCATATATCACAAGATATAAAATGAATTAAATCTATTAAATAGAAATATATTCTAAATTATTAGTTTGTTACATTCTACCCCTTAAATAAATTTACCCCTCACAATTTTAATCTCATGTTTAATGAAATGAGTTTAAAACATTTTCAGAATCAATTCCAAGGAGTGTTAGATAAATATACCTAAGTGGAAAAAAATAACTTTTAATTCACATTTATCACATTTCCTATTGAAAAGGACGTTAATTTATATTTTAATACTAGTAAACTTATAATTTTCAAAATATATCTTAAACAATATATGTATTATGGAACTCATAATTATGAATAGGTTTAAAAAAGAATACCTTGATAGATAAGATATATTTTCTACATAGTATTTAATATAATTATCTCTCTATTTCTTAAGTATGAGGAATAATTTTACCATTTTGATATAGAATGTGAGAAAATATACTTTATTTATTTCCATATTTTCATCCTTTGTTTTTGTTTCGAATAATGTTTCACCTATTCTTCACCAAGAATAACTATGGTAAATTTTTCATTCCTGAAGCACTAAAATTAACTTTTTATGGATCATAAGATCCACAAAATAATGAAAAGTTATTCCTTTTATATCTCGATATTTACCAAAACCAAAATGGTTATCAAAATTTAATATAATAATTAATATAAATAAACCATATTATATATAAATAATACACTAATCTTCAAAACCTCAATAATAACACCCAAATTACAACTTAAATCATTAAATAAATAAATAACCATAAATATATTAAAAGTACTCATGGAAAAATTCAAAACCTAGAAATAAAAAATATTTGGTCACATATTTTTTCATGATAAAATTAACATTTATCCCCAAATAATATCAATCTCTAATAAAATCACATACCAAAAAATGTATATACCATAATCATATATTCTCTAAATAACACTAATTATTTCCTAGAATAACCTGAATCACCATAAAGACACAGTAATTCCATATATGCTTCTAAATGATTACTCAATATTTATTCTAAAAATAATTTCTCATATTAAACTTAATTTTTTATTCAACATAATCATATAATGTTCTCAATATAGTGAACTTATTTAGAAATTAATTTAATCACTTAGTCATCAAATCACTTTTCAATCCCATATATCCCGAAAATTTGATGACCCATTTATTCTCGGTAATGATCAATAACTCTTCATCAAAGAACATATTAACCTTAAAGGTTATGTGTTTCTTTCAACTTATGTTCCCAATAAAATTCTACCTAAATAAATACAAAATAAATAATATGTTAAACTTAACGGTTATATACACTTCTATGATATATTAAAACAAAATATATTTTTGGAAAATATCTTTAGTCACTTTAAAATCCCATAACATAAAAACTCTAAGGGGTATCTATGAATTTAAACATATGATCATAATTGAACATATCAACACATTATGGTATCTTTAACTCTTAAATTATCCCCATATAATAACTTTATGACCT
Source organism: Viscum album (assembly GCA_963277665.1). Taxonomy (NCBI): domain Eukaryota; kingdom Viridiplantae; phylum Streptophyta; class Magnoliopsida; order Santalales; family Viscaceae; genus Viscum; species Viscum album. The sequence goes on along the minus strand of OY728119.1, from coordinate 177,801,351 downwards.
ATAAAGTTATCTAAAACCTTCTCGGATACCAACTAAGATATCCAAAGACCCGTACACCTGTATCGAATATAAAAATCATATTATTTACATACTAGATTTGATACAAAATGAAAAAACCCAATTTTAACCATCCATAATTACATTATCCATAACCAATATTTATCTAATTATATAACCAGAACCTTTTAGGTTTATTGTTTTGTATAATTAGAAAAATCCCTTTATATTTAAAAACCCTTGTCTTTCTCCTAAAATGGAAAATTTTCTAGTTATACCCATATGTTCTTATTCCATCATGAGTCATTAACATAACCGACAAAATTTTCCACACAATATACCCTTAACGACCAATCTCACATAATATCATTCTTTTAAACTTATGGAAAATGAAAACATATAAAATGGTGATATTAGATTCTCAATAAGGGTGAACATGGGTGATATCAACTGATGATAATACACAAACATAATATAAGAATATGGGTACGAGATTAGGATCCTAAATTAAAAAGTTTATACACTATAATTCATAGATAATACATCATGATTTATGACATAAATATTTAACATTTCAAAATAATGAGTCATAAGAGTGAGGAATTATCATTAATCATTCATGAGCCATGATATCATGTCATAAGCATAAGAATATGTCATAATAATTACATGGCACCATAATATGAATATAAAATAATTTAATTAGTTAAGGGCCACTTCCAAGATTTCCATATCAGATTGGGTTCACTACCCATTACATCATTTCCTTAGTCAATGTTTACTCCCAATATTATAATAGTGGATAGATTCCTATAGTGAATTGGGTTCACTCCCCATTCTATAATTTAATTAGTCAATTTTCACTCCCAATACTATCCTAGTGTAAAATTTCCCTTACTAAAATGGGTTTACACTCCTTTCCAATACATATTATCTTATGTGATAACTATCTTTACCCAATCCATTGGGGTGATATATAATTCTAGGCCCAACAGTAAAATAATGAAAAACATACATATTTGTGCCACAAGATCATAAAAAATTCATCATATCATCATATAATTACCTATAGAAAAGAAACTAGTTTCATAAACATCTTATCATCTCATAATCATAATCCATCCTGGTAAAGTAAGTGTATAGTATTAAAGGAGAGTACATTATCTCATAATAGGTTATTTAACCCAAGAGAAATAAATTAGATTCACTTAATAAATCTAAGATAACTATAATCACAATTCATAAAAAAATGTTAATAGAGTAATAATATAATATCCCTAGAGAGATATAAAAATCATAAAATGATGTTGACATAGATGAGAATAATCATTTATAAAACTATTTAAAATAATCTTTTAAAAACAATAGAAAACACCCATCTCTTTTGGTAAAATTTCGAACCAAAATTACTAGAATATTGAGGAAAATAATTTCTTTGAAAATAACCATGGAAACTTTTAAAAGAATATTTAAATAAAATATTTTTCATTATGGAGGTAAAATATTTCTATTCAGTAAACCTCAAAACAAATATTATGTTTATATTTTTGAAAAAAGTCAAAAGTACCTTTTTTGAAAATGACTATAAGATACAGTTTAAAATATTGTAAGGAATGTAAAATATATTTAAAAATGACATTAAAAAATAATTGCATCATGTGAAAACATTATTTGAGACCATTTTAGAGAGCATGGACATGGATGAGAAATATTCCTAACCAAAAGGAGAAACATTTTTGTTTTTTCTTAAATACATTTTCTTAGTTGTTTTAATTACCAAGAGAGGAAAGTGTAAGAACAAAAATGAAAATACCATAAATAACCAAAGTAGAAGAAAAATAATAGGGTTTAATAGATAAGAATCATATAATTTCCCTCAAAATAAATTTAACACAGACAATCTCTAAAAGGAATGAGATTGTAAAATAAATCCCTTACAACATTAGTAATATCTGAATGAAAATCACATAACCTAGATAAAATTATATAGATTTTTAAATCCAAATAATTTTGATAAAAATAATCATAAAATTAATTCATGGTAGGTATATATGCCACAAACAATAAACATTTTTTGAATATATCTTATGTCTCAAGAAATAAAAGTGAGATGAGAAACCTATACCTCAAGTCCTATTATTCTTTGTATGCATTAAAACATCAAGTATAATAAATATAGATTCATTATACATAAATTATATAACCATATTAATATATATATATATATATATATATATTTATATATATATTATAGGTTCTTCTGTAATGTGGATGGGGGAAATCGAGATTTTTCTCTGTCTGGTATAACTCTTCCAAGGGATAATTCTGATCACAATCCTATTTTAATAGATATGAGTCTCTACAGATTGATATCTTATCCTTTAACTTTTAGGTTTACTAATTCTTGGTTATCTATTCAAGGTTGTAGGCAGATTTTCATTGAGGATTGGGAGACCACTTTTATTGGAAGTCCCTTTCATATAATGGTTATGAAGTTGAAGGCTATGAAGGAAAAGCTCAAAGAGTGGAGTAAGAAATAATTCTCATGCCTTGATCATGATATTAAAAGTGCTGAGGATAATCTCCTAAACTGTCAAAGGCTAAATGAGGGTAAGTATGTGATATCTTGGGAGGCATTTCTTGCTCTTTCTAAATTTAGTGAGCTCCTGGATTTAAAGGAAAGTCTTTCCCAGGCTCAATATAATGTCAGGTGGTTGAAAGATAGGGATATAAATACAAGACTTTTTCATTGATTACACAGGGAAAAGAAGGTGAAGCATGGAATGAATGACCTCATGGTTGATGGAGTTCTTTTCAACTCTAAAAATGATATTTCTGATGCTGCTTGTAGCTATTTTGGAAAGCTTTACACTAATTCAGGGCATGATAATACTCATAAAATGTTCAAGAATATTTATCCTTTGGTTGAGGCCTCCCAGAATGATATGTTCCCTAATATACCCTCAGAAGAGGAATTTAGGAAGGCGGTGTTTTCTATGAATGATGATAGTGTGGCAGGGCCAGATGGTTTCTCCAATAGGTTCTTTATGGATTATTGGGATATTATTCACACAGAGTTTGTTAATGTGGTTAGATATTTATTTTATCATTCTTATTCCCCTTCTGGTTCCAATTCTAGCTTCATTGCTCTGATTACAAAGAAGAAGAATGCTCTTGATATTCAGGATTTCAGGCCCATGGCCATAGGGAACACTATTCCAAAGGTTATCAGCAAAGTCTTGACGAATATATTGGGAAGTATTGATAAGGAGTTTATTTCTACAAATCAATTTGGGTTTGTTCCTGGAAGGAACATTCAAAATTGTTTATATACGGCATCTGAATGTGTTAATTTTATGAGGAAAAAGGTGAAGTATGGGAATATGGCTCTGAATGTTGACATTTCAAAGGCTTTTGATACGATGAAATGGAGCTTCATTTTTGCGGTGTTAAGAATGCATGTATTTTCCAATGGCTGCATCAATTTGATTAGCTGCATTCTTAAGAGTTATATGCCATCTATTATTGTTAATGGATCTCTTAGAGGTTTCTTTAAATGTTCCATGGGATTGAGGCAAGGATATCCCTTATATGGCTTTATTTTTTCTATCGTTGAGGATTACTTGAGTACATGTCTTTCAGATCTTGTGTATGCTGGTTTGTACCAACAAATGACTGTTGGCAGAGGTCTCTTTGCTCCTTCACATCTATTTTATGAGGATGATATTCTATTTTTTGGAAAGGCTGATGGAATTACTATCTGATATATTAAGGTGGATTTTGAGCATTATGAGGCTGTTTCTGGTCAAGTTATCTATTGAGAGAAATCCTCTCTGTTTTTTGGGGAAGGGGTTATTGTATCAAAGAAAAACAGAGTTTCCCGGAAGCTTGGGGTTAAAATACGGTCTCAACCTTTTAACTATCTTGAGGTTCCCCTTTTCTAGGGTGCTATTAAAATGTGTCACTTGGAAAATATCTATCTCAGAATTCTCAATCAAATGGATACCTGTAAAGGTAAATCTATGTCTCAGGAAGGGCGTTTCTGTCTTGTTAATTCTGTGATAACTTCCATGTGTGTCTATGTTTTTTCCTTATACATATGGCCTATAACTCTTCTTAAGGATTTACAAAGTCTGATTCAGAATTTTATTTGGACTGGTTCAATTTATGAGAGGAATCTTGTTATAGTTGCTTGGAGTTATTGCATTCGGCTTGTTGACATGGGTGGCATGGGGATTAAGGATCTTAAGTGCTTTAATAAATCTCTCATTAAAAAGTTTACCTGGTCACTTTTGACCTCCAGCGATTTTTCTTTGGAGTTTTTGTGTAATAGATTTGGATTAAAGCTATTAAATGGGTATTGTCTTTACGTCCCTTCCTCGATATGGCCCTAAATTATGCATACTTATTCCATCCTCTCACAATACTCTAAATGAGTGGTTTGTCAAAACCCATCTTTGTACTGCTGGAAGACTGTTTGGTTATCATGTTCCATTGCTGAGGATACTGAGATTCCTTCTACTTTGAAGGATCATTCTATTGATGAATTTCACAATAATATCATGGCTCAGGGATTTCTTTCTGATCCTCTAAAAATGGAGTTGGGACATTATCATTATTCTGTGATGGATACTTTGATTTGGTTTCCCAGTCTTACTGGAACCTTCAGCACTAAGAAGGATTATAGATTCATGTGTGCTGAGCCTTTGCTGGTTCTTTCTTGGCTGCTTATGTTCCATTATGATTTTATTCTGTTGGCTCAATATTTTCTTATGTGGAGGAGTTGGAAGTGTAGACTACCTTTGCAACGGATGATACAACGAGCTGGATTTTCTCTTGTACCTGTTTTCATTCGTTGTCTTGCTACTGATGAAACTTTTGATCATTTATTTATATCTTTTTGTTCTTAATCTAGTTTATGGGATTATTTTCAGGGTTTCTTGGGATTCCATCTGAATTTTGAGAGTTTTGGACAACTTATGGATTCTATTTACCGAGTTGATTGCAGCTCTCAGGTGAAACTGATGCTCCTCTCTGTAGTATCAGTGTTTGTTTATTTTATATGGAGAGCATGAAATACTCTTGTCTTTGAGAATAGAATTACACAGATTTCTGTAGGTATTCGGGAGCTTCATATTGGTGTTCTTTCTGCTGCACGGGCTCGAATTGGATTCATGCAGAATGATGTTTTAGATCTGGTTATATTGCGAACTTTGGGTGTTTCTGGCAGATGTAAGAAGCCGATTATGATGAAGCATATCCGGTGGATCCCTATGATCTCTCGGTGTCTGAAAGTTAATGTGGATGGAGTGGATTCAGGTGCACCAAGGACTTTGGGCTATGGTGGTATTTTTCGCACTTATACGGGATTTGTTAAAGGCTGTTTCTATCACTTTTTAGGAAATGGCTTGGAGATTGAGGCAGAACTATGGGCTATGATTAAGGATGTCCGATATGCCTCTTTTCATGGTTGGATGACCTTATGGTTGGAGTCTGACTCAACTTTGGTGGTTTATATTCTTATAAATCATTTAAGAAATATCCCTTAGAGGATTATTTCTGCCTGGGATGGCTGTCTCAAACTTTTGGAGAAGATTTGTTTGATTTTCACCCATGTTTATAGAGAGGCAAATCAGGTTTATGATGCTTTTTCCAAGCATGTGATAGAGGAGGTTTGCTCTTTATGGTCCTTCGTTATACCAACCTTCTGTTGTGGTTTGGTTGATGTTGATGCGCGTGGTGATGTGTACACGCATATTTGTTGACCCCATGTTTCTCCTCTTTTGATGTATTTACTTTTTTTATTAATAAAAGTTTTCTAGGAGTGGGCTTGCCTGCTCCTGAGTCTTCTGATTAATTCAATTAACTGAAAAATAAAATAATTTATTTTAACAATATTAAAAGTGATATAATTTGAATGATTCAATGTGTTACACAAATTTTATAGATATATATTCCATAAAAAGTATATTTTTAAGCATTATATTATAATTCCAAATTTGTATTGATGTATTTAAATTCAAATTTAATGAAATGGCTCAAAAATTATATTAATGATATTTTAAATTAAATAATATTTTATTAAATGATATAAAATTCATAAAAATATTATATTAACAAAAAAAATTGGATATAATTTTAAACATAATAAATAATCAATTTACGAGTATTTTTTTCATTTTATAGTAGCATTATTAACCCTTAAAGGGTATAAAACTTTAATATTACTGTAATTGTCAAAAGATTTAATGATGGGTTAAAAAAAAAATAAGGGTAAAAATGTGTTACAAACATATCCACATTTTTTTATGAGAGGAATTAGACACACTATTATCTTATATTCCAATATTATCTATTTTTCTTCATTTTATTATCAAAATTAAATTATATTAATTTAATATTGTAAGAAATTCCAATAATTGCCCTCCCCTCAATTATAAAAGACCCCCATCCTTTCTCTTATTCACACCACATTGAGCCTTCTAGATTAAAAAAACTATGAAATTATATCTTATAAACTTTGATAGAAACATTTTATAGGTGATGGTATTCCCAAAAGACCAACCCTTGATCCTTTAAAAGGATATCTAAAGGAATTATTTCAAAGAAGAGGTAATCACCTTAACCGATCACTTTATTTTTAATTATTCATTTTCCTCCTCTAAATATATTATATTCTTTATAAAATAATAAATTTAGTGTCATAAATTTATTTAAATATTATTATTATTATTAAATCGATGGTACCAGACACACAATTGAAGCCCAAAAAATGAGATTTTAAAAATTTTCATCGATGAATGACATGAGATTGTTGGCATCGGAAAAACATGCTCATTTTAAGATAAGGATCATGTGTTAAGAGTTTTAAGCATAAAATTAAAACCATGAAACACTTTTTTTAGATCCAAAGCTGCACACGATGTCTTATCATCATTGGTGATCACTGATCAAAGAATCTGAAGCTAAATTACTCTAGATCATCCAAATGTTCTTCAAGAAACTGTAGAAGCACTGATCGTTATATTCCCTAGTGCTAGTAGGGAGATCTGAAAACTCCTTCGATGCTCCGTTGATCACCGTATCTCCATGTTTGTGATTCCTGAGAGAGAGACCGATCTGAGATCCTTGGATTCATAGCATCTCTCTAGAATGTAGGATATATAAGTAGAGAGAGAGGACATTAATAATACTTAGCAAATGACCCTAATCCTCTATTTATAATGTGTAACTAAATTACCCAGAATTTCCTCTTCATCCCCCAAATAATTAATGCACTATAAACGACATGTTTTGACTACTAAACTGAGTCATAAATATTATTATCACTTACTTGTAATATAATAAATATATTACGTGATAATAAATGAGTCACTAACTCGACTCATTGTTCCCAAAAATATTAATTGATCCTTGAATATTTTAATATTTTTTCAAAAATATTTTTCCATGTATTTACTTACAACTTGTAAATACATTTAATAAATAAATTCAATTCCAATTATTCTTAAATTGAATAATATGATTTTTTGGTGATTGTATCTCCTTAGACAAAGCCCAGACCTTAGTTATGGGGACCACTATGTCTAAACTTCTATTCAACAGAATAGATAAGATTCTCAAATATTCTATTATGTGTGACCCTCTAGGCCCTTATCTCAATAGTAGTGAATAGTATTCCCAGACCAGGAGCAGGATCTAGCAACCCATCATAACCCATAAAGAGACATGTATTGTCATAGCAGTGACAACCAACCTACGAACACACACTGTGTAATATAATCTTTTTCTATTTAATATCTCATAAAGGAGGAAACACACCTATGTCATCGCCCTTTTCTTGCTTTATTGTTTTTTCATCTAACTGGATGGACTTACCCTCGACTTAACTGGCCATGGTCTTATAAAGGTATTACCATCCTTATCAACATGGCCTAGTATATATTACATCCAAAACCCAGATGTGACAAATCCTTTCTTGACCATTCGACCAATTTCATGCCACCAATGACACAACCAACACAAACTACCTCACCATGATTTCAATATCATGTTTTTCATCTTGAATCAAAGTATGAAATCAAATAAAATACATTGGTAATTATCTCAAGTTAGGAGACCATTACACATTATATTATATAGGAATATCCAATGACACCGAAAACATGTGGTGTTCCTATTGGTAGGTCTATTCTCATGATGTCACTACTAGAGATCACCAAGTGCGAACTTCATGAGAAGAAGTCTCAATGATTATGAGCCCCCAACACCTGATAGTCAAATATCTTCTGTGTCCAATCAGTAAGATGTATCTTGACCATATGACCTTTATTTAAGATTAATGTCATAGTATCTCAAGGTTCTCATTATAACAAGGGATATACTATAAAATTTTGATACGATAATTAATCTATGGATATTACCATTTCAATAGTGGACACATAAATGTCTACACTATAATGGTAAGAAAACATCATGTATATCTAACTATATAAATGATATATCAATAAAAATAACAAAATAGTTGGATCTTGGGATCCCAATATTTCAACATAAATAACCTCAATTAACCCTCTTTCCATAATATGGGATGTGAAAATATCACTCTTGCATACGTACGTCTTACCATCTCCACGTAGCGATATAGCTCATTTCTCATCACCATATTTTATGGATTGGTATTATGATGAGTTTAATGTCTATATGTTATAATTATGACTAAATTATACTTATAGAATTCTAATATCATATTTTCATTCTTACCTTATAAACCATTAGAAAATGATAATGACGATCATGCGTACGTGTGGACAACCGCTTCCATGAAGTAATGTGACTCAATTTATTTATTTTTTGTTTTGCACGATTGGTAATAAAGATGGATTTAATGAATATATATTATTTATATGATATATTAATTATTTTTTAAATGGGTGTTATTATATACCTTTCTTTTGTTCTATCTATTGAAAAATTGAAATAATGTTTATGCGTACATATGACCTACCATCTTAATGAACGGAGTAATGAATTTTTCTATATCTATATTCTATAAATGACTATAAAAATGTATATAATGAACATATACAGTATTTAAATGATTATTAAAATTCTGAAGATTATGTAACCATGTTCAAAATATGTTGACCAAAACCACCAAACCAAAAATCACATGACCAACGAAGAAGATATCTCCGAAAACAATGATTTTAATAAAGAAGTGTTAAAAAACGGGTGATAAAAGGATACAAGTAAATGGAATATTGTATGATATATATGATTATGGTTATTTAATATATTTATAATAAATCCAAATTTATTATACAGTAGGTTCTAATGTATAAAAATAAAGTCAAACTTGAGGTAATGGATTTTTATCTCACTTTTATTTCTATAGGACACATGTCATATTCACTACTTGTTTCTTTTGTGTGGTTTTTATACTACCCATGAATATATTTTATGAATAAATTTATGATGTTTATGGGGATTTAAAAATCATTCTAAGTTTATTTATTTTATAGGGATTATGATTCAAAATTTACCAAAGTGGTAAGGGGTTCATGTTACAATCTCATTGTTTATAAGGATTGTTTATGATAAATTCTATGATAATGTAATAATATGATATATATATATATATATCATGAAACTCATAAATTTTATTATCCTATTTTTATATCTTTAAAATACACATTTTCCTTTCATTTAATCACCATAAGTACTCAAGAGACTAAAAATATGTTTTTATGCAAAAACAACTTCATTTTTATTTTCGTTCATAGATATTTTTTTATTCCATATTGATTTTTTATAAAAATGTTTTTATTAAGGTTTTTAATATTATACTAGGGTTTTTAAAAGTCATTTTTACCCATTTTTTAATTTTAACTTTTTTAAAAAGGAATCTTTTAGTCATTTTTTTGAACAAGGTACTTTTTGAATTTTTATGAAAAATGTGAAAGGAGTGTTTTCTTTTAACATATAAGACATGAATGGAATTTACCACCACCATGATCTATTAATTTTTTTAAGATTACTTTAAAATTTACCAAGTTTATTTTCATAGAAAATTTTTCCATTATATTTTGGATTTTTTTTGTTTTAAAAGTGATTTTTAAAATGGAAAGGTTATTTTACTCAAGAAAAATTTCAGTGAACTGCAAAGAAATTTTCATATATGACAACATAATTTGATATTAATTATGATTTAATGGGTATATGATCAAATGGAACTATCCTTATTATTTCTCCAAGTGGTTAATATTTATACTAATGAGATAACCACTTATTTTCTATGGGTAATGCTACAATGAATGGATGAAATGTTTATGAAACCCATTTTCTTTGCATGAGTTAAGATGTGATGACTTGATGAATGTTTAGTAATATTATGGAATGAATATATATGGAGTTAATTATATGATGGTGGTTATGTTATAACCAAGGATAATGGTTAGGTTATAAATAAGGATGGTGGTCATGTTATAACCAAAGATGGGTGTCACTAATATCTTCCTCCAATTCATTGGTTAAATATTGATATACAATGATATAAAAAATATTGGAATGGGAAGAGAAACAAATTTAGTAAGGGAATTTTTATAATATTATAGTCATGGGAGTGAACCATGACTACTATGATGGTTTAGGGAGTGAACCCAATCCACTATGATAGTCTTGGGAGTGAACCTTGAATACTATGATGGTTTTGAAAGTGAACCCAATCCACTATGATAGTCTTAGAAGTGAAACTTGGATACTATGATGGTATTGGGAGTAAAACCAATCTACTATGATAGTCTTGGGAGTGAACCTTGACTACTATGGTAGTTTTGGGAGTGAACTCAATCCACTATTATAGTATTTTTAATGATCCTTCACTACTAAGGAAATAATTTTATATAATTATGTGTATACCATACTTATATATATTAGGCCAATGTTATGCTTACATGGATTATGTTCTTTGATTATTTTATGATTCATGTCTTATGAACTACTAAGATTTATTCCATAACTCATGTTTATGAATTATGATATGTAGGGTGTGATTTTAAAATTTTATTCCCATGTTCTCATACCCTTATGTTCATGTTATGCTCAAGTGATCATTGATATCTCCCATTTTTACCCTTAGTATCAGATCTCACCCTTTATTAGGTTTCCTTTGACCGGGTTATGAGGGATGGTACTAAGTATGATATATCTAATAATAGTACGGGTTATGAAGAACTTAGTTGGAGATGATATATATCATTTATGAAATAATTATTTTTCTGTCCAAGTTTCTAAAGGCACTAGACCTATATGATTATAGTATGGATCTTATGTTACATAGTAAATATTATTCTATTATGATGTGATATCTATTAATGAAAATTATGAGTTTTTATAGTCGGTATCATAGTAAGGATTAGTTATCTTTTGTAAACTAGGATGGGATAACATTAGCGAGAAAACTTAGGATAAGTCTAAGTATAGGATAAAATCCTAAAGTTTTGGTAACGGTCATGAATGACCTAGGTTAAACCTAAGGTGTTATATAAGAAGGTGAAATGATTTAGATATCCTATAAATGATTTTTCAAGATTATGTAGATTTCCAAAATGACTATTGTTTCTCACACTGTGCATTTTGGTTTTAGATAATGGATGAAATCCTAAAGTATCGTGTTAATGATAAATTTGATGGAAAATTTAATGATTTTCCTCCTAAGAAACCAAATGTTATGGGAGATGGGACAACAAATATTGTTTCTAAAATTACAAAAATTTCTCAAGATAAGAATCATATTGATCTTACAAATGAGAAAAGGAAGGAACAATATTCTATTGAGTCATTTAGAAAGAAACATACACCTTCTTTTACTAGTTCCTATGACCCACTAGTTGTTGAACAATGGATATGTACCACTAAAAATATATTTTCAATTATTTAGTGCTCATAACATGATAAATTTATTATAAATATTTTTGTTTCGAAGGATAATCTGGTCAATGGTGGACTCTTATCAAGAACACGAGTTAATAGGAAGAAATTGACTTCATGGAGTGGGATAAGTTTAAGAATCTATTTATTAAAAAGTACTTTCATCATATTATTCATACAAAAATAGGGAATGAATCTCTTGAGATAAATAAAAAGGATGAGGAATCTGTTAGTACTTATGAGGAAAATTTTACAAGACTTTCAAGCTATGCTTTTGGAATTACCATCTAACCTAAAAGTAAGGTTGATTGATTCTTAAGTGTATTAAAACCATGTCACTAAAGGGATTTAGACATAAGGGACATTTGAATCTATAAAGAAATCATTTTATGTGTAATTAAGGTTGATATGGAGATTGAATTACCCATAAATATCATGGTTTTGATAAGAAAAGATATATGGAATTCAAATGGAATTATAAAAATCATAGAGAAAATAATATGGGCCTTCCTTTATGATCAGAGTGTGGAAGGAAACATAGAGGAAATTGTCTTAAGGGAATTGATAAATGTTTCAAGTGTGGAAAGGAAGATCACATACAATGGAATATTGATGTTAATGGAGGAACTTAGCTAATTATATGAATAGAGATAAATATCAATATAATATACCACTCACACTGTAGTGATATAAATGAAAGGAGTTTTGTAATTATGAAAATAAATGCCCTAATCCAAGGGTTAATAAGGATAACAAGCCACAAATGCATTTGAAGTCAAAGGAAAAATGGAAAGCCTATGAAATCACAATAGTTGAAGTAAAACATGATAATTAGGGAAAATTTATCCTCCACTCCAGGGATGGTGATTTCATGTTGAACTTTGTATGAATAAACCCTATAAAAATAATATTATTCATTTTTAGTGAGATTTGATGTGATTTTGGGCATTTATTAGCCCTAGATAAATATATTATTGAATAAGGAAATCACATTTGATATTATGAATGAACTTATTATCATCTAATAGGGAAATTATAAAATCATACTTCTAATGGAAATGTTTTTGGTTAAAAATGTGTTTATTTAAGGAATAAAAGGTGAATAATCTTTTTTAATAATATATGATTTTATTGTGAATTATTTTTTGGAAATGATTTTTGAAATATAAAATTTGGTATGAGACATTATAAGTGATTAAAAATATTTCTAAATCATCTTTAATTTGATCATATTATCTTTACATTGATCTTTTTTGGATTCAATTATGGTGAGTCATATTTTGAACAATACCTAATGTTATCAATTTATGGAATGCATTAGTTGAACCTTGGATATTATTGGATAAATTGTACTATCAATTTTTGTTTTGGTAAATATATAGAGGAAGAATAAATTACTTATTGATCTTATGATTTGTTAAAAGTTAATTTTAGTTCTTCAAGAATAAAAAAAATAATCTTTAATATTAATTTCTCAGAATAATAGATGAAGTGGAAATTTATCAAATAAAAACTAAAAGATGATATTAGAGATATAAAGATTTTGGGATCTGATCTAGATGAATAAATGTTTGAAAATGTCATATCCATTTAACAGAACATCAAGGAAGCTCAGAGTTAACTTAAATATTATTCTAAAAATCATTAGTGTAACCAAGAATTTGAAGTTGGTGAGATGGTTTTTCTAAAACTTTATATACATAATAAGGTTATGATATTAATAAAGAAGGGAAAGATGATCCCTAGGTATATTTTCCCTTTTTAGGTTACTGATTGTGTAGGGATGGTAGCTTATCGCTTGACGCTTCCACTGAAACTCTCTCAAGTTCACAATGTGTTTTATGTATCTCTCTGAAAGAAGTATATACTTGATCCATTACATGTAATAAAATCAGAGGTAATACCTTTAGAAAATGATCCTTTTGATGAGGAACAACCCGTATAAATCTTGGATCGTAGAGATAAAGTGCTATGGCACAAGACTACCCACATGGTGAAAGTTCTCTTGAGAAATCAAAAATTCAAAGAAGCTACATGGGAAGCTGGGGATGTAACAAAATAAAGATATCTTCATTTGTTTGATAAATTTTGAGGGATAAATTCATTTTAAGGGGGGTAGAATAAAAAACTCCTATATTTCATTAAATAAATATTTTATGAAATAATTTTAATTTATTTTATAACTTGTATTACATACAACACAGAGTTTAAACGAATCATGATATATTATTAAAATATTATTATGCGGCCATTATAACATAGCCTTTGAATTAGAGGGTATTAATAGTGTATAATAATTTATGATATATATGAAAATATCCTATTAAGTATAAATTTATTGATTAATTCTTAGTAAATAAGAATTCATTTTTTAGAAAAATTATATTATACTTAAAAAATAGATTTTCTTGAAAATGTTTTTATTACCTTTATAAGAAAATAATATATTTAATTTTCGAAATTTTTAAAATTCTTATTTCCTAAAAATAAATATATTTTTGAAATAATCATATTAAAATTAGGTCAGCATGAAGTTTTGATAATTTTTTGAAATGATTATTTTTATTTAATAGTGAAAAATATTGATTTTTATTAAAAACTGTATTTTTTAGTTTCAGGAATGTAAAAATTTAGATTTTGTTTTGAAATGGTTTTAAAGAAAAATTATTATTTTTATATTTTAAATCATCCAATTAAGTCTATTAGAATCAATTTTATGTTTTAATTTATTATAAAAATATTTTTATAAGTAAAAAAGGAATTTTCATGAAAAAAATTAGTTTTATGCGTGCAATGTTTTTTTATCTTAATAAATTAAATTTATCACTATTGGTGAATGATCTTAATAAAATTTATATATTATACAATCAATCAAATATTTTGATAAAATGGATTCCATATTTAGAATCATTGGGTTTAAATTTAGAAAATATGTCACTTTTATTTTTGGTCAATATGAATAGTAATTGTGGTAAAATTTATCACCTATGTAAAGTGTAAATTAGGTTAATATAGATTAAAACTAAGTGACAAGACCGTATTTTTTTCATCCTAATTATTATTAGATGAATTAAAATCGACTCTTATAACCCTATTATCTAAATTGAGTTTTTAATGGATACTTTTCCATGAAAATGGCCCATATAATATTTAAATCAAAGAAAGTTACAAAATGTCACTCTCTTAGTTTTAAATATCTCTTATATATCCACATAGGGAAAAAATCATGTTATGAATGAATATAAGTGCCTATTTTTAGGATATATAATTTTTTTTCATGTTAAAAATTTATTTATAGTTTTTAGAAAATATATAATTACCATAAATTCTTGTAAAAAAATAATATAGTATCAATTAAATTACCAAGAAGACCAGGTTCTGAACAAGTTGGAATTAAAATTATTAAATTAAAATTATAAATACAGAGTCAATAATTTCATGGGGGGTTTAAAATATGAGTGTGTACCAATACCCACATATCCTTATCCACCATTGGTGCATAGTAATCAGAAGTCTTAAATAACCACATAGTAATCATTTCAATGATTACTCTCTTCGATAATGCATCTTCTAGTTTATTTTCTTCCCTGTACACATGTAAAATAATGAAATAGATATATTTGGAATGATTAATAAATATAATCAAATGAGGGATGATTCTATATGGAACAACCCTTTTTATTTCTTTGAGATCATTTACAGCAAGTTGAGAGTCCGATTTGATCTATATTGATTTATAGTTATGGTAGACAAATTACTTGATAGCATAAATGATGGAACATAGCTCAGATTTTTATGTAATTCCATACCCAATAAAGTTATAAAAGAAACCATTTAAAAGACATGGGGGGTAAAAAAGACACCCCCAAAACCCGAGGGCCCTGGTATGCCAGAGGCTGCTCCATCAATATTTGACTTTATGCATGAAGAAATTGGGGGGATCTAATGAATAGATTTCAACATTATAGGTTTCATTGGCCTTCCTGAAATTCCCATTAGTCTAACAGTATTAAGGTCCATGAAATTATTATTCATAGAAACTACCTGTACAAATACAGTAACATATAATTCACTATTTACAACAAGAGTACCTGAATGAGTGGATGAATATTGATTGTCGAATAGACATGTGTTTCTTTCTACCCAGACTAAGGTGAAGACAAATGTAGTTTCCACTAGTAGGAGATTAGAAATTCAGTCACTTTTTCCACTCTTACTAATAAATACCATTAAATCATCCAATTTTCTGTTGAAACAAATATCAATGAAAAATGGGATTCCAACATATCTCCATGGGTCCTAGGTAAATGCACATGCCAAGAATATGTGCTGCACAATTTCATCACCCTTCAAACAAATGTGAAAAGTTGAAACAATCTTATACCCATCTCTCCTTAATTTATCATGTGTGGGAAATTAATTCTTCGAAATCATCCATATAAGCATAAATCTTGAAGGTTGAAAAAGGATAATTTGAATTGAAGCATCCAGGATGGTGGTTTAATGGATCCATCACACTATAAAATGTTGTATTTCTAGGCATTATAGTGACCATTTCTGTTGGGAATCCAAATCAGGGTGTTATAATCCATGAAGGTATGTTTCTTTATTTTCAGACCAGCTTGAGGAGAAACCATGTCATCAAGAGTATTATTGTGAGCCAAGATATCAACAACAATAATTATAATAATTCTAGGAGAAACATTAGTGGTGTTGAGTGGGCTGTCCATCCATGGAGTATTCTAACAGTTTAGGTTGGAATCCTTACTAACCAACAATTTTGTGTTCTATATGATATCAATGAAAGAATTCACGAGAGAGGTCCAAACAGATGAATTAAGATAATATGAAAACCCATTCAACAAATTCATTTTTAACCTTTATGAAAATAAATAAAAAGAATAGTTATTCGAGGATAATATATTCAATGTGAATTTATTGATAAGGACACCGTTAAAAATCTTAAGATCCTTGATTCCAAGACCCCCCATTTCAATGGGCTTGATGTAATCCTTCTAAGAAATAGTTATCATCTTCCTCTCATGCACTGACCCTGTCCATATGAAGTTACTTATCTTTCATTGAAGATCATTCTTGGAATTTGTTGTCCATCTATAGAGAAAAAATGAATACACAATTTTTTAGGTGATAACTGAGTTAATAAGGCAAAACCTACCAGCATTATAAATATATTTTTTTCCTTCCACCTAGCCAATTTATTTATGATGATAAAGCATATACCTCTAAGATATTGACTCTAAACAATGCCCTAAAACAAGGGTACACTAAGGTAATTAAAGGGAAGGTACCCCCTCACCACTTCAAGAGTTTTAGTGACTTTATTTTGTTTACCTATATATAATCCCTCTCTAAAAACAATGAATGATTTGCTCTAGCTTATGGCCTGACCAACCACTTCCTCATTGTGAATAAAGATGGATTTAATAGTAGATATGTATTTTATTTATGGTTGTACAAAGTGGATAATTCCATTAATATATAATAAGTGACATGGAATGAGATTATCCACACTAGATTTTATTTTATTATATAGTCCAATCTGAATAAGTTTATTAAAGCATCTACTCATGTAGTCTTCAGAAATAGAAAATAGGGACAGTGAGGGTGGGTCTTCTTATCTGACACCCTAGTTCATTGTAAATAGACTAAAGGGGATCCATTTATAAGGATATATAACCTTGTTAGGATAAGAATGATGTTAATTATTCTGATGAAATAATTATAAAATCCATACCTTCAGAAGAAAATAATTTGTAATCTTTATTTTAGAGTGTAAAAATCCTTAGATAAGTAAATTTTTAGGGGAAAAATCCCTTATCTCGATTTAATTTTCATCAAATTAACACTTTATGAGTTAGTTAATAAACAATTCTGGATGATTTTACCAGGTACATACACAAACTAATTTGGGGTGATATGTTCCTTAATTATTCTTCCCCTTCTGATCATCATGATTTTTCTAATTAATTTCGGAAGAGTGTTTCCAAGATAATTTGGCATGAAATCCTTGATTTCAATTGCATTCTCCTTCTTGGGTATCAAATAAATGATGTTTGAGATGATCTCATAAGGTATAGAATCTAGAGTTAAAAATTTCCTTATTTCATTAGTTATTTAAACCTACATAATATCCCAATAAAACCTGATAGATTTATTGGTAAATCCATCCAAACCTGCAACACTCACAATTTTGAGGGAGAAGAGGGATTCTTTTATTTACTCTTTAGAAGGGGATATGAAAAGATCTCAATTTTTATGATCCTAAATATAAGTAAATATGTTATCAATCATTTTATGTGTTTTTTCAATCCCATCATTAGAGAAACCCATTGAAGTAATTCAACACTACATTTGAGATTTCACTTTCAGAGGTATGGAGACATCCATTGATACCGATGAACTTAATCCCTACCCTTATTCTATTTTCATTATGTATCCTATGAAAATATTTAGAGTTCTTGTTAACATCATTTATCCACTTTAAACTTAACTGATTATAGTCAAACCTTTCCATGATAGTTTAGAGAAAATAAATCCTTGATAGAGATAGTATTTATTCCCCAGAGGTGCTACTTTTATGATGGTTTCTAATTTAGAATCTTTCTGTATTTTCTTCAGTAATATTAATCTCAAAGTTAAGATTGGAAAATGATTTCCTTATCTAATTTATTAATATCCTTTTTTAAATTATTTAACTTTTTAGCAAGGGTGTGAAGTGGAATTCCAAGGGGTTCTATCCTCTAAGCCTCCAGAATAATCTCCCTACATCTAGGAGTTACAAGCCAACCATTTTCCAATCGAAATGGGATGGTAACTGACCTTAAAATGTGGGTGGAGAGGTCAAAAATGATAAGATTATGATCTGAGTGATTCTTAGGGTGGATGTGGTCTAAGAAACCAATATCAATACTATTTTCATCCATTTGAACAAAAATTATTTCCAATTTACTTTCTCGTCCTCCATTAAACGTTTACCTACTCTAGGTGAATTCCACACATGAAATTATAAGATCATAAAGATTTAATTGACTAATAAATGAGAAAAATTCCATTTAGGTTGCTCTATTAACATTCAATCCAGGTTTTTCCTTAGGATTTAGGAAATTTTTTAAGTCACCCAAAACCAACCATTTATGACTTATGTTTTTAGATATTTTTTCAAGCTCTTTCCATAACCCCCTTCTTCTGATGTATGATTTTGAGGCATAGAAAAAGAGATAGAGAGTCTATAGACTTGAATGCTAAAGGAGAGAGAGATACATTGATTTTTTTTGAATATTTATAGTATGTGAATTATATCATGCTTGAGGACCCAAAGATGATCCATATTTATGTCATGAAAGTTTTGGGAGACAAAACTATACCCAAGAGAGAACCATTTGAAGGACCTACATTTTTCAAAGATGATTTTAGGCTATGAAATACTATTTATTGTAGGTTTGTAGGCTATAATATAATGTATACGGGCCTTGGTCATTGGGGTATTACCATGACACTAACAATTCCAATAAAGGAGCTTCGTTGTAAAAGGGCTTTACTCCTTGTCCGAGCCCTTCATCCTATGCCACATCCTTATGGATTTTCCTTTTCTTCCTCTACATTTCATCTTCCTTGCATTTGAATTTGTGCCCAAACCTTCTTTATTTTCGATTCCATCCTGTTCATTCGGTCCAGAACCGTTTTGGACCTCCTCCTTATTTGGGGAAGTTTCAATCTGCTCAAAGGGATGTGGTAGTATTTATTTAATTAACACAAAAAATAAAATAAATAATTTTAAAAATATAAAAAGTGATATAATTTGAAGGATTTAATGTGTTTCATGAATTTTATAGACCTATATTACATACTATGAAGGTTTGAAAGCATTATACTCTAATTCACCATCTGTCTTGATGTATTTAAATTCAAATTAAATGAATAGTATTAAAAATGTCATTAATGATATTTTATAATAAATAATATTTTATTATATAATATAAAATTAATAAAAATATAAGATTCATCAAAATTAATGAGATATGGTTGAAAACATCATAAATGGTTCATTTAGTCATATATATTGTTTTTCATTTTATAGTAACATTATTAAACCTTAAAGGTTATAGAAAATAAATACTACAGTAATTTTCAAAAGGGTTAATGAAGGGTTAAAGAAAAACATTAAGGGTAAAAATTTCAAAAAAATTATCCATATTTTATTGGGTGATATAAGTTAGACTCATCCTCATATTATCTTAAAATACTATCAATTTTGATCTATTTGGAGATAAAAATTAATTTATATTTATTTAATACTTTAAGAAATTCCAAGAGTGCATATCCACTCAATTATAAAAGGCCCACATCCTTTCTATTACTAACACAACATTGATATTTATAGATGATGAAAAATATAAAAATTAGTCTTCTAAAATTCCTTATAAAATTTATATAGGTGATGGTATTCCCAAAAGGCGAACCATAGAGCCCTTAATAAGAGATCTAAAGGAGTTATTTCAAAGAATAGGTAATATCTTTAACTGATAAATTTCCTTTTAATTATTATTTTACATATTCTGAATCTTTTATATTATTCATAAAATAATAAATTCAATATCCTAAATATATTTAATTGTTATTTTTATTATTAAACCACCTTTATTCATCCTCATTCTATCAAATGAGAAATGACAATACCACTCGTACGTATGTATGGATTACTATATCCATGTAGAGATACAATTCATTTCTCATCAATGTGTTTTATGATGGGTTTAATGATTATATATGATTATTAGGACTTAATTATACTTATTTAATGATAATATCATATATATATATATATACTATTACCTTTTAAACTTTTGGAAAACAATAACATCGATCGTGGGTATGTGTGGACCACCACCTCCATGAAGTGATATGATTAGTTTTTTCATTTTGTTTTAATTGGACGGTAATAAGGATTAATTTAATATATATATATATATATATATTATATAATATATTAATTATTCTGTAAATGTGATTCATTATTTAACTTTATTTTGTTCCATCCATCAAAAAAATGAAATAATGTTCATGCGTACATACGATCTATCAGCTCCATGAACGGTGTAATTCATTTTTCTATCTCTATATTTTATGAATGACTATAAACATGTATATAATGAATATATATTATATTTATATCATTATTAACATTATTTATATTATTTAACCATGATAAAAATATGATGACCAAAACTATTAAACCAAAAAATACATGAAAAATGAAGCATATATGAGTCAGAACCGTGATTTTAATAAACAAGTGTTTACAAGAGGGTGATAAAAGGTTATAAGTAAATAATAAATGATATTATATATATATATATGATTATGTTTATTTAATATATTTATAATATATATATTTATTATAGAGGAGGTTCCAATGTGTATGAATGAATACAGACCAATGGTAAGGTATTTTCATCTCACTTTTATTTTCATGGGACACTTGTCATGTTCAACACTTGTTTATTTTTTATGGAATATATAATACCCATGAATTTATATTATGATTCATCATATAAAATTTATGGGAATTTACATATCAATATAAGGTTCTTTATTTAATTGTTCTTGTGATCTAAAAGTTATTAAAGTGGTAAGGGTTTTATGTTACAATTTCATTGTTTATAGGGATTATTTATGATTACATATCCTATGATGATATCTTAAGATAGATATCTCAATAAAATCATTAATTTTATTCACATATGATTATTTCTTGAAAATAAATATTTTCTTAACCTTATATACTCAAGATACCAAAAATATGTTTTTAAAGAAAACTAGCTTCAATTCTATCTTCGGTTGAATATCATTTTTCACACATATCCATGTTTTATAAAAATGTTTTAAATATGGTTTTTAATATTATCATATGGGGTTTTAAAGTAATTTTTATAAATTATAGATTTTTTTAAATTTTTTTTAACATGAATCCTATTATCATTTTTTGAACAAGGTACTTTTTTTTTGTTTTTTATAAAAAATGTGAATGTAATTATTTATTTTAACTTATACGGAATGAAAAACATTTCTCACCATCATGACCACTAAAGGTTTTGAATCTTCTGTTTTCAAGTTACAAAGATTATTTTCAAATGAAATGTTTTACACAATATTTTGTAAATATTTTTATTTAAAAATTTATTTTCAAAATGGAAAGGTTATTCTCCTCAAGAAATATTTCAATGACATTTTAAAAGAATTTTTTATATATGATAAAATCCTTTGATGTTAATAATTATTCAATAAGGATATGATCTAATAAAACCATCCTTATTAATTCTCTGGGTGGTTAATGTTTATGGTTATTAGATACTCATTTATTTTACAAGAGTTATGCTGTGATGAATGGATGAAATTTTTGTGAAACCCCTTTTATTTTCATTAGTTATGTTGTAATGATATGATGAATGTTTTGTGATATTTTGGAGCACGTATGTATGGTTTTCATTATATTATAGTGGTTATGTTATAACCAAGGATGGTGGTTATGTTATAACCAAGGACAATAGTCACATTATAACCAAGGACATATTGGACGTATATCTCCCTCCAATGAATTGAGTAAAGATTGATATATCTTGAGATAAATATGACTATAATGGGGATTGAATCCAATTTATTTAGGGAATTTTTCCACTATTATAGTCATGGGAGTGAACCATGACTATTATAATGGTTGGGAGAGTGAACCCAATCCACTATGATAGTATTGGGAGAAAAAATTAACTACTATGATGGTTTAGGGAATGAACCCAATCCACTATGATAGTATTGGTAGAGAACCTTGACTACTAAGATTGTTTGTGGAGTTAACCCAATCCACTATGATAGTCTTTTGAGTGATCCTTGATTACTAAGATGGGTTGGGGAGTGAACCAAATCCAATATGATAGTCTTGGAAATAAGCATTGACTACTAAGTAGTTGATTTTATATACTTATGTGTGTGCTGTAATTCCATGTCTTAAGATAATGTTATTTATCCATGGATTATGTTATTTGATTTCTTTATGGTACATGTCTTATTAACTTTTATGATTTATTTCATGAATCAAGATTATGATTTACGATATGCAGGGTATGACTTTAAAATGGTATGGCCATATTCTAATACCCTTATGTTCATGTTATTCTCAAGTGATCTGTAAAGACCCGTAAAATTCAAGGGAAATTTTTTCTTAATTTTCTTTAGAATTTTACAAGAGCGCGGTTTCAGACGGCACCTGATTCCGAGGTCCGGAGTGCCCGGAATTAATTTCTGAAGTTTGGCTCGGGTACGTTCAGTGAACGAATGAGCGGATATTTCTAACTTTTGATACGGTGCTCGGAATTGAAATCCGAGGGCACCGATGAACTCGCAGCGCCGATATTCGCTTAATGAGACCTTTTCGGAAGTTGCGTTTTTTGCGGGTTGAAAGTTAGTTTTTGGGTTTTTAGTTTAAGTTAAATAAAATTTGTGAGGAACAAATTTTTTTTTTATCTAGTTAAGTCCTACCAAAGGGAGTTTGGAGTGGGACCCACATCCACTTAACCTCCCTTGGGAGGATTAAGTGAGGTGGGGTCCACACGAACCCCAACTCCTCAAATTCTCTCAAAACCTCCCCTTTAACTCTTTGCATTTAATGTTGTCAACTTGGGTTACTTAATTAATTAAGGGAGTTAAACCCTTTTTGAATTTCAAACCTTTGAAATTCTTGTGGTTAAGTTATGTAATAATATAAGTTAAAGCTTATATTATTCTAGGGGATTCTTTTACCACCTTGGGAGGATTTCTTGAGAGCTTTGGAAGCTTTTCTCTTTCTTCTTCAACCTTGACGAAGAACACGAAGAACGCCGTTCTTCAACGAAGAACTCCTTCGCCGAAGAACACGGTCTTTCCGCGACGCCATATCCGCGACGTGACGTTCTTCTTCCGCATCATCTTTTCCCCGACGAACGCCATCGACAACGACTCTTCCTCCGACGTCAAAGGAATCGACACCGATATTCCACAACTCCGTCAACGTGCGACTATCGAGGTAGGGGTTCTTGAGTTTGTTGTTTCCTTTTTATTTGACTTTCCTCAAAACTTGACGTAGAACGCTCAAGTTCCGACGAAGAACGCCGCTCCGCTCTTCTTCGTCTTCGGTGTCAACGAGAGAGAACACCGCACCTTCCTCGGACAACCTTCGTCGGCGTACAAGGATTCGCCAAGGACGTGCCTCATCGGACGTATCTCTTCGTCAACGGAATTGACGAACGACTTCCGCGACGCCCGATCTCCGCGACGTCGACTTCCGCGGACATAGTCAAATCCTCGAACTTATACCCGAGGTAGGGGATGTTGATTTAATATTTAATTATCTCATTCTTGCTCGTGGTTCGTATGACTAACGTGAGGATGTTGTTTATTTAAAGTTGCGTTATTAATTTAACGTGAGGGGGGCCGGACCGTACGAACACGGCCGAACCCCCTCCAACGTTCTTGTTTGTTCTTGCGGGTGGAAGCAAGTGGCGTGGTGCCGTCGCACCACGCGGTTGATCGTGCATTTATTTTACGCAACGCCGTCGCGCGCACACCATGGAAGAAACATCAAGAACGCGACGCCGTCGCGCCGCGTTGAAAGAAATTAAAGTGCGGCGGAGGGGCGCGGTGCCGTCGCACCGCGCCGGACGACGAACACCGCGGCCGGTTCCGGGCCGCGGCGGGACGAGAAGACCGCGGCCGGTTCCGGGCCGCGACGGGACGAGGAGACAGCGGCCGGTTTTGGGCCGCGGCGGAAGAAAAGACCGGAGACCGGGCCGCCGGCGTCGGAAGCCGAAGGAGGGGACCGGAAATTCCGGTCCCGTTTGAGAAAACCGGCCGGCCAGCTGGCCGGCCGGATGTCTTAAAAACCGGGGGAATTAATCCCCCGGCCTTCACTTAAAACCCCCCTCTTTATGAGGGGGGAGCGGTTTCCACGGGGGGGGGGGGGGGGCAGGAGGCTCCCCCGGATCCCCTTCAAAGCGGGCCCCCAGGAGGGGGGCCGTTGTTTTACAAAAACGGCGCGGCAAAGCCGCGCCGCCATCCAAAAACCGGGGGCTTGATTGCCCCCGCGTGCGCAGCCACCTCGCGGCGACTGGCCGCCGCGGCCCGCCGCGCCTCCGCGCCGCCGCCCGCCGCCGCCGCCCGCCGCCCGCCGCCGCCGCCCGCCGCCCCCCGCCGCCGCCCGCCGCCGCCGGCCGCCGCCGCCGGCCCCCGCGCCGCCCAGGGGGGGGTCGGGCCGGGTCGGCCCGGACCCGGACCCCCCGTTTCGAACCAGATTTGGTTTTTGGCTCATAACTTGAGCCTCGGACCTCCGAATGACGAACCGTCTGCGGCAACGCGATCCTTGGATCGAGACGGTCGTTTCGGTATATCACACTCAAGGTTTCGGTTTACTTTGAGTTCGGCCGGGTTGGTTCGTTCACGGAATCAACCGGGCCTTCGGAGCAGAAACGCTCATATCTTGAGCTACGGACGTCCGATTGACGTGACGTCAGTCGCGTTGTGTTCCTCTTAGAGAGACGGATCTTTTGGCATACTCCGCCCGAGGTTTGGACGCAGGTGGAGTACGGTCGGGTTGGTTTTGCCTTAAAAACCAACCGGGCCCCGGAGACGAAAAAGCCAATAACTCACAGACCGGGCGTCCGATTGACGCGCCGTCTGTTTCGTTGACTTCCTCTTGATGAGACGGAACTTTTGACATACTCCGCCCGAGTTTTGGATACAGTCGGAGTATGGCCGGGTTGGATTGTACTCGAAATCCAACCGGGCCCCTGGAACGGAAAAGCTGATATCTTACAGACAGGACGACCGCTTGACGAGCCGTCAGCGGCGTTGGTGGTTACGTTGAGTAACGGTCCCTTTGAGTTTACCCTATTGGAGTTCGGGGTACAGTTGAGATACGGCCGGGATTGGTTTCGCTCTCGAAACCAACCGGGCCCCTGGGACGAAAAGGCTAATAACTCACAGACCGGGCGTCCGATTGACGCGCCGTCTGTTGCGTTGAGACCCCTGTGACGAGACGGACTTTTGAGAAACTTCTTCGTGGGACTTTGAGATACTTGGAGTATCGACCTGTAGCTCGTGGAGCGGACCCTCCCAGTGACGAGCGTGCGAAGTACGGAGACCGTGTAACTGGCTGAGACCTGACGACTGCTTGACCGACTCGACTTGGAGTGAGTCGACTAGCCCAGTGGACGGAGCACTACTTTCTGAGGTGCAGACCCATGGCGGACAGAGCACTACCTGTGTGACAGTGCAGACCCGCAGTGCTCGTCCGGAGAGTACCTCAGCAGGATACTAGGGGGTGTGCACTACGGTGTTTGGGTGACATACCTCGGCGGGAAGCACTACTGTGTTTGGGTGGCTGGCCCGCAGTACTCGACAGGAGGAGTACTTCAGCAGTCTTAGGTTAGTGAGCAGTACCTCGGAGTCGTGACAGGACCACTGTACACTCTAGAGACGGAGCTCTTCAGCAGTTACGGTTTCGATAATGAAAATCCTGGTTTGAGCTGAGACTTTTGACCTTGTGTTTACCTCATGATTGAGATGGGTCACCTGCTAACTTTGGTATATGTATGGGCATATACCCGGGTAGTGGTTATCCGTCGTTTTCACAATCCTTGTGTTTCCTCATGCTTGAGATGGGTTACTTGATAACTTAGGTATATGTATGGGCATATACCTAAGTAGAGTTTATCTGTTGAGATCTTCTTGTGGTTATCCTTGTTGGTTTTAGTGAGACCTTGAGGGTCTCGGGGTCCCTACTAAGTATCGTTATACTCACCCCTGCACGGGCTATGCCCGCACCTCGTTGTGTTGGTTGCAGACGACGGCCAGTACTGACAGAGGCCGAGTGTTCGAGGACTGGACGGTACCTGGAGGTGGACTATACGACGAGGCGGTACCCAGAGGCAGACCACTGGGCGGGACATACTCGGAGCAGACGGCGGGACCCGAGGAGCAGAGGAGCTATCTGTACCCACCCTTCAGGTGGGATTTCCAGTGGTCAGCTCGGCGTAGCAGCTTTACTTTTCAGTTGCTGTTTTTTCCTTTCGAGTTGTACTTTACAGTTGGGCTTGTATTTTCGGCCCCTTTTTACTTTCCGCACTTTTAGTTGTACTCTGTTTTTGCTTAGTGTTACTTTCCGCTTTCTTACTCTGTGGTGTTTGTTTACTTTACAAAGGCAATGCCTTCCCTTTTTACCGGGATTTACGCCTTGGTGCTAGTCGCCAGCCCCTGGCCTATGGAAGGCGGGCTTGGGGTAGTCACGGAACGGACCCCGAGGGCGGGTCGTGACAAATTGGTATCAGAGGTGGTCGGTTCTACCGCAGACTCTGATCTTTCTTTCTGTGAAGCAATAGTGTTAAGGGTACCAAGTGTGGTTTTCAGTTCAGGGAGTCTAGTGTTGGTGCGGGAGGCCGACGTATCCATACACCAGGACCCTGACAACTGATTTCCGATTTTGTGCACGAAAACACTGATTGCGTGTGTGTTTTCAAAGGTTTTTCCCCTTAAAACAGCTCAAACCAGGTCAGCTCACCAGGTATAATCGTTTGATTGTGTTACGTTGTTTCTTTCAGGATGTCTTTTCTCAGACGACCAGCTAGAGCCCGGAGGGATGAGCGTGCTGACAGTCTGTCGAGCGACGAGGCTTCGGTACAGGGCCCTCTTGCAGTTGAGGCACCAGCGGAGGCACCAGCGGTACTACCATACGTTGGGCCACCGATGCCACCAGCCCCAGCAGTAGGCGATGCACGACGCTTGAGCGCGCTGCACGAGTTCCAGCGCCAGAGGCCACCCAGGTTCCGGGGAGAGACGGACCCGCAGGCGGCTGAGGTTTGGCTGGAGGCTGTGGTGAGAGTCTTCAGGCTAGTGGGGACGCCGGCAGACTTCATGGTGATCTTTGCTACCAGCCTCCTTCAGGCAGCAGCAGGTAGGTGGTGGAGCCACTTGTTTCAGTTTTGCGATGAGATGAACTTCGCATGGGAAGACTTCGAGACCTTCTTCAGGGTGGAGTTTGTGCCAGTATCTCTACACCCCGAGCGTGTACAGGAGACTCTGCCTTTGCCGCGTGTTTTTCGATCAGAAGCCGAGTCATCTGTGGGAAGTAGACAGATGATGCAGAGGTCCAGGAGGACCAGACCAGCAGTTGGGCGATCTCAGGTTTTAGGACCGGTGGTGCGGGGCACCCGAGGTGGGGTCAGAGCCAGGCGTGCCAGAAACGGACAATGTTACTCCTGTGGCGGAAAGGGTCACCTGGCACGTGACTGTCCGACTCCTCGATCCGCAGGCTTGGAGGGAGCCACCGAGGTTGAGGCAGCGACAAATGCTGGAGCTCTGGGAGCAGGTGGACAGGGGAGGAACTAGTGGATACGTCTTTTGTACTTCTAGTTCCATGTTGATGTTGCTTTTGTGTAGCGTCTTGTAATATGAGCTGCAATAATAAAAGACGCATACCTTTGTGATGTTTTCTTTCCTGTCCTCTTTTGTGATGTTACTAAGAGGTTCCAGTTGACTATTGACTTGACCCTCACTTGTGAGACATCTACTGGAGGAGACCCAGTTACCACACACTGATGCCGACAGTGTGACTCAACCCTTGGAGGCGAGAGTAACGGTTGGATCTCTTAGTAGTAGCGTCGAGGCCTTACGACGTCATCCTTGGTATGGATTAGTATCATCCATGTTAGGATTGACTATTTTAGGCAAAGAATGTGGTTCATCCAGGGGATGATACCAGGTTTCTCTTATCGGCAAAGAAGAAATCTCGCAGCTCTTGTGGGACCAGAGATGGTCCGGGCCACGTCAGAGGAGGTCCATGTCATCCAGGAGCGGATGAGGACAACACAGAGCCGGCAGAAGTCATACGCTGACAGGAGGCGGAGGCCACTAGAGTTCGAGGATGGTGACCACGTCTTCTTGCGGGTCTCACCTCGACGTGGTATTCAGAGATTTGGCCGAGGCGACAAGTTATCTCCGCGCTTCATCGGACCCTTCCAGGTCCTCAGCAGAGTTGGTGAGGTGGCTTATCGCCTGGCTCTACCACCTCAGTTGCACCGGGTGCACGACGTCTTCCACGTATCTCAGCTGAGGAGATACGTGCACGACCCGACGCACATCCTTGACCATGGGGAGCTTGACGTTGACAATGGGGCGACTTTTACGGAGGTTCCGGTGGAGATAGAGGATCGACAGGAGCAGGTCCTACATGGACGATCGATTCCTCTTGTGCGCAACAGATGGCGGCACGGGAATCTCCAGGAGAGCACATGGGAGCGGGAGGCTCAGATGCGTGCTCAGTACCCTCTTTTGTTTCCCTAGTTTTTGATGTATCTTTACGGGGACGTAAATCCCTGAGGTGGGAGTAATGTAAAGACCCGTAAAATTCAAGGGAAATTTTTTCTTAATTTTCTTTAGAATTTTACAAGAGCGCGGTTTCAGACGGCACCTGATTCCGAGGTCCGGAGTGCCCGGAATTAATTTCTGAAGTTTGGCTCGGGTACGTTCAGTGAACGAACGAGCGGGTATTTCTAACTTTTGATACGGTGCTCGGAATTGAAATCCGAGGGCACCGATGAACTCGCAGCGCCAATATTCTCTTAATGAGACCTTTTCGGAAGTTGCGTTTGTTGCGGGTTGAAAGTTAGTTTTTGGGTTTTTAGTTTAAGTTAAATAAAATTTGTGAGGAACAAATTTTTTTTTATCTAGTTAAGTCCTACCAAAGGGAGTTTGGAGTGGGACCCACATCCACTTAACCTCCCTTGGGAGGATTAAGTGAGGTGGGGTCCACACGAACCCCAACTCCTCAAATTCTCTCAAAACCTCCCCTTTAACTCTTTGCATTTAATGTATTCAACTTGGGTTACTTAATTAATTAAGGGAGTTAAACCCTTTTTGAATTTCAAACCTTTGAAATTCTTGTGGTTAAGTTATGTAATAATATAAGTTAAATCTTATATTATTCTAGGGGATTCTTTTACCACCTTGGGAGGATTTCTTGAGAGCTTTGGAAGCTTTTCTCTTTCTTCTTCAACCTTGACGAAGAACACGAAGAACGCCGTTCTTCAACGAAGAACTCCTTCGCCGAAGAACACGGTCTTTCCGCGACGCCATATCCGCGACGTGACGTTCTTCTTCCGCATCATCTTTTCCGCGACGAACGCCATCGACAAAGACTCTTCCTCCGACGTCAAAGGAATCGACACCGATATTCCACAACTCCGTCAACGTGCGACTATCGAGGTAGGGGTTCTTGAGTTTGTTGTTTCCTTTTTATTTGACTTTCCTCAAAACTTGACGTAGAACGCTCAAGTTCCGACGAAGAACGCCGCTCCGCTCTTCTTCGTCTTCGGTGTCAACGAGAGAGAACACCGCACCTTCCTCGGACAACCTTCGTCGGCGTACAAGGATTCGCCAACGACGTGCCTCATCGGACGTATCTCTTCGTCAACGGAATTGACGAACGACTTCCGCGACGCCCGATCTCCGCGACGTCGACTTCCGCGGACATAGTCAAATCCTCGAACTTATACCCGAGGTAGGGGATGTTGATTTAATATTTAATTATCTCATTCTTGCTCGTGGTTCGTATGACTAACGTGAGGATGTTGTTTATTTAAAGTTGCGTTATTAATTTAACGTGAGGGGGGCCGGACCGTACGAACACGGCCGAACCCCCTCCAACGTTCTTGTTTGTTCTTGCGGGTGGAAGCAAGTGGCGTGGTGCCGTCGCACCACGCGGTTGATCGTGCATTTATTTTACGCAACGCCGTCGCGCGCACACCATGGAAGAAACATCAAGAACGCGACGCCATCGCGCCGCGTTGAAAGAAATTAAAGTGCGGCGGAGGGGCGCGGTGCCGTCGCACCGCGCCGGACGACGAACACCGCGGCCGGTTCCGGGCCGCGGCGGGACGAGAAGACCGCGGCCGGTTCCGGGCCGCGACGGGACGAGGAGACAGCGGCCGGTTTTGGGCCGCGGCGGAAGAAAAGACCGGAGACCGGGCCGCCGGCGTCGGAAGCCGAAGGAGGGGACCAGAAATTCCGGTCCCGTTTGAGAAAACCGGCCGGCCAGCTGGCCGGCCGGATGTCTTAAAAACCGGGGGAATTAATCCCCCGGCCTTCACTTAAAACCCCCCTCTTTATGAGGGGGGAGCGGTTTCCACGGGGGGGGGGGGGGGGGGGGGGCAGGCGGCTCCCCCGGATCCCCTTCAAAGCGGGCCCCCAGGAGGGGGGCTGTTGTTTTACAAAAACGGCGCGGCAAAGCCGCGCCGCCATCCAAAAACCGGGGGCTTGATTGCCCCCGCGTGCGCCGCCACCTCGCGGCGACTGGCCGCCGCGGCCCGCCGCGCCTCCGCGCCGCCGCCCGCCGCCGCCGCCCGCCGCCGCCGGCCTCCGCCGCCGGCCCCCGCGCCGCCCAGGGGGGGGGTCGGGCCGGGTCGGCCCGGACCCGGACCCCCCGTTTCGAACCAGATTTGGTTTTTGGCTCATAACTTGAGCCTCGGACCTCCGAATGACGAACCGTCTGTGGCAACGCGATCCTTGGATCGAGACGGTCGTTTCGGTATATCGTACTCAAGGTTTCGGTTTACTTTGAGTTCGGCCGGGTTGGTTCGTTCACGGAATCAACCGGGCCTTCGGAGCAGAAACGCTCATATCTTGAGCTACGGACGTCCGATTGACGTGCCGTCAGCCGCGTTGTGTTCCTCTTAGAGAGACGGATCTTTTGGCATACTCCACCCGAGGTTTGGACGCAGGTGGAGTACGGTCGGGTTGGTTTTGCCTTAAAAACCAACCGGGCCCCGGAGACGAAAAAGCCAATAACTCACAGACCGGGCGTCCGATTGACGCGCCGTCTGTTTCGTTGACTTCCTCTTGATGAGACGGAACTTTTGACATACTCCGCCCGAGTTTTGGATACAGTCGGAGTATGGCCGGGTTGGATTGTACTCGAAATCCAACCGGGCCCCTGGAACGGAAAAGCTGATATCTTACAGACAGGACGACCGCTTGACGAGCCGTCAGCGGCGTTGGTGGTTACGTTGAGTAACGGTCCCTTTGAGTTTACCCTATGGGAGTTCGGGGTACAGTTGAGATACGGCCGGGATTGGTTTCGCTCTCGAAACCAACCGGGCCCCTGGGACGAAAAGGCTAATAACTCACAGACCGGGCGTCCGATTGACGCGCCGTCTGTTGCGTTGAGACCCCTGTGACGAGACGGACTTTTGAGACACTTCTTCGTGGGACTTTGAGATACTTGGAGTATCGACCTGTAGCTCATGGAGCGGACCCTCCCAGTGACGAGCGTGCGAAGTACGGAGACCGTGTAGCTGGCTGAGACCTGACGACTGCTTGACCGACTCGACTTGGAGTGAGTCGACTAGCCCAGTGGACGGAGCACTACTTTCTGAGGTGCAGACCCATGGCGGACGGAGCACTACCTGTGTGACAGTGCAGACCCGCGGTGCTCGTCCGGAGAGTACCTCAGCAGGATACTAGGGGGTGTGCACTACGGTGTTTGGGTGACATACCTCGGCGGGAAGCACTACTGTGTTTGGGTGGCTGGCCCGCAGTACTCGACAGGAGGAGTACTTCAGCAGTCTTAGGTTAGTGAGCAGTACCTCGGAGTCGTGACAGGACCACTGTACACTCTAGAGACGGAGCTCTTCAGCAGTTACGGTTTCGATAATGAAAATCCTGGTTTGAGCTGAGACTTTTGACCTTGTGTTTACCTCATGATTGAGATGGGTCACCTGCTAACTTTGGTATATGTATGGGAATATACCCGGGTAGTGGTTATCCGTCGTTTTCACAATCCTTGTGTTTCCTCATGCTTGAGATGGGTTACTTGATAACTTAGGTATATGTATGGGCATATACCTAAGTAGAGTTTATCTGTTGAGATCTTCTTGTGGTTATCCTTGTTGGTTTTAGTGAGACCTTGAGGGTCTCGGGGTCCCTACTGAGTATCGTTATACTCACCCCTGCACGGGCTATGCCCGCACCTCGTTGTGTTGGTTGCAGACGACGGCCAGTACTGACAGAGGCCGAGTGTTCGAGGACTGGACGGTACCTGGAGGTGGACTATACGACGAGGCGGTACCCAGAGGCAGACCACTGGGCGGGACATACTCGGAGCAGACGGCGGGACCCGAGGAGCAGAGGAGCTATCTGTACCCACCCTTCAGGTGGGATTTCCAGTGGTCAGCTCGGCGTAGCAGCTTTACTTTTCAGTTGCTGTTTTTCCTTTCGAGTTGTACTTTACAGTTGGGCTTGTATTTTCGGCCCCTTTTTACTTTCCGCACTTTTAGTTGTACTCTGTTTTTGCTTAGTGTTACTTTCCGCTTGCTTACTCTGTGGTGTTTGTTTACTTTACAAAGGCAATGCCTTCCCTTTTTACCGGGATTTACGCCTTGGTGCTAGTCGCAAGCCCCTGGCCTATGGAAGGCGGGCTTGGGGTAGTCACGGAACGGACCCCGAGGGCGGGTCGTGACAAATTGGTATCAGAGGTGGTCGGTTCTACCGCAGACTCTGATCTTTCTTTCTGTGAAGCAATAGTGTTAAGGGTACCGAGTGTGGTTTTTAGTTCAGGGAGTCCAGTGTTGGTGCGGGCGGCCGACGTATCCATACACCAGGACCCTGACAACTGATTTCCGACTTTGTGCACGAAAACACTGATTGCGTGTGTGTTTTCAAAGGTTTTTCCCCTTAAAACAGCTCAAACCAGGTCAGCTCACCAGGTATAATCGTTTGATCGTGTTACGTTGTTTCTTTCAGGATGTCTTTTCTCAGACGACCAGCTAGAGCCCGGAGGGATGAGCGTGCTGACAGTCTGTCGAGCGACGAGGCTTCGGTACAGGGCCCTCTTGCAGTTGAGGCACCAGCGGAGGCACCAGCGGTACTACCATACGTTGGGCCACCGATGCCACCAGCCCCAGCAGTAGGCGATGCACGACGCTTGAGCGCGCTGCACGAGTTCCAGCGCCAGAGGCCACCCAGGTTCCGGGGAGAGACGGACCCGCAGGCGGCTGAGGTTTGGCTGGAGGCTGTGGTGAGAGTCTTCAGGCTAGTGGGGACGCCGGCAGACTTCATGGTGATCTTTGCTACCAGCCTCCTTCAGGCAGCAGCAGGTAGGTGGTGGAGCCACTTGTTTCAGTTTTGCGATGAGATGAACTTCGCATGGGAAGACTTCGAGACCTTCTTCAGGGTGGAGTTTGTGCCAGTATCTCTACACCCCGAGCGTGTACAGGAGACTCTGCCTTTGCCGCGTGTTTTTCGATCAGAAGCCGAGTCATCTGTGGGAAGTAGACAGATGATGCAGAGGTCCAGGAGGACCAGACCAGCAGTTGGGTGATCTCGGGTTTTAGGACCGGTGGTGCGGGGCACCCGAGGTGGGGTCAGAGCCAGGCGTGCCAGAAACGGACAATGTTACTCCTGTGGCGGAAAGGGTCACCTGGCACGTGACTGTCCGACTCCTCGATCCGCAGGCTTGGAGGGAGCCACCGAGGTTGAGGCAGCGACAAATGCTGGAGCTCTGGGAGCAGGTGGACAGGGGAGGAACTAGTGGATACGTCTTTTGTACTTCTAGTTCCATGTTGATGTTGCTTTTGTGTAGCGTCTTGTAATATGAGCTGCAATAATAAAAGACGCATACCTTTGTGATGTTTTCTTTCCTGTCCTCTTTTGTGATGTTACTAAGAGGTTCCAGTTGACTATTGACTTGACCCTCACTTGTGAGACATCTACTGGAGGAGACCCAGTTACCACACACTGATGCCGACAGTGTGACTCAACCCTTGGAGGCGAGAGTAACGGTTGGATCTCTTAGTAGTAGCGTCGAGGCCTTACGACGTCATCCTTGGTATGGATTAGTATCATCCATGTTAGGATTGACTGTTTTAGGCAAAGAATGTGGTTCATCCAGGGGATGATACCAGGTTTCTCTTATCGGCAAAGAAGAAATCTCGCAGCTCTTGTGGGACCAGAGATGGTCCGGGCCACGTCAGAGGAGGTCCATGTCATCCAGGAGCGGATGAGGACAACACAGAGCCGGCAGAAGTCATACGCTGACAGGAGGCGGAGGCCACTAGAGTTCGAGGATGGTGACCACGTCTTCTTGCGGGTCTCACCTCGACGTGGTATTCAGAGATTTGGCCGAGGCGACAAGTTATCTCCGCGCTTCATCGGACCCTTCCAGGTCCTCAACAGAGTTGGTGAGGTGGCTTATCGCCTGGCTCTACCACCTCAGTTGCACCGGGTGCACGACGTCTTCCACGTATCTCAGCTGAGGAGATACGTGCACGACCCGACGCACATCCTTGACCATGGGGAGCTTGACGTTGACAATGGGGAGACTTTTACGGAGGTTCCGGTGGAGATAGAGGATCGACAGGAGCGGGTCCTACATGGACGATCGATTCCTCTTGTGCGCAACAGATGGCGGCACGGGAATCTCCAGGAGAGCACATGGGAGCGGGAGGCTCAGATGCGTGCTCAGTACCCTCTTTTGTTTCCCTAGTTTTTGATGTATCTTTACGGGGACGTAAATCCCTGAGGTGGGAGTAATGTAAAGACCCGTAAAATTCAAGGTAAATTTTTTCTTAATTTTCTTTAGAATTTTACAAGAGCGCGGTTTCAGACGGCACCTGATTCCGAGGTCCGGAGTGCCCGGAATTAATTTCTGAAGTTTGGCTCGGGTACGTTCAGTGAACGAACGAGCGGGTATTTCTAACTTTTGATACGGTGCTCGGAATTGAAATCCGAGGGCACCGATGAACTCGCAGCGCCAATATTCTCTTAATGAGACCTTTTCGGAAGTTGCATTTGTTGCGGGTTGAAAGTTAGTTTTTGGGTTTTTAGTTTAAGTTAAATAAAATTTGTGAGGAACAAATTTTTTTTTATCTAGTTAAGTCCTACCAAAGGGAGTTTGGAGTGGGACCCACATCCACTTAACCTCCCTTGGGAGGATTAAGTGAGGTGGGGTCCACACGAACCCCAACTCCTCAAATTCTCTCAAAACCTCCCCTTTAACTCTTTGCATTTAATGTATTCAACTTGGGTTACTTAATTAATTAAGGGAGTTAAACCCTTTTTGAATTTCAAACCTTTGAAATTCTTGTGGTTAAGTTATGTAATAATATAAGTTAAAGCTTATATTATTCTAGGGGATTCTTTTACCACCTTGGGAGGATTTCTTGAGAGCTTTGGAAGCTTTTCTCTTTCTTCTTCAACCTTGACGAAGAACACGAAGAACGCCGTTCTTCAACGAAGAACTCCTTCGCCGAAGAACACGGTCTTTCCGCGACGCCATATCCGCGACGTGACGTTCTTCTTCCGCATCATCTTTTCCGCGACGAACGCCATCGACAACGACTCTTCCTCCGACGTCAAAGGAATCGACACCGATATTCCACAACTCCGTCAACGTGCGACTATCGAGGTAGGGGTTCTTGAGTTTGTTGTTTCCTTTTTATTTGACTTTCCTCAAAACTTGACGTAGAACGCTCAAGTTCCGACGAAGAACGCCGCTCCGCTCTTCTTCGTCTTCGGTGTCAACGAGAGAGAACACCGCACCTTCCTCGGACAACCTTCGTCGGCGTACAAGGATTCGCCAACGACGTGCCTCATCGGACGTATCTCTTCGTCAACGGAATTGACGAACGACTTCCGCGACGCCCGATCTCCGCGACGTCGACTTCCGCGGACATAGTCAAATCCTCGAACTTATACCCGAGGTAGGGGATGTTGATTTAATATTTAATTATCTCATTCTTGCTCGTGGTTCGTATGACTAACGTGAGGATGTTGTTTATTTAAAGTTGCGTTATTAATTTAACGTGAGGGGGGCCGGACCGTACGAACACGGCCGAACCCCCTCCAACGTTCTTGTTTGTTCTTGCGGGTGGAAGCAAGTGGCGTGGTGCCGTCGCACCACGCGGTTGATCGTGCATTTATTTTACGCAACGCCGTCGCGCGCACACCATGGAAGAAACATGAAGAACGCGACGCCGTCGCGCCGCGTTGAAAGAAATTAAAGTGCGGCGGAGGGGCGCGGTGCCGTCGCACCGCGCCGGACGACGAACACCGCGGCCGGTTCCGGGCCGCGGCGGGACGAGAAGACCGCGGCCGGTTCCGGGCCGCGACGGGACGAGGAGACCGCGACCGGTTTCGGGCCGCGGCGGAAGAAAAGACCGGCGACCGGGCCGCCGGCGTCGGAAGCCGAAGGAGGGGACCAGAAATTCCGGTCCCGTTTGAGAAAACCGGCCGGCCAGCTGGCCGGCCGGATGTCTTAAAAACCGGGGGAATTAATCCCCCGGTCTTCACTTAAAACCCCCCTCTTTATGAGGGGGGAGCGGTTTCCACGGGGGGGGGGGGGGGGGCAGGCGGCTCCCCCGGATCCCCTTCAAAGCGGGCCCCCAGGAGGGGGGCCGTTGTTTTAAAAAAACGGCGCGGCAAAGCCACGCCGCCATCCAAAAACCGGGGGCTTGATTGCCCCCGCGTGCGCAGCCACCTCGCGGCGACTGGCCGCCGCGGCCCGCCGCGCCGCCGCGCCGCCGCGCCGCCGCGCCGCCGCCCGCCGCCGGCCACCGCGCCGCCCAGGGGGGGGGTCGGGCCGGGTCGGCCCGGACCCGGACCCCCCGTTTCGAACCAGATTTGGTTTTTGGCTCATAACTTGAGCCTCGGACCTCCGAATGAAGAACCGTCTGCGGAAACGCGATCCTTGGATCGAGACGGTCGTTTTGGTATATCGCACTCAAGGTTTCGGTTTACTTTGAGTTCGGCCGGGTTGGTTCGTTCACGGAATCAACCGGGCCTTCGGAGCAGAAACGCTCATATCTTGAGCTACGGACGTCCGATTGACGTGCCGTCAGCCGCGTTGTGTTCCTCTTAGAGAGACGGATCTTTTGGCATACTCCGCCCG
The DNA here is from genome assembly GCA_963277665.1 of Viscum album. NCBI lineage: Eukaryota > Viridiplantae > Streptophyta > Magnoliopsida > Santalales > Viscaceae > Viscum > Viscum album. The sequence continues at coordinate 177,763,439 of OY728119.1, read as the reverse complement.
AGGTTTGGACGCAGGTGGAGTACGGTCGGGTTGGTTTTGCCTTAAAAACCAACCGGGTCCCGGAGACGAAAAAGCCAATAACTCACAGACCGGGCGTCCGATTGACGCGCCGTCTGTTTCGTTGACTTCCTCTTGATGAGACGGAACTTTTGACATACTCCGCCCGAGTTTTGGATACAGTCGGAGTATGGCCGGGTTGGATTGTACTCGAAATCCAACCGGGCCCCTGGAACGGAAAAGCTGATATCTTACAGACAGGACGACCGCTTGACGAGCCTTCAGCGGCGTTGGTGGTTACGTTGAGTAACGGTCCCTTTGAGTTTACCCTATGGGAGTTCGGGGTACAGTTGAGATACGGCCGGGATTGGTTTCGCTCTCGAAACCAACCGGGCCCCTGGGACGAAAAGGCTAATAACTCACAGACCGGGCGTCCGATTGACGCGCCGTCTGTTGCGTTGAGACCCCTGTGACGAGACGGACTTTTGAGACACTTCTTCGTGGGACTTTGAGATACTTGGATTATAGACCTGTAGCTCGTGGAGCGGACCCTCCCAGTGACGAGCGTGCGAAGTACGGAGACCGTGTAGCTGGCTGAGACCTGACGACTGCTTGACCGACTCGACTTGGAGTGAGTCGACTAGCCCAGTGGACGGAGCACTACTTTCTGAGGTGCAGACCCATGGCGGACGGAGCACTACCTGTGTGACAGTGCAGACCCGCGGTGCTCGTCCGGAGAGTACCTCAGCAGGCTACTAGGGGGTGTGCACTACGGTGTTTGGGTGACATACCTCGGCGGGAAGCACTACTGTGTTTGGGTGGCTGGCCCGCAGTACTCGACAGGAGGAGTACTTCAGCAGTCTTAGGTTAGTGAGCAGTACCTCGGAGTCGTGACAGGACCACTGTACACTCTAGAGACGGAGCTCTTCAGCAGTTACGGTTTCGATAATGAAAATCCTGGTTTGAGCTGAGACTTTTGACCTTGTGTTTACCTCATGATTGAGATGGGTCACCTGCTAACTTTGGTATATGTATGGGCATATACCCGGGTAGTGGTTATCCGTCGTTTTCACAATCCTTGTGTTTCCTCATGCTTGAGATGGGTTACTTGATAACTTAGGTATATGTATGGGCATATACCTAAGTAGAGTTTATCTGTTGAGATCTTCTTGTGGTTATCCTTGTTGGTTTTAGTGATACCTTGAGGGTCTCGGGGTCCCTACTGAGTATCGTTATACTCACCCCTGCACGGGCTATGCCCGCACCTCGTTGTGTTGGTTGCAGACGACGGCCAGTACTGACAGAGGCCGAGTGTTCGAGGACTGGACGGTACCTGGAGGTGGACTATACGACGAGGCGGTACCCAGAGGCAGACCACTGGGCGGGACATACTCGGAGCAGACGGCGGGACCCGAGGAGCAGAGGAGCTATCTGTACCCACCCTTCAGGTGGGATTTCCAGTGGTCAGCTCGGCGTAGCAGCTTTACTTTTCAGTTGCTGTTTTTCCTTTCGAGTTGTACTTTACAGTTGGGCTTGTATTTCCGGCCCCTTTTTACTTTCCGCACTTTTAGTTGTACTCTGTTTTTGCTTAGTGTTACTTTCCGCTTTCTTACTCTGTGGTGTTTGTTTACTTTACAAAGGCAATGCCTTCCCTTTTTACTGGGATTTACGCCTTGGTGCTAGTCGCCAGCCCCTGGCCTATGGAAGGCGGGCTTGGGGTAGTCACGGCACGGACCCCGAGGGCGGGTCGTGACATGATCATTGATATCTCCCTTTTTACTCTTACTGATCATATGAACTCATGATTTATTATATTTTCTTTCCCTGGGTTATGAAGAAAGGCACTATGTTTGACATGTCTAAAAAGGGTTCTAGTTATGAAGAACTTAGTGGGAGATAATGTAAATATTTAATAAACTAGTTATTTTTGTATCCAAGTTTGAAAAGGCACTAGAACTATATGATTCTTGAATGGATAAATATTTAATTTAATTAATATTCATATATTAATATGTTATATATATTTATGAAAAATATGAGTCACTATAGTGGTGTAATTCCACACATACACATGAATGATTTTATCATTCTCCAACAGATGGGAAGGTAAGAATGTAGGTAAATTGTTATAATTAAAGAATAATAATTATGTCATAAATATAATATATAAATGTTAAGTATATCATAATAACAATCCATGAAATGTGGTGAATTAAAATAAAATACATCGCTTCATGGAGACAGTAGTTGATACGTACACATGAGCGTTTCTTTTACTTCACATTGGGATGTAATAGAGTTAGAAATGGTTGTTTCATGAAATTATTAACATTTTTTTATATTTATTATACTTATTTTATTATATAAAAATGGTTATAGAATATTTATAGGATGTGAGAGAAGAAATAAACATGGATACACTCACTTTATAGTTATACCACTACTTTAGAAAACTTCCTTTGGATTATACCTTAATCCTTCAAAGGATGATATTTTGGTGTGGCTAGGTAATCTAGGAAATGGGAAAGGAATTTAGTATGTTATTTTATTAGTTATTTTTTTAATATAAAGTTATTAAAAGGTTTGATTAAGTTAGGATAAGAGGTTCTCTTGTATAAGCGAGGTGGGTGGAAAACTTGTAAATAATTGAAACATTAACATATAATTGGTGTCTAACTCATGTAAAATGGATCCAAAGTGCTATATAATTGAAGTTAAGTAGGATAAGGTTGAAATATAATCTAAAAATAATTTTTTATAGGATTATGTGTCATTTTAAACCTTATCTTTTGGTTTAACCCCTTGTTAACATTGTTTATCTTTTGCTGAAGCAATGAATTCTTTACACTTTTAGAGACATGAAAGTAATTTTAAAAATATAAAGTGGAAAATAAAGGAACCATTAATTATAAGATATAAAATTAAAAATAAAACTTAGTTAATATTGGGTTTTTATTATATTATAATTATTAAAAAAGGATTTTAAAACATTAATATCATTTTAGGTTATTTCAAGACTATTCAAATACCTTGAGATAAGGGCATTAAGATAATAATTTAATTTGAATATAAATTATTTAATAAAATATTATACAATATATTTTTCAAATAAATTCATGGTACATCATACTTATCCTAAAAATGATTACTTTTAATGTTTTGAAAGACATTTAATTTACTTTTCTACTGCTTTCCCAAGCGTTGTGTCGACATTAGGTATGTGTTCAAGGTAATTATAATATATCTAAAAATCATAAATAAATTAATATCATTAAAATAATTTATTAATATTTAAAATAACATTTTATAATCATTTATATCCCCATTTTATCCCTATTACCACATATTATAGATATTAAAGTAAAGATAATGTAATTTTTTAAATTTTCTTAACTTAAAATAATATAAACGTCATGATCAAGGTAAAGTGGAAAAATCACATGATATTGAATTAAATAAGTATATTTAAGGTTTTAAACCATAAATTTAATTAAATGAAAGTTTTGGGTTGATTATGAGACCTTGTCCAATAGTTTTCATCTTAATTAACCCATTTTACTGATTACCATGGGGATAAATTTACCATGGTCACTATTAATTATGACTAAAATGAAGTTGATCTATTTGAAAAATTTGAACCACATGATTCAAATTAAAAAATAAATTTTTCAATATTCAATGTGTATAGGTGGAATACTTTTTTTAAATATAAGTGTTCCAAATATAATAAAAAATAGTTTTTTGATTTTTTTAATGCATGAAAATGATTTTATAGAAAATAAAGTATAATGAAGATTATTATGGAAAAAATTAAATTATTATTAATAAAAATTATATTGTGTAACCTTAAAACAAAATTGAAAACTTAATGTTACATTTAAATTAACCTATTTAAATAAAAGAAATAATTTTATTCTCAAAAATCAGCATTTTTCAATATTCACTCAAAAATCAATCTTTTCAGAAAAATGCCAAAAAATCATCCTAAGACTATTATAACATGATTATTTATAAAATTAGACATATTTTTTAAAATATAATTTCTAAAAGTTTCTAAAATTAATTATAATATACATGCACAAAATGTAATAGCACCCATTTTTGAAGAAAATATATTTTTGAAGCATAGAAGGGATTTATTCACATTACCTTCCAAATTAACATAGTTAAATGATTATTAATTAATTAATATTGATATATAATATACTAATTTCACTAAAATAATTTATAAATATTTATTAATTTAATCTATTAAGATAAAAACACATTACACATATAAAAAGAGTTTTATGAAAAATATATCTTTTACCTTAAAAAGTTTTTGTCTTCATTTACCAAGAATTTTTAATAAATGTTTGAATTATTATTAATTTTTTTAAGGAAGAAATTTATACATATATTTCATAACATGGATATTTCTATTCACACCCACCAAACCAATATCTAGTTCATAATAGTTATATTTAAAAAATAATATTTCTATAGTGCATCACAGTTCATTTAAGGTTGGTGTTGCATGTATCACAAGCTATAAAATGAATTGAACCTATTAATAGAAATATATTCTAAAATATTTGGGTGTTACAAGGCCTCAACCACAATATTAACTTTCACTGATGTGTTGGAAATATCAAATTCACAATACTACAAAAATTCTATCCACTATTAATTCCCTAAATTCAAGTCGCAATTATAAAATATATACCTCAATAACTTGTAATATATAAAGAACTAAAAGTGATCATCGATGAGGTAATTATGCCATAATTTCAAAGAAAATAAAACTATAGTAAGATCAAGATAATGGGATGTGCTATTATATTTATGAGGCTATATATACTAATATATATAAGAGACAACTAATCTATTCTGTATCAAAACCCAAAATAAACCAAGGCATAAAGTGTTATAATAAACCTCAAATGAAACACCCTCCTCTAGAAAATAAATAAATAGAGAACTAGAAAAACTCTCTTTAAAATACTCGAAAGAATCTTGTTACTTTTCTATCCCCAAAAATCCTTGACCTTTTCTTGTAAAATTTGTAATAAGAGTTTCAATTTAAGAGAAGTTGGGTTCTAACCTTCTATAGTAATAAGAAAGACCAAGAAATATTTATACCTCTATAAACATCTTAGGGTATTACCAATAAACAACCACCTCAATCTTATAAGTATCTAAGGATATTTTACAATAATATATGGTATTTTCTAATAAACAGACCTCATGGTCCTAATACTCTCACTTAATATCTTCTAACGATGATGAACTTGCAAAATAGCTCCTAGATGCTCTGCAGGATCCTCCTATGACCCAGATAACATGAGGATATCATTAATAAAAACCCCCATGAATCAATCCAAAACTCATGGAACACTACATTCATCAGTACCATGAACAAGATTAGATAATTTATCACACTGAACAATATCAGAGTGAATTTATAATGACCATAATGACATTAGAAAGAAGTCTGTGGGATATCCTCACCATTCACTCTCATATGATAATATATTGAACAAAATTTGTATTTAAGAATTATATGGATCCTTTAATTGATTTTATAAATCACCAATCCATGGAAGAGGATAAATTCACCATGACCTAGTTCAAATATTAATAATCAATTCACAATCACATACTCCCATTTTTTTTATTTGTAAAAAACCAAGAGCACCCTATGGGAATAAACTAGGTCAAATGAATCCTCACTATAGAATATCATAAAACTAGACCCACAACTCCTAAAACATATAAGGTTTTATACTATATAGATACATCTATATAGGAGTGATTCTAGATTTACTCTCTTTACCAAACTTGATCAATCATAGAGGGAGTAGTATCTTGAACTCTTATAGAAATACATTAGGATAATTCTAAACAATTATCTGAAACACCCCTAGGTGTTCCTCTATGGAAGTCAACATCATCCCAACCATCAAGGAAGATAGTGAATCAATATAACTCCTATACATTTGAGGGTTATTCTTGACAACAAACATAGGTTGGTCTCCATCAAAATTGTAGAATATAAATAAAATCCTTAAGTAATCCACAATAGCCAATAATGAATAAAAAAACCACACTAAGGGTGATTTAGTATAGTTGTATTTGATAACATAGGTAGTCTCCAAAAGAGAGTTAACTTTATTCTCAAGAACTAGTTTATAATATTTATGCACATTATACAATCTTACTCAACCTATAACTAGAATAGTCAATGCCAAGGGAACTAGAAGCCTCTCCACCCTAGATATTAAGACATGGACTAGGGTGGGTGAAATAAAGGAGTTTGTATCTCTCAAACTAAATAATAAAAAAACCTAGTAAAAAACTGTCAGGTATTACCTTAGTTTATTTTTATCTAGCACAACAGTGGAAGATATAAGACATGAATTTAACTATGGCTTTCTCTATGAACAATTTATCCCCGATGAATACAACCTCAATGTCCACACTCTACTCACTATTCTATATTATGAGGGGAATCTTAGGGATTCTGTTTATATAATCCATACCCTCTCTACTAATCAAATAATAGGGAAACTTGCTGATATTGATGCATTAAAGGATACTAATATAATGAATTAACCTAAGGAGGGATTCCATATCCATGTTGACTATAAAGGAAGGCCAGAAACTCTCACTTCTGATGTTTATAACATCCAAAAGAATAAAAACCCATGCCTGATCCATTGGTAGAGGTCTGAGAACTAACCAATCCAATGAAATGATATGAATATGGATATAATTGACTCCACGCTATCTTAAACTTCTTTAGACTAGGAAAATTATTCTTTTTGGAAATAACTCTGCTATATAGATACTTCCCTCCTGAGATGATTTGGTCCTAGATGGTGTCCTCCTAGTTTCCTCTACTATGACAACCCATATCTATAATACCCCTTAATTCATAATTTATTACGTAAAGGTACACATAATACAATACCATAATATATTTAGGCCTAGTGCCTTTTTTTAATGATGTAAATATCATAACAACTTGTAATATAAACATAAAGTTGTAAACTAAAACTTTGCAACATACCCATAAATTTCCATGATATTCTAAAATTGCATGGGATAAGCTGGGGATGTACATATGAAATAGGTGAGCATGAAAGCTAAGTAAGGAAAAAATATTAGAAAAACATGATGAAATTAATACATGTTAGTCAATAGTAATATCAAAGATACATAAAAGGGGTGAGACTTATAAACATGAATATCGAAGCATGATATAAGATGATAACATGAAGGTAACATGGGAATGTAGAAAAAAACATAAAACATGACATAATCATAAGTCGAAGAAAAATAAAAAGAAAAAATAACATGGTCGACAGAGTCCCATCATGGATTAGGTTCACTCCCTAATCCAATACATAACATCTCATGAGACAAAAACATTTCCCAATGCATTGGGTGACTATATAATTTCGGGCCCACCTGTCATATTCATATCATTTACATGCATAATTATGCCACATAGATCATACAAAATAAATACATATTTGATCAATTTTAATACCAAGATTAAGTATTGTGGGTTACATCCTTATAACTCCCCAATCAAAGAATTATATGTACATCAAGGTGAGTAACCATGAGTGGAAATGAGGATGGGTATTCACTACACAAATGTTTGACATAGAAAATCATAGGATAATTTTGGTAGCATATAGGGGGTACATAAAAATTTATATAAGGGTTAAATTATATTTAAAGTAGTATCTAATCAATTTTAAATCATAATTAAATTAATAGTTTTGTGAAAAAACAATTTCCAACATGAAAAAATGAAAACTAAAACCCATAATATTAATAAGGTACTTGAATAAAGAGGACATGGAGAGGATCCATTACGTTGAGAAGGAACTTATAAAAGATTTTGGGGAGTCTATTAAAATATTATGGTCACTATGGGAGGGATATATACAGGTAAGGGTAGATTAAATTCGTGATCCAATGGTTTTGAGTGAAGAGTAAAGGTAGGTTGGGTGGGTTTTTATAGAAAAAGAGATTAAAATTCTTTATTAATTTATAAAATTAGGCTTTAAAATTAATATGATAAATTAAAAAAACCAAAAAAAATCCCTTTTATTTTCCCATAATTTCTTCCAAATATGATTTTATTTTGTTATTTCATAAGTATAATAACCAAAATCATTAAAATATCACCCTTGGTGTTGTTGAAGTGAGTCTTGTTTATAAAGAATTTATTTTAAAACCTTAAAATATAATATTGGTTTTGGAATATTCATTAGGGTATATAAAATTGATAAATAACTTAAAAAATAAATTTTAAATATAATTTTGGTCACATATACTCTTTATAGTATTTATTACATCACTTTTGGGCTTCTATTATGTCAGTATACATACCGTTTTTAATTTTTACCCAAAAATTCAACTATCTTAGAAAATTTTGAAAACATCACTAGTATATAATTTCAATATTATGATTTCAAAAATAATATTAATTTTAATATATATATATATATATATAAATATGACAATTTAAACTTTTAAATAAATAATCCCCATTTATTGAAAAAACTAGTTTTTTTGACAATAACTATTTTCAGACCCTTATAAAAATTATATTTGATTTCATAAAATTATATTATCATTAATATTTAATAAATATTATTTAATAATAATATTTTACTAAAATACAATTTATTAAACAAATTATTGAATTCATAAAAAATAGTGACTTGATTAAAACTATATATTTCACAAAATTATAATTTATGTTTCATCATACCAAAATCTTATTTTTTATAAAAATTATTATTTAATAATTTTAAAGAAATAATAAAAGATAAATATAATCATTAATTTATAAAACAAATATAAAAATTCATACTTTTAGGGTTTGGATACATATCCCTTTTTTAAACTCGTAAATTTCTTAAGGGTAAGGTGTACGATGTCATGAATTTCTTAGGGTGGTTTGAAGAACATGGTTTGGGCAGTGATATCAATGAGCTTGAACTTCTCCTATAAATAGTTTCACTCAAGATTTAGTTTTTGAATCTTGGTTTGGTCTTGGTTAAGGGAAAATCCTAGTGATGATATCTCTCTCAGAAGCTCTGATAAATGGGACTTATAGGGTATGATCCTACTAGTCGAGGCCATCACTTCTTTTGTCTGTTTATATTGGATTTAACATACCCCTATATATATTATAGTTATAATATCACCATATAAAAACTATACTATTAATGGTAATGATTCTTAATGGTGTTTTAAATATGACTATATTTAAGTTATAATGGTTCAAAATAATAATATTAGTTCATGTGTTTTCTATAATTCCATTCACTCATTTTAAAATGGAATTTCATTTATAAATTTTCATTCTATTAAATTATTCCAAAATTTAGAAATTTCACTCTCAAAATATCATTTTTACACTAAAATGATTAGGAAACTTTAGTTTCATCACGTCTTCTAGTTCCCAAGTTTCTTCCTCAAACATGTGGTTCCATCACAAAACTTTGACCAGGTGATTTGTCTTATTTCATAAAACATTGTCTCTACAATATAATATCTTCATCATATTATCCTATTATAAAATATCACTCTCTAAAGGAACCACCTCTTGATTCAGTTTATGTGAGGGGTTTGGTATATACTTCCTCAAGAGGGATACATGGAACACATCATGTACTTAATATAGGCTATGTTATAGTGTTAGTTGATAAGCCACCACGATGATAAGATCAAGGATATTGAAGTGGTTGATGTATCCTGGACTAATATTTCCCTTCTTCCCAAACCTCATAAATTTATTCTAAGGTGATATATAAAGGAGAAACTTTTCTTTGACCCCAAACTCTAGGTCTCATAAATGATTTTCTATATATGTTTTCTATTGAATTTTTATGGATTTCAAATGATGATAAATGGTTTGAACATTCTCTATCATCTCTTAGAAAAGATCAGGTCCCATTATATTCGACTTTCCAATATCATCCCATCATGTGAGAGTCTAACATTTATTCTCATATAGATAATCATAAGGTTCCAGTTTAATTCTATAATTGAAACTAAAATTATGTGAGAACTCCACTCAGTGAGGGTGATAATCCCAACATTCTTGTAAATCCTTTGAACAAGATCTCAAAATATCTTCTGGAGTTTTAATGGTTCTTTCAGACTAACCATCCATCTAAGGGTGATAAAAAATGATGAATCTCAGTTATATATCTAATGCATACTGATGGATTCTCCAAAACCTTGAGGTAAACATTGGATCTCGATCAGATATAATAGATAGTGAAACTCAATGAAGTATTACCACTTCATTTTTGTACATCTTGGTGAGTTGGTAAATGGAGTAATATTCATTAATATAAAAAACTAGCTGACTTGGAAAGGTGCTCAACTATCTACTAGATGGAATTATTACTTTTAGTTTTCTTAGGGAGTCCTATGATAAAATCCATGGTTATATTTTCCCATTTACATGTTGGTATAGGAAATGGTTTCATCATACCATTAGACTTCTGTCATTCATCCTTTACTTGTTGGAATACCATGCATCGAGATTCAAACTCTACAATATCCCTCTTCATGTTATCCCACCATAAGTTTTAATTTAAATATTTATACATCTTATTGGATCTTGGATTAATATAGAAGGATGTCTTATGAATGTCATCCATAAGTTACTTCTTTACCTTTTATTTTGATGGGACACATATCTGGGTTCTACAACTTATAACTCTATATTTAGAAAAGTTTAACTCCATTATATTTGATACCATTTTATATAGAACCTAAACATCCTTATAAGCCTCCTTGATCATCTTAAGAATATATGGGTGAGAAATCATTTGAGGAAGGTAGTATATAGATCCTTTTAGTATTCCCAAGTCATATATTTCCATGAATATTGACCCCTTTTAATTATCATCATGGAAAGTGTTGTAGGTTCCTTTCTACTCATCCCATATACTAATTTATTTTCCTTACAATGATTGAAATGGATTGAAAAATAATAATCCTTTATTAACTCTAACCACCATTGTGGCCACACATTGAGATCCTTTTGTGTGAATATATACTTGTGTATTTTATGATCTATATATATATATTTCATACTTCTCCCCATAGAGACAATGTCTCTAAATATTCAATGAAAATATCACTATAGAAAATTATAGATAATGTTTTGGTTAGTTCCACTCATTGATCTTTAATTAGAATGAGGCATAATATATCAAGTTTTTATCTTGCAAGAGTATGCAACCCAAGCCTTTTCTGGATGCATCACTATATATCACTATTCAATTACCATTTGTGGGTAATATGAGAATAGGTGTAGTGATTATCCTCTTCTTAAAAAATTTAAATATTTATTCGCATTCATCATTATAAATAAACTTCACCACCTTATAAGTTATCTTGTGTATTGGTCTTGAAAACCATGAGAAGCGTCTCCCAAATTGATGATAGTAACTAGCTAATCTAATGAAACTATGGATCTCCATCATAGAGGTTGGTCTAGACTATCAATCAATTGCTTAGATAAATATCCATTTTTGGGGATAAAATTTTCCAAAAAATTTATTTTCTCCACCCAAAACTTGCATTTAATATAATTTTCATTCATATTTTCTTTCAGAAAGGTCTTTAGTACAACATAAAAATGCTCATCATGCTAATACTTTCATTTAGATCAGATAATAATATCTTATATTAATATTACCAAAATAAATTCAAGTTAATTCCTAATGAATCTATTCATTATGTCCATGTATATTGGTGGAGAATTAGTGAGTCTAAATGGAATCACTAGGAACTCATAGTGCCCGTACCATATACAAAAAGAAGTCATAGGGTTATCCATATTATTCACCTTTATTTGATTATATACAGACTAAAGATTGACCTTAAAGAAGTACTTGGATCTACATAGATGATTGAATAAGTAATCAATCCATTGAAGTGGATTATATTTCTTTACCATTATTTTGTTGAGTTCATGATAATCAATGTAGAGATACATTGAACCATCCTTTTTCTTGATGAAGAGAATTGGTGCTCCCCATGGTGAATCACTTCATAATATAAACCATTTATCTAGAGTCTCCTATAATTTCTTCTTCATCCCCTCAAGTTAAAAAATGGCCATTCTATATGGATTCTTGGATATTTGAAAATCTTCTAGTATAGGTTTGATCGAGAACTCAACCTATCAACTAGGAGAAATTCCATAAAATTCTTTGGGAAATACATCATAGAATTCCATCACAATGGTAATTTCATGAAGGGTGATCTTTTTATTTGTCTCAATCATTTTCTATAGACATTCTTGATAACAAGGAAATAATATCTATTCTTTAGATAATGATACCAAAGGAGATCTATCCTATGCCTTTCACTTGCGTAGGTTGAGAGGGAAAATTTTAATACAGAGGGACATGTACTCCTCTTGAAAATTTATTTTGGATCTATAAAAGGAAATCCAATACATGCCTTGAATAACATCGAATTCTTCTAAAGGTAATATCACATGGATTTCTAGAAAATTCATACAATTTTTTTGATAGGGGTGGATTTATATACTTAGGATGAAATAATTTCCCCATTTACCATTTTCACTGAAAACATTACTTTTATGTTTCTGTGGTGGTGTTAGAATAGTTCATCTAAACTTTCATGATATGAAGGAATGCATATAACCATGGATGAGAAGTCTACATTTCACTATTTTATTTTGGTTCTGATCATTAACCTAATCGAAAATAGACTTAGGGATGATAATTTTAAAACTACTAAATATATAAAAGGGAAACTATGAACATTTAATGGTTAACTCATAAAAGACATATATTCCTTAACCTATGAATTTATAGGTTTCAATCTAAGTTATCTATGATATATTTCCTAACATAAAGTTATATGATAATTCCCCCTAACAATTGTTGATAATAATCTTATGAATTTAAAAAAGCATATCCCCAAGGAGTGTTAAACTAGTTGTGTATAAAAGACTCTTTATCATGCATGAAGTGATGATCGAGTCCTTCTCAATGCACCCTTTTTGGGGTTATTACCCCTAGGTAAAACTGCATTAGAGCCACATACACATGTAGTATCCAGATAGGAATGTATTTGAATAGAAACCACTTAATCTATAATTTTAAAAAATTAGGGATGTTTTCCTATGTTTAGTATTATCCCTAAGAATTTTACTAGATTTTTATTATCCTAATTTCAAAGAAAACTAGACTTTCCTCTTATACTAACTATGATAACTAATTTATTCAATACACTGAAATTCATTATTTATTACATAAAGGTACATATAATACAATAAAAAATGATCATGAGACCTAGTTTATTTTTTTAATTAGGTACAGAGAATAAAAAATTTCAATATAAATAAAAATATGTAAACAAAAACTCTGTAACATACCCTTAAATTTCCTCGGCCTTCTAAAACTACATGGGATAACATGAGGACGTACATAAAAAATAAGTGGGATATAAATACTAGTGAGTGAGTAATCAAATAATAAAATTATGAAATCTATACATTTTAGTTAATAGGAATATTAATGATACATAAAGTGGGTGAGAATTATAAACATGAATATCCGATCATGATATAAGATAACAACATGAAGGAAACATGGGAATGTGGAAACAATATTAAACATGACATAAAAATAAGACAAGGATAAAACACAAGACAACATCACATGATTGAAATAGTATCATAATAGATTAGGTTCAATCCCTAATCCCATGCATAACATCTCATGAGACAAAAACATTACCCAATTCATTGGAGGGCTATATAATTTCAGGCCCACCCATCACATTCATATCATGTACATGCATAAGTGTTCCACACAGATCATACAACATACATATATATTTCATCACTTTTAATCCTAAAATTAAGGATTGTAGGTTATATACATGTATGTCCCCTATCAATGAAGTATATTTAAATCTAGGTGACTAACCTTGAGTAGAAATGTGGATGGGTACTCATTACACATTTTTTTGGTATGGAAAATAGAAAGACATTTTCAACAACATGATAAGGGTACATAAAGATTCATGGAAGGTATAAATAATATTGGGAGGGTTATACAATCACTTGTTAATCATATTTTTAGTAATAGGGATGTGTAAAAACATTTCATAACATGAAAAATTGGAAAAGGAAAAATATAAAGAAGGTTCTTGAATAAAGAGGATGAGAGGATTCCTTACCTTGAGAGGGCGCTTATGAAAACGTGGGAAGAGATTATTAAGAACTTGGGGGAACCATGTGATGGATATAGAGAGTTAAGGGAAGATAAAATTCATTATACAATGTTTATTAGTGAATATTAATTAGATTTTGGGTGGGTTTATAGAAAAAGATATGATAATTCTTTATTAATCTCTAAACATAGGTTTTGGACTCTATATGATAAATTAATCCAAAAAAAAACCATACCATGTTTTTTACCCATGGTTTCTTACAAAAGTAGTGTATTTAATTATTTTATAAGTCTAATAATAGAACCCAATAAACAAATTCCCATAGTGTTGTGGAAGTGAGTCATGAATATAAATAATTGATTTCAAAACCATGAAATATAATATAGGTTTTGTAATAATAATTAAGGTTTATAAAATTAATAAAATATATTCAAAAAAAATTATTTTAAAGGGTAAAACCAATTTTTATTGCGTATAATCTTTATAGTATTTAATATAACATTTTAGTTATTTTATGATGTCATAACACATACCATATAGTTATAAAGTATTTTATTTTTACCCAAAATTTTGATGATCTTAGAATATTATGAAAAAAATCACCATTGGATTAATTCAACATTATTATTTTAAAAATAATATCTATTTTATAAAAATAATTCACTAAATATGAGAATTTACACATTTAAATAAAAAATCCCCATTTATTGAAAAATACTTTTTTTACTATAACAACTTTCAGACCCTTATAAAAATTAATTTTCAGTGGATAAAATTATATTTTAAATTATATTTAATAAATATTATTTAATAATATTATTTTTTTAAAATATTATTTATTTCATTTTTTTTGAATTTATCAATTAGATTGTATTGATTGAAACTATATATTTCCCAAAAAATACAATTTGCATTTCATTGTATCAAAATCTAATTTTTATCAAACTTATTATTTAATTATTATAAATAAATAATAAAAGATAATAGTAATAATTAATTTATAAAAAAATTAAAATTAATACTCTGAGGGACTATATACATATCCCTTTATTAAACTAAATAATTCCCCAAGGGTAAGTTGTGTGCTGGTGAAATTTTATTGGTGTTGTTTAGTGAACATGGTTTGGGCCATGATCTTGATGAAAATGAACTTATCCTGTAAATGATTTCGCTCATTATTTAGGCGTTGAATCTTAAATTGGGCTTGGTTAAGGGAAAATCCTAGTGATTATATCTCCCTTATAAGCTTTGATAAATGGGATTCATAGGGTATGGTCCTATTGGTCAATGCCATCACTTCCTTTTTCTATGTCAATTGAATTTATCATAACCCTATATATATACTAATTATATGGTAACTATATAATGACTAAAGTATCAATGATTATGATGGTTAAAGATATTTTAAATATCATAGGATATAACTTATGACATTCTAAAATAAAAAAATTAGTGCATGCGTTTTATATTATTTCATTTACTCATTTATAAAGGGAATTTCATTATAAAGATTCTGTTCATTACATCTACCCTTTCCAAAAAATGTGAGATACGACTTCAACATAAACATTGAAACTTGAAATTCGATATATGGAAGAAAGAAATCTTTGGAATGCAA
This sequence comes from Viscum album, assembly GCA_963277665.1. Lineage (NCBI taxonomy): Eukaryota > Viridiplantae > Streptophyta > Magnoliopsida > Santalales > Viscaceae > Viscum > Viscum album. The sequence continues at coordinate 177,747,583 of OY728119.1, read as the reverse complement.
CTCCAAAACCTCATAATTTTGAATATGGTATAAATAATAATATAAGATATTCTTATAATGGAAACTAAACATATGTATACTGGAACTCACATGATGAAGCGTGAGAATATCCTAGAAACAAGAAGACTTCAAAGTCAAAGAAATAAAAATCACCTAAAACAAGTATCAAACTTCTCCAATATAATATCTCAATCCTCACGATCCCTAAGGAATAAGAACCACTACTATTGGACTACCCCAAGAGACATCATCATAGCTAACAAAAATAAGTGCTCCTTATGGGAACAAATATAATTTAAGGATTTCCCCACATCGTTAAACAAAGCCCTGGTCTCCTAATTTTAAATGAAGCCCTCATACTTTTGAAAACCCTCAAACTAAAACAATGAGAGTGTATTCGATAATGTTTCAACATCTTTGACCTCAAATTATTAGTGATAATATGGGAGATACTACTAAAAATATTTTACAAAAACCTGATGAGGACGTCAGCCATGATCCATGCCATTAAAATAAAATTTCTGAGGGACTCCAAAACCCAGAATATAGAATATTTAAGGTTAGTTAATTAAATAAATTTAACTTAATTTCCATAGTCGACCCTCATTCAAACACAATCATAAAAAATAATGATGCATGGTCCTTACCTAGGTCTCTCCCCGTATGCAACATTCCTTCTCTTATCATGTCTAGTAAACTTGATGTACCTTTTCTTAGATCATAGGGGGCCCAAAATCCAATTTACTAGCTATTATCTCTTGTTTATGTATTATATAAAGTCCATTTGAGAAAATTTCCCTACTAACCCATTCATCCTCAATAATTCCTATCTTCAAAATCCGTATTATCTCTCAAAAATTATCTCTAAACAAATTTTCATGACCACACCTCCACTGGTATTCCTCCTAGGCTAGAAGTGAAGATATATATGATAACCCTCAAATACCAAATCTATTAGGCCATAGGAATATGGCAAGTACTAAGGGTATATAATCATACATGTGGGGTATTACAGTCTTTATATAAGTTAAAGAATAATATAGAAGAAGTTATCCACCAATAAACACCATGAATATATAAAACTAACCCCAATACTTAAATGTAATGTCATACATAACTGAAAAAAACTAAAAAGTACCAAATAGGAATTCTAGGTAGTGACCATAAACCCCAAAAACTCTAAAACAACTCCACAATCCAATATCATCTAGGCCGATCACCAACCAACTACTCTAAACTTGAAAAATAGTTTATTTATATTTAGGGTGAGAATAAAAGTATAAACAATAGGATCCTTCCTAGAACCTATCATGTAAAATTTAAAATAATAATAATTAGTCCTAGTAAATAATAAATGAAACCAACTCGTTATCTATACAGTTAAAACTATAATCCATCATCACCATTTCATTCTCACCAAGTAATGTATATAAGTAATCATTTCTAGATTAAAAATATATTTTTATAAATATAGATGAAATGTGCCACACTTATGCTTCCCCACTAGTGAATCACTCTAATGCGCTAATGGATTATGTCCTATGATCATCCCTCAAAAAAGAAATCCTTATACAAGATAGAATATAATATTATAGACATTCTGCATCCCATGCAGCCTGATATAGACTCATTATCATCTTTTCCTTTAACTAAGTGTAGTCCAGAATCTACTATAGACCATGTATCAAACATTATAACTCTATCCACTCAAATACATGAATATACACATGGAGGAATCTAGATCCACAATAACTAAATACAAGTATGTATTATATCCTTAAGCCATTATAGACCACAAATAAATGTACAGTAAAATGAGATCAATCACAGCCTATGTGATTCCATACCTTATATCTTAATCCATCCCAACCTAGGTATACCCATATAACAAACTACAACTAAAGGGAGAGTGTGAGGGAGGTATAAATCATCCATCTATTCCCTAGCTAACCTGGAAATTGGGTAAAACACCTCCCAAAACATTTGGGTGTTTGTTTCCCTACTGTGTCAGGAGGTGAAGTGTATGAAATCATAAAATATAAGGTATATCAAACAGAATTTCACAAAGGCAAGATACCTGTCCTTTTAAACAAACTAAATAAATCATCAAACATGACACCTAACTTCCACCGTTAAGGCCTAGGAGTCTAAAGCTTATAGAATTATACAAGAATTAATGTTAACATTATTAACCATTTACACTTTTTAATTTAGAAAAGTACTATTTATTCATTTAATAATCCAGTTATTAATAATATTCCATTAAACCATTATTAATCCCAGTTTTTCCATTTTATTTCAACTTTATCCAATGTTATTTCATAAATCATACTAAAAATTTATAGATTAAATTCCCAAGACATTAGGACTTTATAAATCATTAAATTCCAAATTTAATTCCCATGGTCTATGAGAATTCAATTCAGCCATCCCAAGATTTCCATTATGATATAAATCATATATCATCACTTCTATTAATAACACTCAAATATTTGAGTTAATTTTAAATCAATTATCAATACATTATTTCCATGTACTCTATGAATCATCCTAAACTACCATAAGAAAAGAGGAATTTTTCATTCTTAGAAACATACTTCCTCAGGAAATGGGGAAACAATAAAAAAATCCAATAAATTAGCCATCAAAATAAAGAATAAAACATAAACTAGTGAGAAACCCAAATCTCAGCTTATTCCATCCACCCAGGTATTCTCTGACACCAATATGCATATCACATTCCATCATGTTATAACTAACAACAATCACCACTATTGACTTGAAAAAAATCCCATTATTCTTAGAATTTAAAAATAATTCTCAGTTATCAATCAAATCAAATCAAGGAACTATCATGATAGATAAATATTCAAGCAACAAAAAACATTTTTAGTATGACACACTCATGTGGAAACCATGGTCATAGATAAAAGCTATAAAATCATTTCAAAAAAATTATGGGATCTCTCAACCCTAACCAATTATCTTTAGAAAACAACAATTTCATTACTTTCTTGAATTAATTGGTTTATTATGAATATGTTCAAAAATAAACAAAATATAATCAATAGTTATCCAAAGAAATTAATTAATCATAAACATGATTCAAGAATAACTTCTAAATTCTAAAGATTTCAAGGAAAAATGGTAATCAGTTTATATGACACTTTCATTAATCATTACAAAAATTTGAATTTATTTATTTTATCTAATTTCTAAGAAAATTTACCATGATAAAAAAAACCATAACCACCAATATATAACACACTATCTTGAAAATAAAGAGGAAATATCAACATGTTAAAATCATAGGTGATCACAATAACACAATAAAAATTCATTCCTTACATAAACATTAAAATCATGATATCTTCACACCTGCATATACATAAAGGAGAAGTAACAGATCCCCAACCAGAAGTTCAACATTCTTTAAACAATAAGTGATGATCAAAGATCAACCACCACCATAAGAAACACTACCAGATCCAAATAAAAAACTATATCATATTGCTAAATTTTGAACCAAAAATAGAGAAACCTCATCACACGATACTCTAGAAATAAATAAGAATTGGGAAACAAATAAGTGAGGAGGTGAGAGAGTACCTTGATTTTTGAAACATTGATCTGGATATACCAAAGTGTTTAAACACTTAAGGAAGATGGATGAATAGTGGTGGGAGGTCAATGTGTTGATTAGGGTTCATAAAAAGATAAGTATAATCCAACTAAGGATGTAACGTTCTGACCCAAGTTCCACACACTGATTCCCCAAGCTAGTCGGTCACATGAACTAAATCACACCTCCCCATATGCCAAAGGCTGCTGACTAGTAGTGAGGGTATAATATAAAACATAGTGAGATAATACCCTCTTTATCAGAGTAATACAATAGTAGAAATAGATCAAGAATAACCAAATTATAAAACCAATAACCATAAAAACCAGTAGCACCTGATGACTAAAATGAGAATAAAATATCCAAGAAAAAAAATTAGCTATATCATGTCAAATACATGCCATGTGCCAAATGAAAAACCAAAATAAAGACACACTAACACTCTCAAGTGGGTCTTGATTCCATATATAGTTCACTCATCCATGATCCATCCCAAATCAGCCATCTAACATATGGCTCTTTCCCTAATTCAGTCTTGTAAAAATGAAATATATATGGGTATCGATCAGGGAACCCAAGTAGGGTGTGAGTACAACTCAGTATGCCACCAAAAATGACATTTAAAATAAAATCCACTTAATAAAAGTGAATGAATTTGTTTAAATAATAAAGTACAACTCATAAAGTAAACAATTATCACTTTTTTCTTTTACTAACTATATAGTTTCCCTGGTTCACAATGTCACCCATATTATCAATACCTGCTTCAGCCCATACTAGAGTCTAAACTATCCCCAAGGGATATCATATATCACAATACTAAGTTTATGATTTATCATTTCATTTAAAATCATCATATGACCAATTGGAACCATATTCTAATGGAAATCTCATGGGAATAGAACTTCATGTGTAATCCCCCGTGGGTATTTGGAACCTCTGTCCCTATCCCACACCTCATTATTACATGGGTATTTAGAGCATCACTCCCTATCCCATACTTGCTATCAGAAATGGGTACTTAGTGCCTCAGTCCATGTTCGATATAATAATATTCACATATGGGTATTTAGAGCCTCAGTCCCTACCCCACACTCACTATCTCATATAGGTATCTAGAGCCTCACTCCCTATCCCCCACCTCAATATCACATATATCAAAAATATAAAAAATACCACAATATCACAAAGATCACAATCTCAAATACATCCGGGTTATGCATCATTAACCTTCTCATAAACAATTCTCATTTAAGTGCATATTTTAAATTTATCACAACCGTCCTAATTATTTATCTCTATCACATGGAATAATATAAATAAATCACTATTAAACCAATCAACAACATTTAACTAGATAATTAATTAACCCTTCAATGTTAAGCTAAACATCCCTTTCATTCCCATTAATCAACCAATTCAACCTTTAATTAATAAATCAATTCCATAATCCCTTTAATTGGAAAATTATACAATCCCATTAATAAATCAATTTAATGTACCATTTTCACCAATTTCCTAATCACAATTACTAAATTCAATTTTTCCAAGTTCAACTCATTTTGTATTCACATGGAAAATAAATTAATCAATTATATAATTACATAATTCCATAATTACATAAATTAATTAATCAAAATTTATTCAATTCTGGATTCAATTTGTAAGCATGCCAATTGGAATTTCAAAACAAATACACAAAATTCTAATTAAATATTATGGGAATTGAATTTAGACCACCTACATCATGTTATTTGATGGATTATCACTAATGTAAATTCCTCAATTGAAGTGGAACAATCAAGATCATGATGAATAATGAGATATAGATCAGAATCCAAGATCCCAGATCAAGTGGATTAGATACATGAGAACCTAGATCTTGACCTACTACCAATAGTGGAAAAAATACCTTCAACATATGAGAGAAATATAGGATAGGTGGAGGAAACCATACGAGATGATAATCACTTACTAGGAGAGTTGAAGATCTGTCAACATATATTTAATTTTTCAATAATGGAAGTTGGAATGACTTTGATATTGTCTAGGAGCCTCTAAAATTCATAGGAATTGGTTTAGTGTTAATCTAGTGTGTTTAGGGATATAATATATGGGTTTGGAAAATTTTTAATAAAATTTTAGGGGTTTAAATTTCCACATGCATGGTTTCCTTTATGGGGTGCATAGTTTTCCCTAACCACGAACCTAACCATGAGCCTCCTCCCATGGGGGTTGCAGGATTACTACTAGGAGGGAGAATAGTTTGAAAAACTGTGCACCAACTATGTGAATCCCCTCTATTTAGGTTCTCACGGTTTGGGAAAACCATGCACCAACCATGCAATACCCCTCTTCCTTCTAAAATTCTCAAATTTTACCACACTCACCCAAGGAAAAACCAAAAAATATATACTCAAAACAAGAAAAAGGGTAACTAAAAATGATCTTGAGAAATCTTCATTAAAATTTTGGGTTCATAAAATATCTCAACCTTATAATATCTCATCCTCAATAAGTAATCCCAAGAATCTATAAGATTCTGAGTTAAAAACATCGGACTACTAAGCCCTCTTATCTACTTATCTCTCCCAAGTTTCTTCCTGAACACACTTATGTTTCTACAATATATGAACTATCAGCACAGTCTTTCCCCGCAACACTTTATCACTATGATCCAACATATGTATCATATGCTCCTCAAAGGACACATCAATATTAATCTCAACATCTTCCACATCAATCACATGAGAAGGGTTGGAGTGATACCGTTGAAGTTGTGACACACGAAAAACATCATGCATAACACTGTACCTCTATGGAAGATCCAATCTGTATGCAACTAGCTAGATTATCTCCACAACCTCATACGGTCCAAAAAACCTGGGTGGTAACTTTATCTTCCTCCAAATCCTATGGTGACCCACTCTGGGTGACACTTGAAGGAAAACACAATCACCATCTATAAACTCTAGGGGCCTTTGATGTCTATCAATATACAACTTCTTTCTACTAGGAGTAGTAGACATATATTCTCAAATCTTCTAAACCTTCTCCGACATGTCCTGCATGCTACTCAGTCCCAATAATTCGGAATCACCTACCTCTATCCAACATAGTTTTGATCTGTATGACCTAGAATAAAGAGAATCATATGGTTCCATATGAATAGTTTCCTGATAACTATTGTTATAGGTGAACTCCATAAGTTCAAGATGCTTCTCTAGATACCCGCCAAAGTCTAGAACACATCCTCATAACATATCCTCAAGCACCTATATATTACATTCTAACTTTCCATCTATCTATGAGTGGAATGTTATACACAATAATACCCATGTACCAAGTGCATACTGTAAGCTCTGCCAGAGTGCAAAGTAAAACATGAGTCATGGTCTAAAACTATACTCTTTGGAACCCCATACAGATGGACTATCTCATGAACATACATTTCTCTGAACTGGTCAACTGATAAAATATCCCATAAAGGAAATGAATACTCTACCTTAATCAAAAAGTCCACAATCACTAAAATAGAGTCATTATTATAAGGTGTCCTTGGGAGAACCACTACAAAATCCACAGTGATATCATCCAAATTTTATTCCAGAATAGGAAATGGCTGTAGTAAACCACCAGGTCATTGATACTCACCCTTAACCTATTGATAGGTGTATCATTGTGTCATGAACCCTACAATATCCTTTTTCATGTCTGGACACCTGTTTACATAGGTCATGATACATTTTGGTCAAACCTAGATGCACCACCCTCTTTGAAGCATGAAATTCAAGCATTAGATCATACCACATACTCATAGGCACAACATCCTGATTACTGACATAAATGATCTCATCTCATCTATGGTCCAATCAGAAGGTGACTCTCCACCTTAAAGACTTTTCTTCAAAGAAAAACATTCTGGATCCTGATACTACCTCTCTCTGATCCAGATCAAAAGTATAGACTCTACTAAAACTAAGATGAGAGTCATCTTATCCTAACCCTCCTAAGCCACAACATGCATCTCAACTAGCAAGGTCATTATATTCATCTCAGAACTAGACTCCGAGACTGCATGAGTCCAAGTTTTCTTACTTAGAGCATCAGTAACACTATTTCCCTTTTCAGGCATATACACTATATCAAAGTCAAATAACTACATATAATCAAACCATATACACTACTATAGATTTAATATCACTACAAAAATATGTACTTTAAGACCTTGTGATTAGTATAGACAGTGAAATTTTCTCTTAATAGATAATGCCACCAATGCTTCAAAGCATAAACCACTGTGGCCAAGTCGAGGTCATGTGTAGGGTAGCTCCATTCATGTGGACTCAACTGTTGAGACCCGTATAATAAAACTCGTTCTCCTTGCATCAACACTAATACAAGACCGATCACAGAAGCATTACAAAACACCATATACTCCTCCCCTAGACTGGGAAGGATCAAGATCAGTGTTGTAGTCAAATGAGTTTTAAACTCCTAGAAATCATTCTCATAAGATCCAGACCATTAAAACTTAACTCCCTTATTGTTCGAGCTCGAATGTGGTGATACCAAGTGGGAAAAGTCCTGGATAAACCTTTGATAATTACCTCATATCCATAAAAAATTTCAGATATAAAAAATGCTCTAGATATTCTCCCAAGAACCAATACATGCAATTTCTATGGGTCCACTGATACACCTTCCTCTAAGATGATGAGACCTAAGAAGTGTACCTAATCAATCCAAAATTGAAACTTAGTTAGAATGATGTATATATGATTCTATATCATTATACTCAGTATGATTTCAAGATATTGGGCATAATCATCAAGAGTCTTGGAGTACACCTAAATGTTATCCACCAAAACCACCACAATCTGATCCCGGTATGGTTGGAATATTCAGTTCATCAAGGACATTAACATAGAAAGGGAATTTTTCAACCCAAACAACATCAAAAAAAATTATAAAGGTCATACCATCTTCTAAATGCAGTATGAGGTATGTTAAAAGTTCATACTCTCAACTGATGATACCCCAATATTAAGTTAATCTTAGAGAAAACACAATATCATCTAAAATAGTTGAAGAGATCATTGATATGTGGAAGAGGATACCTGTTATTCACTATGATCCAGTTTATCCTTTGGTAATCAATACATAAGGGTAGTGTCCTTTCAACCTTTTAAGGAAACAAAACTGGACAACCCTAAGGTGACATACTTAGACGGATAAAACCATTATCTATAAAATATTCTAGATGAGTCTTGTTCTCTTGAATAATTGATTTAGTGATGGTATGATGCGGGTATTTTCATGTGTTTATGTAGCCAAGTCCTTTATAATAAATCATTGAAGGTAATATCCTACCAAACAACAAAGAATTTTTAGTCTGATACAAGATCTCTAAACTGATTACATAGGTTTATTTAGACTAGGGGTTTTTTCTCTCTTTTATCACAACCCAATATTGTTGGGGAAGAAGGTCAAAGGTTAGTCTCACTATATCCCAACCTGTGAAGTGTTTATTCTAGAATGATATTAACTCCCTGTCCAATTTTAATGGAATCCTGTCATACATCAACATTATTTATCCTGTTAGACATGTATGAGGGTCTAATTTTTCCTTGTATGATGGAATCTTTATCTTGATCCATAAAGGGGGATCACCATGTGACATTATGTAGAATCGGTCTATTTATGGTATACCTCAGCAACAGAAACATTAGCTTCAAACTCCATAGGGATTAACAATCCCTCTATGAGTTCTTCTCTAAGATATTTTGATAAAATTAGGGTATCCAAGTTTGACAACATGGCCATCACCATGTTTAATTTCTTCAAGATGTACTTTTGTCCTAAAGGCATGCACTTCCAGCATTGTGATGCTCTTTCATAGAATATTTAGGGGATGAAGTTCTTTACATAGATGGATCATTCTCAAAATAGGAATTGAGGATGCTTCTATTCTTAGTAGTTTGGACCAAGTAGGCCTTCATACCTATCAAGGGTGATCAAACACCTATTTTTATTCTGATTAATACTCAAGAATGATCAAGACAAATAATCTTTTATCATGTGTCATGTTATTTCCCTATTATTATTGTACTTGTTGAAGGGGTCTTAAGTGAGTTTATGAAACACTAATGGCATGAGTAGAGACGTTTCCAGAAATATGAATTTTATCAAAACTATGTATTCTCCTGTACCATTTGATCCTATGACCTCTTTTTTATGGTTCACTAATCAGTTGTGGGGGACATATATTGAGACATTGAAGTAACTGAAATATGTGCACAATGAACATTAGTATCAGAATAGGCATCATTAAAATCAGAGAATAATTCATCAAATCCATCAGTATACTCAACATCCATGTAATAATTAGAGCGATCATGATAAAATTTAGAATATGAATCCATATAAAAATCAAATCCAATAGAGGTATTTGAATTATAAAAGGTGTAAAAGTTATCTTAGACATCAAACTAGAACCAATGATCATAATATCTCTAAGCATAGGATAACCAAAATACATGGGTTTTTACTCGATAGTTCAAAATGGGAGATAAAAAATGTAGAATGGTTCTATGAGGGGTACTTCATGGATTCCATAAAATTAAATATCACAACTTCATATCCAAACTCCTTGGAAAGTTAGTCTTAATGGATATTGATGATAGTTTTTGTAGTTTTGAGGGTGTTCTTACCAAAGATAATGGGATAAAGAGAATTTACCTGATTATATTCCATGTTTAGCATGTAGAAATATGCTATAAAGATCATTTATATTACTCAAATAGTTATATATTCAAGGAATCCTATTGAATATGATATATATCTATTCTCAAACTACACCACTACTCTCATTAACTTAAACTCACCAACTTGTAAATAGGATAATATAGAGTGAGGAATTACATTTATGGAAGCTCCAAAATCACATAAAGAATTATAAAAGTGTAACTCCCCTATGGTTCATGGGATAGTGAATGTCCTAGGATCCTTTCACTTTGTTGGTATTGCTCGAGTTGTTGCATTGAGTTCTGAACCATTCCTTCCATGTTTGATCCTCTAATTTCTCTCGAGTCCTCTTTAATTGGTATAAAGTTCTTTTAAGAATTGGGAAAACCTTGTGATTTTCTTAATTTCATAAAGTATAGGGATATTTATCACAACACACTTGAATGTATCCAAAACCACTTTTTTCCCATCACCTCTTTATCCATATTCTTGGTTTTCACAACTCTATTTAGAAATGGAATGGGTTTAGGATAAAAATCATCAATCTTTTTCTTACCTTTGTCTTCATATATGGTATGTTTATTAGCTGGTATTCAATAGGGATTCTCCATAGTTGAGGTGAATCTCAGTGGAATGATAGGTGCATATGTATCACTCATTTTCTTCCCACATATCAATGTGATGGAACTAAAATTCACCTTGAGATTTGGAGTAGGCTGGTAAGGTATATTTATGAAGTTCTTACTTACCAGTTCATGGAGGACAGTGAAAATCTGGCTAATTTGTGTCTTCAACTCCCTCATCTCCAAACCATGACTCTTTAACTTATTCTGTTGATTAAGAATAATTTTTAAATTGTTATGAGTACTAGAATCTACCTTTTTTTGATTATTCTCTTATGTTGACTTGTTGATTCTTGGGTTTCAAATATCTTTTTTTGAAATCCTTATTTGTAAGGTGGAGGCTATTGGATGTTTTATTAAAAATAGGGCCATTGTTGTTGTTTTCTAGATCTATACCTAATATCTAATTGATCTTTCCACCCTTTGTTGTATTTTGGTGAAAATGAATCATACTTATTTTGGGAATGTTGTTTTTTTTCTGCTGATATGGTCTCCTAGGTAATATGACCACACAATCCTCTATTTCTTATAGTTAGGGGAAACAGTCAATTATGTGGTCAATTTTAGTGAAAATCCCATAAGGCATTTAAGGTGTGGGTTGGTATGTATTTTGAGGCATATAAATCTATCTCAACATAGTGGTAAATTCTTATAACTTATTATAAATCCAATGATTTTCAAGAGAAGAAGGTCTTACCTAATGTACTCTTTTAACATGTGGTGTACCTCAATCACCAAATTGTTGGGAGTTTTTCTTCATATTGTTAATAAATTCACGTCTATCTATTAGTGTTTTCCCACAAATGCCACTCCATCCATAATATAGACCATGATCCTCTACATAGGCATGAGGCCTTCATATAAGTATTGGATGAATAGTTTATCACTAATTTGGTGATGCAGGCATCTCGAACACAACTTATTAAACTACTCTTAGTATTTATATATTGAATATTCTTATATATTCTTGATCCCTAAGACCAATTTATGAATAAAATTGGTCCTTGATACTGGAAAAATCTCTTCATGATTTTTTTTCAAATAATTCCAACATATTGCATCTTTAAGTTGTAAATAATACATCAAATCTATTGTAGTTCCATCAATTAAGAATGGGAATACTCTTAATTTGATTTTATTTTCAGATAAATTTCTTGTTTTTAGGGTTGATCAAAACACATTAAATTATTTAAGGTTTTTTTTGGATCCTAATCAAATAATACATGAAACTTTGGATGAAGGTGAATTAACCTATATATTAGTTAAAAGTCAAATTCGTGATTTGGGTATGAAATACAATTGGGTTGATTGTTAATATATGGTGCATCCAATTCTAGAATGGTCCTATTAAGTTCATTGTAATTATTTTCAGCCATTGGTTCTTGTTTTAGGTTTAATTCAAAAGTTTTTCCAATTTCATTATTCCCAGAATGGAGAAATTTGCTAACTGGGTGAATATTGAAACTTCCCGTAGACTAAGTCTGTTTGATTCAAGACATAAGGCTACGCCCAATCTCAGGTTCAAGATCTAAGATATAATTAGGATTATTTTGTGTCATAAATAAAATAAAAATAACATTTAGAAAAGTGAATAATAATAAAAAGATAATAAGTTTGATTTGATGGTAAAAAAATGAATAAGAAAAAGAGGGAAAATTGAGAAAGGGGATGGAAGGAAGAAATAATAAAAGAAAATAATGGAATGAAAAATAAAATAAATACATCTAATTGATTGAAAAAATTACTTTCCTCCCCAAAAATGGTTCCAAATTGAAAGGGGATGTCATGGGCGCTCTCAAATGATGTTTGGTTATTAAGGTGCAACAGAGTGGCTGATTAAGGTTGTCTCTCAAAAGAAGAAGTAATTAAAACAACACATTAAAGGTATTTTTAAAATAAAATAAAATAACATAATAACACTACTTAAAAGGATGGTGGGTGATAAATTTTTATAAATCTTGAAAATGTATAATGGAAGAAGATTGTATTTTTTTAAATGAAATTTGATTAATAAGACAAAATGAGAAGATATTTTTTAGAAACTATTTTAGAAGGTGCAATCGATCTAACACTACCTCTTTACTTAATTATTAATAATTACCACTGAAATTAAAATCCACTTAATTATTATCCCATAATATTTTAACCCTTTAACCCTACAAGAATTATCTTAACCACCAAGATGAAATTAGTTAAAACCTAGGCTATCTTCAGAACATGAAATCACAACACCTTGCTTTGATTATTATTATAAGTCCATATTATGGTCAATGGAAAATTAGGGAACAATTTTTTTTTGAAATGATAACGAATTATGTTTTGGAATTTTTTTCTTAACTCTAAAAATTGATCCCATGTCATTTGTTTTGGCGATTAATATCGAGCTCTTACAATTCACACATTACTCGACCTCAGGTTTTTTTTGTTAATTGTTGAATTTATTTATTAGTTTATTTTAAATTTAAAAATCAGTTAATATATCATATTATGTTAATTAAAATATTTCTTTTATTCAAAATAAATAATTTAATAAGATAATAGGTAGAACAATTACTAAAAAAACTACTCTTCCATTGGTGGTGTAGTCATCATAGAGAGGTTTTGCATGTGCAAAGGTTTAGAAAGGGTATAACCCTATCATGTTTTTACTATTGAGTTCCAAACAAAATAATTAAAAAAAAGGTAAATTTAAAATAATATAATAAATGGGAGAGAAAATATAAATATTATTGAATGATCAAAAACGTTACAAAAAAGAAGAGGAAAATAAGATCATTTTGGGGGAGACCCTAGCTTGATAGCTTCCCTTCTAAAATGGTGAATTTTAATGGAAATTAACCACTTATAATCTTCTCCCAATAATTTAAGTCACTTTGAAACCCCTCCAAATGATGAAATAAAAAAAATATAGATTAGAGGGGATTCTAGGGTTTCAAGACTTTTCAAGCGTGAATGTGGAATTTATCCAAATATTTTAATCCACTTTACACCAACTGTTGGACCTCTAAAGCACATGAACCAAATATCATTATAAAATTATTATTTTTATGAAATTGGGTTCTTGATTTTCTCTCCAAAGTTAGGCCCAATATAATAACATATGAAGATGTTATAAGCCAAATACTGAAGTAGTGTCCAATCTAGAAATTCCAGTCCATATTTGATTTCATGAACCATTTAATATAATAAAATTCATGATCAATATAGGATTCCATAACTTAAACTTGTATCCCATTGAGTGAGGAACACTATTACAAAATTTTAAGTTCAAATAATTCATATAAAAATAGTTATGTCCAAAATACTATAGTTCACTTTAAAGGAAACACACTGGAATTTTCATCAAATTTTCAAATGAATAACTTAATCCCAAATATTTTATAAATAGACATATTTAATAGAATATGAGGAAATTATGTCATTTATTATGAATAAAATATTCAATTAAATTTTTTTATATTAGGTATATTTCAATAATAGGCTAATTATATGGTAAATTGATATTAAGAGAATACATGATTGTTAACACAGAGGACCTTATCAGATTAGTAGAGAAATATATGGATCATTTTTCATGGGGTTCCCAATAACCATTATCAAATCAATACCCGATTCAAGGAGATAAATTTGGCATTAATAAACTAACCATGTATTTTAGTATGTTTTGGAGGAGGGATGGGTAGATAGGTGCCTTGGTAGGTGACCTAGGAAAATGGGGTGCCTAGATAGGTGACCCAAGAAAATGAGTGCCCAAGTGTGTGACTTGGATGAAATGGGTTTCTAATTATATAACCTATAAAAATGTAATACCTATCTATGTGACATGGTCATAGACCCTTTGATAAGAGTGGGTGTGGAATCTCTTGGAAAAAACTACTTTCCATATGGAGGAGAGATCAGAGGTCAAACACTATTCTTTCAAAGGTGCTAGAGTAAATGGATTCTCATTTGGATAACCTATGAGATTTGGGAATGAGCCCTTAAAGAATACTTGATAATAAACCATTTGATAAAGATATGTCATATGGATGGTGTACCATGGTCTCTTGGGAATACCTATTAAGGAGGGTCCTTCACCATAATATTGGTGATGATATGGGAGAAGTGGTTTCTGGATAGTCATATTCTTTAAAAGACACAAATACCTCTTAACTGCTATCCCTCTCCCTTCGTTTTGGAGTAAAATATTACCTATAGAATAGGTCATAAGGGCTAGTTGTGGATTTATTGTGGTCATATGCTTCTAGGGATTCTCCTATAAACTCAATTTAATCTAAGTTTTAAAAATTATGGGTTTAGAGGTACATATATAAGAAAAAAGAGTCAGGAACCCAAATAACCAAATATACTGATTAGCCATAGTAATATGATAATTTTTATTGATTATATTTTAACGTTAATATGTTTCAAATTCCATAAATATCATTTTTAGTGCATTATAGAAATTGAACTTTATTTCTCACCTTAAGTGCAATTCATGTTTAAAATGAAAATCTGGGACCAATTAATCATATGCTTGTGAAATTAATTATATTATTTTTTTGAATTTGATATTTTTGTATAATATTGATCACTTTGTTTGGAATTTTTTTTATTTTTGGATCTTTGGATTAATCCCAAGGGATGATGGGAATTTTTGGTCATGAATGCATAAATTTTATGGACAAAGCATAATGGTCCTAAGGCCCATCAAACAAAAGTGGGGCCCACAATACAAGACAAATGAAGCTAAAATTATAACTGTAAAAAGAGAAAATTACGAGGATCATTCTATTCAACTCTTTCTAGAGCTAATTATGATTTTTTCATGGAGATAAAGGGAGATGAAGTTGATATTTAAATGGTGGGCCAGATCTAAATGCCCATAAAGTCATCCCACCATTTCGAGCATAACTTCCATACAGCTAATTGAATTGGAATGAAATTTATAAGGGTGTAATAGGAACCATAGATGAAGATATTTGTCTGATACAACTCTCGTGTATTGAAAAATATTTAGTTACAAATCAACAGGTCAAAAATGGGGATGAATCTGGATGATTTTTTTGGTAATCTTTGAAACATCCAATTTCCTTTAATTTCTCACCCCCTTATGCCTCTATTAATTTATGGGGAATTAATGTATTGATGGGAGATAGAACATATGATCCTCATATGAATATATAATGAGCTACTGGTTAAGGGAATGGGTATATAGGTTTTTCTTTCAGTGAAATTTTTTCTTTCAATTGTAATTTATCACTTTTATTTTGTAGTCGCATCATCATTTTCTCCATGTATGTTTTCTCAATCATTTTAGTTCATTAATAAAAGTTTTTATACTTCTTAATTTAATTTTTACTTTGTATTAAAACATTGATACAATTGAATCATGTTGTGAATTTATTCACACCATAACTTTTGACTTCAATGACACAACGATGGAGTGTTCATTTTTTTAATGTTTTTCTTCTTCAATTCCACCATCATGAGTCTAATTCCTGCTTCCATTGATAAAATATAATCAATGGAGGACTAAAATATTATGGTTTGATCCATGGGAGTATCAAGTTTATGGATTGTATTTTATTTTATCAGCTTTAATATTTAAATTTAGTTTATTATTTTAAGATTTCCATTTGATGATTTATTTTCTTCTTTATCTTCACCAACTTTAACAATGACACATTTTGGTTGCTAGTAAGATCCAATTCCTTGGAGTGATCATTTAAGTGATCCTATAAGTGAATTTGTGATTATCATTAGAATAGTTTGGGGATTAATTTGGTTAATTATGTTGTTTAATTATATAATTTTGTGGATACATCTTCAAATAGTGATATGAAACTTTATAAGAAAATAAATACATCCAACCTACCCCAAGAGACAACCAAGGATCAAATCATTTTAATTAATTTCTTTATACCAAGTAATTGTGTGTCTTTTTCTTTAAATTAAATCATTAGTTCTCCAATAAAATGAATCCAAATAGTTAGCTATTCCATATCCAAAACCTCTAATACCTGAGTGTCTCTAGGTTACTTATTTAGTCTCTATAGATTCGACCCCTACTTATAATTCAACGACTGCTTCTACCTGTTGGGTAAATTTGGGAGCAACCAAATTTTGGCACCGTTTTTGGGGACCCATGTTAGTATCTTAGACACTCTCCTTCTTTTCTCATTTAAGTTCTATTTTCTCACAACTATTTCTATTATCTTTTCCTTGTGTCCAAAAAAATATCAAATCCAAATTTAAGTCTTCCCTAATGGAATATCTTGAAGAGCACCCCAACCTAAACTCAGGATTAAATAGAATTGGAAATCCACATTGGGAATCACCAAAATGTTTTAATTTCTTTGATCAACCCTTGAATGAATACCCCACACCTGATGAGATGTATAATCAATGGGATGTCGATTAATTAAAGGATCAATTCCCAGCCCTCTCAAGGATACTTAAAGATATCAATCCTAGGATAGTCCATGATGTTCAACCCCCTATCCATTCTGATCCCCAATAAATTCTTGAACAATTGTGTGAACAAATGGATAAAATAAATTCATATGTTTCTTCATTTAGGGTAGAACTTAAAAGCATTGAAACGATTGAAAAACCCATGCCCACTCAGGTTGTCCCTTCCTCAACATTGTCAGAAGAATCCAGTTACCCAAAATCCACTCTTGAATTTACTATAGAACCCAACTTTTAATCTTGGGGACTTTAAGAACATGAAGAAATTATTTATGGGTCTTTAAATAAGGAGGAAATTTATTTTTTGTATTCATAAGAGGAAAATTTGTCTTTATGGATTGAATGTCCTGATTATTTCCCCAATAATGTTTTTTTAGAAACACCAATAACTGAACCATTGGAAGAAATCTCAAGCTTCAATTCTATACCCATTATTTAAAATCATCTATAAAATTTGGGGGTTGAAAATTCTATTAAAAGGGAAAAAATTCTGATAAGCAACTTTGAAAATGGAACTGGGTTCCATTCAAATTCCCCACCTCTTTCTAAAAGTGTTAGCTAACCCGAGATCGAATTCAAGGTCCAAAAATCCTCTCTCAACTCTTACATCGTGGGGGATAATCAAAAATATTTTTTAATAATTTCATCCTCTCTTGAAACCAATAATGTTGGAACTATACTTGGTGTCTTAGGCAATACAATAAAAGTTACCAGGTCAAATATTTATGAAAATTCCTTGGACATTCACACTCATTGTTGAACATGGGATTACACATGAAACAAATTATAAAAAAATAATCATTATCCATAATTTAGAAGTTCTAAATAATGGGGTCCTAAAAATGTTGAAAGTTGTTATTGGATAAGTTTGGGGGTCTAAGTCGAGCTAATGACTTTAAATTAAGCGCTTTTCAAGAGGAAACATGGCTTCTGCATTATATTTTATTTTATTTTGTGTTTTTGAAATTTTTTTCAAGGTAACCCCTTGAGGTTTCTGATATGATCTAATTTTTTTATGTGATTTAATATTTGAATAAGTTCAATCGTTTCAAATAAAACCCATGCCATCCAAAGTTCAAACCCAACCTTCAATCCACCCCAGGGAGTCCACATGTGACATGAAGCCAAATTGATCAATTTATATTTAATGGGTCATCAACTGTAAACCAGGTGGTTTTATTCCATGATTTAATTTCAAGTCACATCTCCACTACTTCTTCCCAAATCTAATATCTCTCTTATATTCTCTTTCAAAACTGAGGGAAATTTCATTCTAAGTTAGGGGGAGTGAAAATATGGGATTTTAAAAAATTGGGCTTTTATGATAAAACTTCAAACCAATGAAAATAATAATAATTATTTCATGTGTTAATGTACATTGTGAATCTTAAAAACTAAATTTCAAATGATTTTGAATACCTTGATTATGATTTTAATTCACGTTTAAGTTCATGAGCATAGTTTTTGGGAAGTGCGGTTGTCCGATTTGATTTTTCAACGTTAACATTTTAATCCTATTAATCAAAATACCACATTTCAGGTCCATTGTATTTTGTATTTAAGTTTGATTTCTTGGGTCCCATTCATAATATCATGTGGTTTGGGGTCACTTTCATTTTAATTTGAGTATCCAAAAAAAAGGAAAAAAAAGAAAGAAAAAAAGACCACATGGAGCAACATTTTGTCCAAATGTGTGGCGTCCATCACTTGGGGATTGTGAATCCATAGTTTTATTGCCCAAAGTTAGGATTTATATCTCTATTTTTGTGTTTGGAATTGAAAAAATGTGTTGAGTTTGACACTTGGGGATCATGACTCCATAGTTGTCTTACTCAGAGTTAGTATTTTCTTATCTATTGTGGTTCAAAAAAACAAAACAAAAAAATAACAATAAAAAAACAATAAAAAAGGATACGAATCCTAAGGTTTAATGTGATTCCAACCCAACACTTCCATTTGTTTCTCATTGAAAAAGAAAATGGGCCTCATGCCTTTTGAGATACAAAACACATCCTCACAATTAATAGAAATTAGATGAAATTTGTTAATGAATTTGAACAAAGGAATGAGATTAAGCATGGGATATTCCAGTGAAACTAGCACATTTTAAATGATTTTGATAGATTTCAGGGTTTTTTGGAATGATGTCTCTTTGTGAGCAATGTATGTTAAAATATTTTTGGAAAAGGAAATTCAATTTCATATTTTTGAGATTCTTTTTGCTCAGGACTAGAAAAGTACAAGTTGGGGGGGTGTGATTATCCACTGAAAGATGATAATTTTTATTTATTATATTTTATTATTCATATGTTTCAAATTCCATAAACATCATTTTTAGTGCATTATAGAAATTGAACTTTATTTCTCATATTAAGTGAAATTCATGTTTAAAATGCTAATCTGGGCCCAATCAATCATATGCGAGTGAAATTAATTATATTCATTTTTTGAATTTGATATTTTGGGACAATATTGATCACTTTGAAAATTTTTGTCTTTTAGGATCAATGGATGAATCCTAAGGGATGATGGAGATTTTTGGGCATGAATGCAGAAATTTTTTGGACAAAGCATAATGGGCCTAAGGCCTATCAATCAAAATCGGGGCCCACAATACAAGCCCAATGAAGCTCAAATTTTATATTTAGAAAGATAAAATTATGAGGATAATTTTATTTAACTTATTCCATAGCTAATTCTGAAGTTTTCATGGAGATAAAGGGAAATGAAGTTGACATTTAAATAGTGGGATAGATCTAAACGCCCATAAAGTCATCCCACCATTTCGAGCATAACTTCCAGATGAATAATTGAATTAGACTAAAATTTTGACAGATGTAAGAGGACACATAGAATAAGATATTTGTCTTATAAGACTACTATGTATTAGGTAATATTTAGTTACAAATCCACACATAAAAAAGGTGTGTGGATCTAGACAAATTTTCTGGTCATATTTGAAATGTCCAATTTCCTTTAATTTCTCACCCCCTTTTGACTCTCTTAATTTATTGGTAATGACTGTATTGATGGGAGATAGACCTTGGTCTCATCATATGCCTATATAAGAAGCTGGTGGTGAAGGAAATGGGGATCCAAATTTTTCTTTCAGTGCAAGTTTTTCTTTCAATTGTAATTTACCGCTTTTATTTTATAATAACAACATAATTTTCTCCATGCATTTTTTCTTAATAATTTTAGTTTCTTAATAAATTTTTTTTTTATTATTAATTTATTTTTTTACTTTCCATTAACACATTTCTACTTTTGAATCAATTTGTGAATTTATTCACACCAGAACTTGTGTATTCAATCGTAAAATGGTGGAGTGTTCATTTTTTAATGTTTTTCTTCTTCAATTCATCCCTCATGAGTCTACTTACTGCTTCCATTGATAGATTAGCCTCAATGGAGGAATATCCTCTTAAGGGTTGATCCAATAGATTAGTAATAGTCTGTATTGGATTTTATTTTATGTGTTTTAATATTTAAATTTAGTTTATTATATTAAGATTTCAATTCGATGATTTTGTCAGGCCAGATAGGGTAATGGAAGATGGTCTAAAGAGGGTGAATAGACCAGATTGAAAGTTTTAATCAAATATATTAATTATCAAAGTTAATTATTAAGGTTAATTAGAAGCAGAAAAAGTAAATAATGCAAGGATTATTTTTATAGTAGTTCGGTCCAAAGTGGGCCTACTATACTCTTATACCTCTCTACTCGGCGAGAGATACATGTGCACTAAAATGATTTTTAAAGGGGAATCATAACCCAATTAAAAAATCCTTTTCTAGTGGAGGGATAAACACGACACTGAATTTTGTGTGGGGAGTCACAACCCTTACAACCTGACTTTAGATACTGGGAGTCACACCCCAAAGATCCTGACTTTAGAATCCGGGAGTCACAACCCAAGGAAAAAGAATAACAAATAATACTTTTGTGTGAAAAAGCATAAACAGAAAAATAGAGTGCGTGTGAGATATGGGAAGTAGTGTTACAAACTCAGAACCAGATGAAAGAGAAGATAAAAATTAAAGCACGGGTACTAGTTCTTGAGGTTTAGATCTACACGTCTCATCAATGAAATTGTAGTCGAAGCTGAATTAATTCAGCACTTGAGAGAACGAGCAGGTGGTGAAGTAGAGTGTCACAAGACGTTTCAAATGCACAACAGGTTCAAAGTTCACAACACTTTATCTTTTTATTGTGTTTTCTATTTACCTTAAAGAGAGAAAGATATATATAGAGAATATATAGCAGGTGCAGCATCTCTGCTTCCTTTAGATATTCAAAATTAATTGAGTCAAGAGCTCCCATAAATATTTCCATGAAAATAGTAGCACCGTTTCTTTTTTTATTCCTATGGAATAAATATCTAATAGAGCAATTCAAAATATTTTGAATAAGTCTTCCAATATAATCTCTAGAATAATAAATTCATTTAATGATTTAAAACATAATTTTAAATCAATTAAAAATGATTTAAACGTAGTCAAAACAGTTCCTGAAAACTGGCAGCAGATTCAAAAAATAAAATTCAAATATTTGAATTTAAATTTTTTTGAAATGACCAAATTTATTTATAAAAGACATTGAAAAACTTTATTAATTTTTATCTCTAAATATAGCACCAAAAATATTAAAAACTCTTTGATTATGATCCTTATATTTAATGATAATTTTCAAAAAAACAATCGTTGAAAAATAATCCATATATTTGCAGAAAACCATTTTTTAAAAAATTGCACGAAATGAATAGTAAATTCAGAATGAACAGTAACTTCAGAGTGAACAATAACTTTGGAATTAATAGTAACTTCGGAGTGAACAATAACTTTAGAGTGAACAGTAACTTTAGAATGAACAATAACGTAACGTAGGGTATGAAAAGTAAAGTAACGTAAAGGTATGAACAGTAAAGTAACGTAGGGTATGAATAGTAAAGTAACGTAAGGTATGAATAGTAAAGTAACATAAGGTATGAAGAGTAAAGTAACGTAAGGTATGAACAGTAAAGTAACGTAAGGTATGAATAGTAAAATAACGTAAGGTATGGACAGTAAACCATACTTTCATGAGATAAACAATAAACCATACTTTTGTAAGATAAACAATAAACCATAATTTTGTGAGATAAACAATAAACCATACTTTTTTGAGATAAAAAATAAACCATAATTTTTGGAGATAAACAATAAACCATACTTTTGTGAGATAAATAATAAACCATACTTTTGGGAGAAAATCTGGACAGAATATTTTGACAAACTTAAACGAATTTTAAGGGCTCTTAACAGAAGATTCAGACTTTGGTCAAAACTAATGCTTTATATAAAACTATATTATCTTTCTAAAAATAATAATCAATTAAAACTAACATATACATATTCCTGAATCATTAAAAAATAGAATCAAAACAATTCTAAAAAAACTACTACTACAAAACAACATAACATAATGTCAAGTAATTAAAAGTCCATTCAAAAGATATTTTTTGACTTTGATGTAAACTAATGAAATCAAGTTAAAAATTTTATATTTACATAGAATCAGGCTTCATGTAAATTGGATAATAGTATAAGTTGTAGTAAGATAAATACAGAAATTTTTTAAAATAGTGAAATGTAGAGTTTCTAAAACCATAGTAGCAACTTCATTGAATTTTTATAGAAATAGATAAGCATTTTCAAACTTCCTCATTAACTAATAAAATATAGATAAATATCTTATCTTTACAAAGTGATAAGAATAAAAAAAGTCAAATAACATAAATTATGATATCATCAAAATATAGAGGAAAAGTAATCAAACAAAATCACATAAAACCAAATTAAAGGAAATTTGCACATGCACAAACATATTTATTTTATTATTAATCTTCACTAATTTTAAAAATGACCAATTTTGAGTGATAGTATGATCCAATTACTTGGAGTTATAATTTAAGTGACCCTCTAAGTGAATACGTGATTAGCATCAGAACAATATAGGGATTAAATTGGTGAATGATGTTGTTGAATTATATAATTTTGTGGATACATCATGAATTAGTGACCCAAAAAATTATAATAAAATAAATACATCCAAAATACCCCAAAAGACAACCTAGGATCAACTCATTTTAATTAATTTATTTATACCAAGTAATTTTGTATTTTTTTGTTCTTTAAATTAGATCATCGGTTCTCTAATCAAATCAATCCAAATAGTTGGACACTCTATAGACAAAAACCTCCAAAACTCGAGTGACTCTAGGTTACTTCTTTAGTATCTGTGGATTCAACCCCTAATTATACTTCAAATACTACTTCTACCTGTAGGGTAAAATTGGGCACAACTAGATACCCACCCATTGTGCACAACTCTTTTAAGAAAGGTGTATGACACAAGATTGAGCAGGGAAGGGCACTAAATGTAGTGTGATACTAAGGAATATAGGGCATGTGGGTGCTGATTTGTCAAGGGATGTGAGTGCCTTTTATAGTTGGGAATGAAATAAGATGGGTTCACATATGTCCCCCCTTTAATTTTTTTACCCAATCAAATAATTGATGGAATTCATCCTTTGTTAAAATTTGAGAACCAAAATTGAATTTGGTGTTACTAGAAAACAATTTTGAGATATGTTTTTCATCATTGGTTATACATATAACTTATTATTAATCCTATAACTTAATGAAAATATTTATAGTAATTTTTTATATAATTTTTTCCAAAAACTTGGAATACCATTTTAAACATTGGATTCTATGAAAAAGAACTATAAAAAATCCTATTATAACATTTTTCATATAGTTTTTTCTAGAAATATAACTAAAAAATATAATTCATTCAATAATGTTTTTAATAACACAATATACCCAAACCTATGTGTTAGAAAAAGTAGAAAATATAGTAGTATAAATATAGTAAAATTTTCATGGATAATTGAACATTAAAAAACTTCATTTTAACTTTGTTACAAGTACAAAAAAAATTAAATTTTACAAGTTATAATAACAAATATTCAACAAGAATACTAAAAGAAAATAAAATTTAATTAATATTTTAAAATAATTATCCAATACTCATCATATATGATTATCTCATTTGGAATATATGAATTAGAATCACTAAAAATATACATAATATAAAGAAAATATTTAATAATTAATCTAAATATAATGAAATGATAAATAAAAGAAAAACCTATGATAAAAAATAATCTTATCAAAAACTATAATTGTTATAGTTTTAATTATTTCCTACAAAAATATCAATACATAATACACATATTGAATATATTATATTATACGATGACACTATAGTTTCAATACAAGTTTTAAATTGAAAATAATATTCTATGTTTTCACTAAGCAATGATACTTATAAACTAAAAGTCACCTATTCAAAAAAAATAAGTTTTATTGTTTTCTTTTTTAATATCTTGTGGTAGTTCTTCTGTTAAATTTGAGAACATGATATATTTTTTAGAATAAAGTATAAAAAATAATATTAATCATCAATAAACTAATATAAAATACTACACCAAAACTTATTTAATGTTCTCTCATACATCACTATGTGTGAGGCATATCTAGAAAGCTATATTTTCATGGGGATAGAAAACCCACAACATATAACGGGAACTGATATACGAAAAATTATAACATGAGTGATTATATAATTGATAATATAATGAAATATTAAATTGAAATGAAATATGTCTTCATAACAATCAAGATAAGTAATCAGTCAACACATAATTTGTTTATTCCAAAATATTTATGAATCATATTCAATTCTTTCATCATAATTCATAGTCCTCACTACTAGATAAATAAATCGAGGTTCCATGAATTTATATATTAATGTCGTTTCATATTTAATTCAAAGTGTATGAAGATACCTATTTAATAAAACAAGTATACATTGTAAGTGACATTAAATTGATGTAATTTGAAAAATATGATAATTAACTTATATGGAAGGGAAAATAATCACTCTAATGCCTAAAATATTTTTAACAACAATTGTTGTGGTATGTTTCTTAAAAATTGTTAGTACATAATTATGTCTATAAATAATATAAGTCATCAATAGTTGATTGTACTCATCTAACACAAATGGATACATTGATAATTTAGAAATTTCTATGTATATTTAAAAAGTGGTATCATAAGTGAAAGTAACCTGTTGTAATTTTATATAAAATATTGACTGTTAACAATTTAGGTATTCCTAAAAAATACACATACACATAAATGAAAATATTCAAATAAATTTAAAATAGTATTAAAAAATATTATATGGACATACTTTAGTAGAAATGTGATATATAAGTCTAGATTAATAAATCATGAAATGTATGAAACTCTATATAACTATATCCACATCATCAAGGAAACACATCTATACTATCTCATATGGTTACCCTTATCTAGTCCAAATATGATCATTGATGATGTAAGGTATCTCTAATATAAAGTATGATTCCATATGCTATAATATGAAGTTGGGAAACCACAAATTATAACTCATAATCGAAGGTTTATTTTGGAGGAAGTATAGGAACGGGACATAAAAGTTGAAACTATATGTATACATTGGAAAACTTGGAATGCAATAATGATATAATATTTTCCTCCATGGGCTCAACCAACTACCAATATTGTTTTTATAAACTATTTATTTTTCCCTTATATGATTCCTTAATAAAAAAACTAGGATGAAAAACAATTTTTATGATATTAACCAACCTCACATCCTCATACATAACAAGATTTTTCTTTCTTTCCAAACATTGTTAATGATATATCATTTATACTATTTGGCATTGTGGTTCCAAATGTGTTCTGAGCCTAAAATAAATCCTATAATGATTATTTATAAAACATATTACTATTAAAAAATCTACAAAGTGTGAAGAAAAAACATAAATTACTTCTTATTATATTATCATGTAATGACTTCAACTCTTCAGTACATTATTTATCCCTTTTCATCATTTATGCCCATTTTTATTTGTAATATAAAGCTAGGGGAGAAGTGGTTGGGTGGGGAGGGGGTGTGAGGGTCAATATCAATGGATTTTGATGACTTAGCCCCCAATTTCATTAACTTTTCATCAACCATTTTATTTTATAGTAACATGTACCCTCAACAAGATTAAACATGAGGGTTTACATTCTTCACATGGATATCCCAATGATATTTCCTTAGTTCCTATTATTTATGAATAAAAAAATCATTAATAAGATTGTTTCTAGTAATAATTATAATGTTCCAGCCCAAATAAAAACTCTAGGGACTAGAAAATATTAAAAAAATAAAAATATTATGTTTTCTAGATATCCATAAAGAAAACCCTCAATCAACTTTGGCATATAGAAATTTTAGTTACAAACCCATCCCCCAAATCCCAAGTTGGATAAAGATTCAGAAACTCTATTACACTCTCTATATGTATGAGAAAAAATAAATACAATTTTCTTTTTATATTAAAGAAAATACTCCCAATATATAGTGATCCTCTTAGAGGAGTAAGATATCCTTAACATGATGGAATTCATAATAAATTAGGAGTCCATCTTAAGCCAACATTTACATCATTTGATAAATCTAGTAATATGGATTTCCAGGGTTACTCTTTCTATATCAGATTCATTGGTGATATCCTTTCCATAATCTTTAGATAATCATGAGATCACCCCTACTTTTGAGTCCCTAAAGATTCCACCACAACTAGTAGGCCATTAATTTCCTTTTAAATCCCCATCGGTGTTGTTATTGAACCAAACTTTAATTGGAGGATGCGTAATAAAAGGGATATAGACATTTTAATTTTAGTAATTCCTTTAATTACCAATCCTACTAAAAATAGATAATTTAAATATTTAATTCCAAGCCAAGCCAGTATTCATGTCACCTACCACCTTGATAGTAGATAATATATTCCTCATAACTATGTTCAGATCAATGGAATTGTTATCATGTATATTGTAATTCCTATTCCACCATATGATATGGAGTCTGATGGAAACAAAATTTTATATAAGATTCATTATATGGTAAGAGACTTCCTCTGTGTTACATCAGGAAAAGAGGGAGTTGAGATCCACTACACTAAATGGTTCTACTTCAATGAGGTTAGCAATAATATTCCATATTGTTTTAGAAAATCAGCATTAAAGGAAAATATGTTCAATGGAGTTCATCTCATCCCTACATGTGATGCACATAGAGAATAGTTTTATAGAAATTTATATAAGTAAGTAATCCACGAGGAGCCTATTGTTGGACTCCCTCAAGATAAAGGAATATCAAGAAGGAGAAATCTAGGGATTAAAGAAATGATTCAACATGTAGTCCATATTTTTGGGCTTTCCCATTTGGAATTATAAACCAAATTGTATGTGAGGTTTCCATGCCTCACTAGATTTTAGATTAGGGTATCCATATTATGCATGAAATGGTAAGCATGGATAGATTATTTGATAAGAGAAGGTAACTGATATATTTAAGATCCAATTTTACCCATAATACTCACATCTGTATCCAAAATATTGCTAGAAAACCATCTAATCAAGGGGGATCCTATCTTTATATCTTTCGATAATGTTTACTTAGAATTAAGATATACCAACCATCTACTATACCACATCACAACTATGTAGTAATTCTTGACATAAGTCCCTATAGTGGAGTGCATGTTTTACTATGAGGGTTATGATGCTCATAAGCTGATGATACTTTATAAAATGAAGTTCACAATTGGTAATCTACAAGAGAGGAGGTTATGAGAAGAGACTCACCTGTAGGAATTCCACATGTTTATAAATTAATGGATATTTTTATATATGAATGTGTTTAATGTTACTTAGACTTGAGATTATTATTAATGCATACCATGAACCATGTATTTTAATATACTTCCCAAAACCGTAAAGATCTATTCTTGTGGTGAAATAGGATATGTTGGGTGCATCATGAGTGATTTTTCATTAATGAATACAAAAATATATTATTTTCATCTTCCTATTTAAAGAATATGATATCTTAGAGATTTTTATTAGAATGGAACTATCAGAATAAAATTCAATGGACATGATGATTTGTAGGTTCATTTTAGGTAGTTAAATAAAGATATATCGATTATATAGGTTAATGACATGAGTTTTCAACCTTCTTAATCTGAGATATCAAGACAAAGGGATTAAATTACATATTATGTGTCAGTATTTGGTTGTTGTCATTACAAAATTATCTTATTACTCTATGGATGTTTTTATGTGTTGCTAGATACTTATATTGGACTTTAGGCAAGCCTATCGCATACCACCGAGGAATAAGCTTTGATAGTCACACAAACAATGTTTCCACTGATCTCAATTGAATTCAATTTGAGTTTAATAATTGGAATAAATTTTATTCTCAAGTCTGATAAATAATATTTATTTAGGATTTATTGATCATAATTATTTAGTCACAATAGTTTTGTGAGTTAAATATTAAATAAATATTTATTTTTAAGATTGTGAATATAATATTTATTTATCCTTCAAAATAATAACATTTATTTATTATTCTATGTTTGATAACTTACAAGGAATATGGATGAGTTGAGTAATAAACAAGGTAATGTAAATGATATAATAATTTAATTTAATTTAAATAAATAAGGAATTATTTATTTTGTAAAATAATATCGATTTATACAAGCTGAAGAGTGACATTATATAATAATAATAATGATGATGACGATGACAATAATAATTATAATTGGCAAGGTGAATATATTTTTATTAGTATTTGATTAATAGACTATGTAAAATTATCAATATTAAAACCTAACTCTATACATATTCAATAATATCATTTTATATATTTTGAAAAAAAATTTGTGTGTGTGCACAACACAACCTCTACCTAAAGAGATATCTCAATGAAGAACATATATAGTGTCTTCTCAAGACCAAGATAATTTTAAACCTCCTTATTTCTTATCATGAATGATAAAACAAGAATGAAAATCCTCTAACATGAATGATTGTGTTGTGAATGAAGGTGTGTGACACAAGATGATCGTTACTTCCATACTAGCATAGGGTTTTCCATCAATGACACTCCAAGACTATGGATCATGTGTAGATCACCACTAAAGGGATTATACTTTGTATCCTCTTAGTGTAATGATGTTAGAACTCAAACTACGTTTTAATGATGAACATCATCAACAAAAAATAATATCAAGACCAAGGTAATTCTTGTTATTAAATTAATTATAAATTCAATGTGAAAAGATCCTTTTTATGTTAAAAGATTATTTTCATTTAGTTTATTTGGTTATATTCATTAGATATGATGGTTATTCTTGATGTTCTAATGGATTATCCATTAAATCTAATGAAAAACCATCATTGGGAATGGGGTCAACTGACCTCCACTTCAAATAGAACCATCAAGTGGTATTAGTGCAATCATGTTCAAATTTATAATTATTGAATTTTTTCATCAATATCACGATTATTTTGTTATATTTTATTTTAATCTTCACTATTAATCCATTAAGGCATGATAACTAGTTTATTCACAGTTATATGACCAAAAAAATACCAAGAATAATTGAAGTACATATGGAGGTTCCATCTGGAGGTTCCAAAGATTCTAGTTGTATTACCCAATTATATGATGTATAGACTAATTACACACTATGTAGTTTATATTAACCAAAAAACTATGTTGTTGTGACAATCGTGGAAATTTGTGTGGGAGATTATTATGGGATGAGTAATTGAGAAAAAATAACACAGTGTATTGAGTGTTAGGGTGGAACATGGTTTGAAGGGATACATAGTGTGTAACTGATGCACAAATCATGTAATGAAATATGCAACAATGGTTTTTTGGTCAACCGAAATGGTTTGTGATAAATATTCCATGTGTTTACTACCATCAAAATGTAATGGTCCAACTAATGTGACACGAAATATATCTGAAATAAACGTTGTGTAATGTGGTATTATCCCAAATAGATTACACATCACGTCTCAAGGCATGTATCATAGATGACCACTGAATTTGGTACAAGGCATGTTGTAGGTTATACACATCATTTAACATGAACTTGTTTACATAGAGTACACACTAATCTAGGATGCATGACGCATAAATTATTTATTTGGAATAAAATTAATTGTGGAATTAAATCTAAAATACATGATGTGTATTTGTGTACAAGTTATATGAAATATTTTATAGAATTTTAAATTCTTAATAAATTTACACTATAAATTTAGAACTAAACATCATGTAAGGTTATTGTGTATTCCATGCATTTCACAAAAATTAAAAGAGGTAAAAGATATATATATTAATGCATGTTGTGTGTCATAAATTCCATGATGACTAATTAGTTTGATATATAGAATTAATGCCGTGTTGTCATGGAATACCATGTACCCTAAATTTTAATGTAAGTTCACAATAAATGAACAAATGGGACACTATATAGTTTATATGGATACATACCATGTTTTCTCCAAGTACACTCTATATAATTAATTAAATTTAATATTAAATTAATTTATAAATAAGTTATAGTGGATGTAAATATTATGTATCTTCAGGACTTCTTGGATTATTTAATTAATATGGGGATTTAATTAATTTATAAGAACATTAATTAGTAATTCATCAGAAATTTTATCTTAATTAATAAATATATTTGAAATGAATTCTAGATTCTATGAATGTAATTTAATTTCATATATGTGACTAATCAGGAGCTCGACTAGACAATGAATGTGTACAATTTATATTTAATATGATATTATTTCATGTATTTTTATATGTAATAACATTTTATTAAATTAAAAATGATAGTTTTTAAGTCATCAATCTCAACTATATTATAAATGACCTACATTTCCATGATTTATTGTATATATTTTATACCCATAGTTGTCCTCACCTCCATGTGAGTAAAAAAATAAAGGATGGATCTCTAAGTAGAGGAGACAATTTAGAACCCAATTTGAGAGAAACCCAACCAAGAAGACAAAATTCTGATGATGGAATACTAAAACTGGATCCAAGCATGACTCATGGTGTTTTTCCTTTAGTTTTATTGGTTGATTTACCATCGGGTTGATAAATTAAACATTATAAATACAATGATAAACTCACTTTAATTTTTTGAAGTGCATAGTTTTATATTTTAAGAAACACATGTTTATATAATAGAAAACAAGGTCATATAAACCTAATAAGATAAAAAGATATGACATAAAAATAAAAATAAAAGTATTATGTGTAAATTAATATAAAAATAATAAACTAAATATTTCATTTAAATATTATATCATAAAATCATTTTATTTCTTTATTTATAATGAAACAATAGAACTAAGTTTTGGTTTAACCCTTTCATTAAACTTGCTTTTATCAATGAGTTCCCATGATAGTTTTTAGTTGAATTAACCAAGTTGGAACCAAGAAGATTAATCCTTGATGGTATTGGTCTAATATGAAGGTGAGTGTTAAGGACATCTGAATCAGGATTTCAAGATTGGGGATACCACTCAACAAATTAAGGATCTGTGAGATTTAGTTGGAAAGACCACCCACCTAAAAACCTTTGAGTAATTTACAAGACTCATGTTTGGTTTATGAGAATGGAAATAAGGATACATTCCACTATAATTCCCATGTTATTAAACACTATGAGTCTAATAGTGATGTGTATTGAGAATTGATAAAATTTTGGGAGACTAATAAAATAATAAAAATTATTTCACCTCATATATTTTTGGTAATCAGGATAAAATATTAATTATTTACCTTAACTATAGTAGAAAATGGAAATAAAAACTATGAGAACATTTCTACCATTCCTTAACTCAAGGAAATACTTAACAACACAAATTTAGTTGAATGGAAAAATTATTTATATATGAAACCAATATAGGAAAAATTTATTCTACATATCGGAGTCACCTATACCTCACTGGTATTCCAACCTAGTGAGAGAAGGTGAAATTAGAAGCCAACCAAATATTCATGAAAGATACTTGTTTTACCCATTGCACCATGCGATAAACTATGTTTGGAGAGATGATGAATCAATATAACAACATGGATTCTTAAACCATGAAAACTCATCTATTTGAATATATAAAGGAGAAGGAGAGGGTTAAGATAATTGATAATTTCATAGAAATATTCCAATGTAAACTAGAATAATCCAAATTTACTAGTGATCATGCCCTCAAAATATTAGAGTATGTTGATTAGTTATCAATGTTTGTATTTTATATGAATTATAAATTGTCCACTAATCTTATATTATCATCATTACCTTCTATATTATCCATATTCATCAATAATGATAGGAACAATATCCCAGATGAGCTGCTCAGGAATATTTTAACTATTATTCATCAAGGAAATATGTATTTGTTGGATCTTGGTTCCTCATTACTTATGATGAGAGGAGTAAGGTACTAGGCTGTAGAAACCAAGAAATGTTCAAAATCAATATTACCTTTACAACCTCCTTCCATGAGGTAAATAATTTAAAGGGGGAGTGATGAAAATGAATCTATTTGCTTCTCATGTTGTAAGAAAGGAAACTAGAAGAGAAACTACAATGAGTAGAATAAGAATAAATTCGATTTATCTTCTTTAGTAATATTCATAATTATAAGTAATACTTATAATTTACATCTTAATAATAAAAATAAAATATGTTTTCCACATATGTACTTGAATACAACGACCAAGAAAGTATAGAAAATTTATGATAAGTAATGTACATTTTATAAGGATCTTTTGATTTAAATATTGAATGAATTAAAAAAATATTGTATTATAATGGTACTATTTTAATTACATGACATAAAAAAAATATTTCATTACAATACATTCCTAATTCCATTTAGTTTTATATTTTTATATAATTAAGAAAATATATTAACTAAAAAAAACCATGTCTTTTTCAACTAATGGAAAATTTTACCACTATATAAGAAACTTATTAATCAATAAAAAGTCTTTAATATATCTTACAAATTATTCACAAAAATAAACCAATCAAGAAATATCACACTTTTATTATCTATATAATATGGGGAAATTTAAACATAAAATAAAGGTGATCTAAAATGCTCACTAAGGGTAAACATAAGTGATAAAAATCAATTATAACAAGTGAGTATAAGATGTGGCTATGAGTATAATCAAGATACATAAAAAGGGTTTATCAAAAAAGAATAGATCATAAAACACGATTCATCACTCATGACATGGAATAAAATAAGAAATGAATCTATTGAGTTTGAAAAAACGATTCAATAAACACGATCCATGAGTGTATAACAAAGTCATTATAAGAAGCATAATACTATGGCACACACATTATCATATGGAAAAATAACATTCATGGGTCCAACAAATACACCCATGCTTGTGAGAAAACTTAATTATACCCATGTATACATCACCTTTCTAATTCACACACTTACACCTATAATTGAAAATATCAAATTTTGCCTATGTATACATATCTCATGAGATTTAAACTTATAACCAATTAATTAGAGGGTGATATATGACCCCACCCATAATTAGTCCATACTTATGTGTTCAAATTGAAATCAATCATTCATCATAACATAAAGAACCCATAGAAATAAAATGGTTTTATTCATCTAATAATTAAATAACATGGAATGAAAATGGGTTTTATATCATCTTCAAGTTGAATCAAATAATGAAATAGTTCATAATTCCATAAATAATCATAACATGATAAAACCCTAGAAAATAAATGGGTATCCAAAGATATTTAGTAACTTTATAGGTAAATAACCTTTAATTAAGATAATAAATCATACTTTATTTAAACTCTATAGATAAATAATATATAGTTAAGATAACAATTTACAAAATAAATCAATGTATAATATCTAGGTGAATACCCTTCTTTCAAAATAAAAAAAAAATAGTGTATTCATAGAGAAAAGGCATTGGAATAAAATAATGTTTATACACTAAATATGTTTTAAAAAGACATATTAAGTGATAGATAATTTATATTATAGATATTTAATGTTCATAATTGGTGAAAAAATATGTAAATAATCAACCATTATATGGATAATACTTTTATAATACTATTAGAATTTTACTTTTAAAAAATGATGAAAAGGACCCTTTCTCATTGAAAACCCTTTTAAATAAAATTCATTTAATCATGTTAAAATAATTTACTTTATAAAAAAAATGAAACATGGGAATGAATATTCAAAATTACAGTAAACAATTTCTTTATAAAATATTTTTAAAACAATTTCCTTTACTTATATTTATAAAGAAAGTCTAAGTGACAAAGTCACTAGTTTCTTTTAAAAGTTAAATTTCAAAAAAGGTTGGAAGGAATTTTTTTAGATGTATTAAAACATTAATTTTTAATAAATCCCTTAAAATGGTGTCTAGATATCTCATAATGGGTTTATAGATAAAATTTGTAGTCGTAGATTATAAATATATCTATGATGTGTAAAACCTTTTAATATTTTGAAAAAACTTTACTAAAAACCCATATCATAAATAGGACACTGAAATTTACAATTAAAAAGTGGTTATGAGAAGTAATATGATCACATGAATTAATATATATTTTATTTATAAAAATAATATGAAAACAAAATAAGAAATAAAAATATAGACATTGGGGAAAAGATACAATGGTAAGAATGGGAGTTATTATTTCCAATATTATAATTTTATTTCAGAATTGTTTTTGTAAAAGAAGTGGTTATTGATGATGATAAGTTATTTATCCATAGAAAAATAGGAAATAAAATATAAAATAATGGAATTATAGTATCAAATAAATATCAAAAATTATATTCAATTAAGAAAGACTATGACCCATTGTGTTGAAAATATAACTTGTAAAACACTTAATACATTAGAAACTTTTGAATAAAAACCCTTTAAAGAAT
This sequence comes from Viscum album, assembly GCA_963277665.1. NCBI lineage: Eukaryota > Viridiplantae > Streptophyta > Magnoliopsida > Santalales > Viscaceae > Viscum > Viscum album. The sequence goes on along the minus strand of OY728119.1, from coordinate 177,712,144 downwards.
ATGATTTCACATGAAACATTAAATAACATCAATAATGAAAAGATAATAATATAAAATATTTTAGGGTAGTAGATACATAATTCTAAATAAAACATGTTTTCCAATAAGAAACTTGTATCATGAAATTAATTATGAGAAAAGAAACCCTTACCATATTTCTTGACTTTCACTAAAGTGAATGAATATCTTATATAAAAAAATAAATCTATTAATATACTATTTAATAAAATTTTTCATATCTATAAACGTTTTAAACATCATTTATAATTTTTCTCTCTATGTATATTAGTTGGTTATTATCTATTTTCAATATCGGTTGTGAGTTATCTTGATCATTTTGGATTAGTTTCATAATCGTAATGTCATTATTTATTATTATACCAAATTTCATAATTACTATATAATTTTACATACTTTAATAGATATATTATATTTATTTATAAATATAATATCTCATTTCATTAGTGTTTTAGTTATGTTGTGTGGAAATTAAATTAGTATCATCTTATTAGGTAATTTTAGCAATCAAAGATGATATTTTACTAATTTGTTATATAAATAAATATAACCTTCCAATAATCATAAAAAATCAATATTTACTTGTTATGTTATATTAATATTAGTATTTAATTTCTCATATTAATCCATGATATAGTCTTATAACATTGTTCAAGTAACTGGTTAGACTGACCCAAAGACGATCAAACCATAATTCGATGAGGCCATGAACTTCCTCTGAATGAAGACCTTAGAAATGAAGGAATTAGTATAAATCATAGTGATAATGGGATTAAGGAAATAAAAGGGAATTATAGGAGAGAGAAATTTGGTAGGGTTTTAAAGATACTTCTAAGGTAATGAGGGGCATTGAAAGGGTGTAAGTGATCCTCTTTTATAAGTAATGAAAATGGAACTTTTTTTAATACTCTTTACTTTTCAATGATATCAATAAACTATTCAAGATTAAAAGATTACAAGAGTATTAAATAATTTATTTTAAGGAAATATTATGTTGATAAATAATAATCCAAGTATTTCCACACAATTTTACAACATTTTTGAAGTCATTTACATTTTTATTTTTACTTTTACCATTTTTTATTTTTATCTGGGTAACTCATTTTTTAACCAAGTAAATTATTCTTTAATGAACATATAAAATAACCTATCTTAACTAATTTCAGTTTTATGAACCTTAATTTAATCTCAATTTAATAAAAATATAATTTCTAAATATTATTGATTTAAATTTTAAATTAAAACATATTATATATAGAATGACATGTTTTGTAGAATAAATATTATTTTCCCCAATAAGTGTTCCTAATATTCTTTATTATTGATTATTAATTGAATGAGTGATAATATATTTAAATATATATTTAAAAATTATGTTAGAATATTTTTTTTATAAGATATTAATTTATTTGTTTGGATAAATATTAGATAATATTAATAATATAATTTTATAAAAATAACAGTTTTATGATTATCAAGGAAATTAACTTTAATATTTGTAATAACAGTTTTTTGACTAAAAATAAGACTAAAATTATTTAAGAATATAAACACATTGATCTAAAATATGAATTTTTTAGATTAAAATTTATATAAGTGATGAAAAATAATTTTTAATATAAGCGAATAAAAATAGTTTTTAGTGTAAAAATTACATAAGTTTCAAAATATTAATCACAAGTTTTAAAAATTAAGTATAGTATTTTTAAATGTTTTATTTTACTTTATGTATATATATATATATAATTTACTTAAGAAAATTTTAATTCATTAAAATAATAGTATTAGGGAAATAATTATAATTTTTATTATTCACCTACAAAATCTATTACTTTATAAAAATATCAGAAATTTACCCCAATAAAATATTAATAAACTTAATAAAAAAATTAATTTCATTATTTCAAATTAAAATTATTAATATTGTCAATTTATCTTTTAAATAAAAATATATTATAGAAAATAAAATTTCTTTTATTGAAAAGACCCTTTTAAAAATATAAATTTTCTTAAACCAATTTTGTATGAATTTTTAGTTGATTACTCTCTTTTTATATACTATATTTTTTTTTTATTATTATAATTTTATTATATAATATTTCATAGATCATTTTAGTTCAGGTTTTATATAGAACAAGCTATTAAAATATATTTATTTAAGAAAAACACATAGTGAAATTTTGGGTCGTTATAGAGATAAAGAAGGGTGATTCCTAGAATTTTATAAAGAAGTTCATGATATCAGGATTTACTAATGGATTCATGTTAAACTATAATTTTTTATTTATTATTAAAAATATTTTTTTTCTCAATGTCTAATTAGGAATAATGAGACATTATTTCATGTTTTGTATGATTGTTGTTATGTTATTTCATACTTAATAAATATTTATTTAATTAGTGAATCAAATATATTCAAAATAGACTATTAATAATGAATGTAAATATAATATCTAAATTAACTAATTGTCAAAAGATAATTCCTTAAAAAATAAAATTGATAGTAGTTGACATGATTATATCAAAATAATTTTTTTGTCTCTATTGTGCTATGACACTATTTATACTAAAAAACTCACTATCATGTTTTAGATAAAGAAAATTTCAAAATAAAGGCACACCATAAAGATACTAGATTTAATTCAGTAATACAGTGAAAACTATTATAAATGTGAAGTAATGAGGTAAGTTCATATATTTTATTAGACTCCTTTAATAGATTTTAGGAATTATTTATGAAAAAATGAACACACTCGGTAAAGAATACGTGATCCACCTGATAGACTTGTTGAAGTGTATAATAACTAAAAATTCATTAACCATTTATATAAGGAGAACATGTAATAAAAAACTCACATTACCTTATTCATAAACTTCTTGATAGAAATAAAAAGGGATCAATGAAATGTATTATGTGTATTGACAATCTTATGTTATTTCTTATAAGAAATGTTTTGTAAATAAAAATATAATAGTTAACCATATTATAACTATATTGACTAAAAAATATAATATAGATATGATAAATAATTCATTAATTCATCATGTCATGTGTGTGGACATGATATTTTTATTAAAGGAAACAAACATTCATCGAAAGAAAAGATTATGTGAATCTTAGTTGATTATCCTATCATTATAGAGAACATTACAACCCTAAGATAGATTGTGTAAAAAACCCAAATTCAGTAAACCAAAGTCGATGTATACTTTAATAAATTTTTAGAAGATACAAGATATTGTATCCTAAAGGATCGAAATTTTTTTCAATATTGGGAGACTTAATACATAAATTATTTCCATATTATACTGGAAACATAATTGATATCTTATAAATTTGTTGAAAATTTTATTATTCATTTTAGTACATCATATAGATATTTCAAAGATCTCTTATTGATACCCTGGGGAAATAAAAACAATTAAAAGGGTGATATTATATGCTCAGTCATAGTTTACTTACAATGGAATCTATCATGGATGTATAAGGAAAAAACAACATGGAAAAGTGAATATTTGAAAAACATTATATATATTCATTAACTTGATCATGATATATATCAATGGATAAAAAAATCACATAAAAAACTATAAATGATTTTATAATTATGGTATGCATAATGAAATACATATTAAACCTCAACCAAAGACATCAGAATCTTACCTTCAATGCATCATTCAATTTCATATTACATACAATTGATTCCTTATTCAAATACATCGCAATTATATGGGTAGGTATACACCAAGATACCCATTATTTTTATCTCATGAGACCTATAAAATACATGAAATATATATAACAGACCCCAACCATTATATACACATGTCAAATTCATTCCTCATGTATTAAAAGAATAGTACAATTTATCATTAATACTAATTAACAATCAATAACTAACCATATTGAATCGAGTATACTAGACATCAATATTTTCCCAGTCAATAGAATAAATTTCAAAGTAATATTCATTCAATTAAAGTCATATATAATTGTGAGTATATGGTTCATAAAATATTGAAATTATTCTAAACATATACATTTTATAAAATAACATGGATATGAAGGAAAGAAAGAATGTAAAAATAAAGATAGGGAGTGATATAGATCTTAGAATAAATCCTTTTGTGAAAAATGGGATATAAACCATAAATCAGTAAGCGATGAAATTAGATTACAAATTAATCATAAAATAAGGGTTTTTAGTAATGTATTTTCCTTTAGAAAATTATATTGTAAAATTTAATTGAAACTTTGAAAATAACATTATTAAAAATTTTGCATCATGGTTACCAAAAATGAATTTAAAAGTCACTTCCAAGACAATTTTTATGAAGTGTTAAGAAGACATTAAAAGCAATATTTGAAAAATAATTTACAATTAAGGAATACATAAATTAATCTATTATTAAGTAAGAAAATATGGAGTGTAATGTAAAAATATATATAAGAGAAATTAAATCCCTTTTCAAAATTTTTAATAAAATATTATCCTTTTCTTTTGGTATTAATAAAATTACATAGAATAATGTAAAAATGATTTAATATAAAACCAATATATTTTAAAATATAAAAATTATTTTTATAGCATTTATGACATGAAAATATGATCTTAGAATAAAATATAACACCTTATACTTTAGGAAGTATTTCTTTTTAAATAAAGTTTATCTATTCGATAGCTTACAAAACACACAACACCGAGTTGAAATGAACCATAATATAGTATATCATTATAAACTATCCATAAATTTTGAGGGTATTAATAGTGATAACTAAATTAATAAAATTATTGTTATCAATTGACTAGAAAAATAATAATAATTTAAAATAAAAAGAAATGATTTCTGAAAATATGTATTTTTTCTAAAATACGGTTTAGTCACGCTTTGCACACATATTTTATAATTATTTTTTACTAATTTTAGAAAATTTATTTGAAAAAATAAACATAATTTTTTAAATCATAATATCAAAATTATATTATGGTAAATATATGGGATTTTTTGAAATGTTTCATTTTTTGATGAATAGTGAAAAAATACAGAATTTTAATTGAAAGCTGCCTTTTGTTTAAATTATTGACAATGTGTAATTATATTTTTAAGTGATTTTAAAGTCAAATTATTAAAATTATATATCAATAAATCCAATTTAGGTCATTGTAATCATTTTAATATTGAATTTTGATATAAAAACTTAGTAAACATTTGAACACTTTCTCTTTGAAAACCCGCTTTCTTACCGCATCTATGAGGTTAATTTAAAATTAAAAATTTCCATTTCAATGTATTTAATTTAGAAAAATTATTTCCATATTTTTAATCATAATAATTTATATTATATATTATGTTCAACTTAATTTTCCACCATAATGATTAGTGATGATAGTTAACAATTAATTACCACAGTTATGGTAAAAATAGATTTAACAGCTGGTTAAACTAAAAAGATAAGGGTTACATTGGCCTAAAAACTGGTCTAAAATATATTTTATGGATTAATTTAGAACCTATAATGAATAATTCTATATAATAATCATTTTTGACTGATTTTTCATGTGAAACATGTGGGTACAACTTTTTCATTCCAAAATATATAAGCGTTTCACTCACCTCACTTATAATAGTCCACCCCATATCCACTCTTCTTCACACCTTCATACCATTTTTATTGAGAAAATTAATAAACAAATTTATTCATAAAATCCCTCAACTATTCATATATTCATTATTTTGTCTTAAATTCATCCTTTGAATGCCTTGGTGAAAATCTAAGTCAGTTACCTAAAGAAGAGGTAACATTCCTCAACAAGAATTTTTATTTTATTTCTTCCTCCAACACATTAAATTATTATTAAATCATTATTATATAATAAAATTAGTATTTTAAATATAATTAGATTTTTAATGTTAATTTAATGACCTAAAATCATCCTCACTTCTATTAAATGGGTTACAAAATCATTAGTCATGTGTACAACAGACTACCTCCTCACAAACCGATGTCATTCATTTTTCCATTACCACGAATTATGGTTGGGTATGATGATTGATATAAAGTATATATATGATATTTATAAAATAATTATACCTATGGAGTAATTATATCATATATAATTTTTTTACATTCTATTCCATAGGGGATATGATAACATCATTCATGTGTACGGTGAACTACCACCTCACGGAATGATGTGATTCATGTTTCACTAACGCTTTACAAGGTAGGTAATAAAGAAATTGTTAATGAATATATTTAATATAAATTACATAATAATTATATTATTTATATATTTATTATTATTAAAAGATAATATATAATTTTATTTTTTTACACTGAAAAAGGATAACATCATTCGTGTACATGTGGACTATCTCTTTCACGAAGCGATGTGACTTTCTTTCATCACCACACCACATGGATGATATATATAATTATATTTATTAAAATAATATGGTATATATAATATAATTATAATCATTAAAATATAAAATATTACTTAACATCTTTTCATAATGATCATTGAGAAAATGGAAATGTTACTCATGCATATGTATGACCCACCATCTCCATGATTGCAACATATTTCATTTTTCATAACAATATTTCATGATTTGTTTTAAAATTATTATTGATATATATATATATATATATATATATAAGATAATTGTGTCATTATTATTATTTTGGTGGTCATGTAACTACATAATATGTGCAAGAATAATATCATTTAGGACAAAACATGCATGAGAAAATAAGGTAATTAGCACATGAAACAATGAGAATAATGAAATATTATTAATGAATGAGTGATAAGATGTCATAAAAGGATAATATATGATATTATAAATATTAATATTATTTTTTAATAATTTAATAACATTTTTAAGACCACTATACATGATTTTAAAGTATTTTTAACTAAAAAGAAGTGTAAATTAATAGTTTCTGGTCTCACTTTTACTTCCATGAAACATATGCCATATTCACCTCTTACTTATCTTTTGTGGTGTATATAATACAATTTTTTATGTTATATCATGATTTAATTCATCTTAATGTTATTTAAAATTTAATTTAAATTTATTTACTTAATGGGGATTATGATTCAAAAGTTACCAAAGTGTTAAGGGTTTATTTTTCAATCTCATCATTATTCATGATTATTTTTGTTTAAGTCTTAATTGGGGGAATTATTTGATATGTATAACTTAAATTAAATATATTTTATTATCATATATAGTTATTCATGAACTAATTCAAGTAATAATACCATTTTCCTATCTTTGGTATTTAATATTTTTAAGAAAATATTTTTAAGATGATACGACTTTATTTCTTTCTTCTGTCGAAAATAATTTTACTTCAAAAATAATGTTTTATAAAAATTATTTCAAAAATGTTTTAGAAATATAAATATGATTTATTAAAGTAATTTTTACCCATTTTTTACTTTAAAAATATGCTTTGAAATTAATATTATTGTCATTTTCTTAGTGAGGCACTTTTCTAGAATTTCAACAATAGAAAAAGAATGTTATTTTAAACTTATATGGAATGTGAAAAATTACCCAACATAATGTATGTAAATTATTTTAACATTCCACTTCAATTTTACAAGTTTCATTTTAAATAAAAAAATTTCTTAATATTTTTGAAATTCATAGTTTTAAAAAGTAACTTTCAAAGAAAAATATTCTGACAATATTTTATAAAATTTGTAGTTTTAAAATAAAAAGGGTTATTTTCAAAGAAAGGATATTTTCCTCAATAAATTTTCCATGCGATCTTATAAAATAGTTTTATTTCTAATAATAAATTCTTTGATGTTACTTATGATTTAGTGGTAATATACTACAATGATACAATCCTTATTATTTATATGGGCGGATTATGATCAGTTAGATTGGGTATGTACTGTATTTAAAACATTCATTTTACTATGGATGGTTTATGATTATGTTTATTGATTGAGTAAGGTATTTAAAATTTTTATGCTAGTTTATATACAAATTTTTATATTGATTATGTTTAAACCCTTCCATATGAGGAATTAATTGGACTCTGTAAGTGATGAGTGGGGCCTACTATAGCCCCCTGATGCATCGATATGTCTCATGAGACAAACTAGATATGGTTTTGTCCAATGACTTAACCATTTTTATAGATGTCTTTACAAAAGCCTCGATGGTATTAGATGTCTTGGAAAAATCCTCAACAGTATTAAATGTCTTGGAACAAGCCTTGAAGGTATGTTTTAGATGTCCAACACTATGGATTCCATCATTATGAATTCAATTATTGATATTTGATATTATTATTTTATTAGTTATATTATCCACAGTAAATATTCAAGATCAGGTATTTATTTATATTGTATTATTTGATCATATTTTATTCCATCTATATTTTTTTAAGTTATTTTTTAAATAGAACATGTTTTAGTTATTTACCTTTCCATACTAATTATTCCTTATTTATCCATATATTTTGATATATGCTTACCCTTACAAAATATTTTAGATTACCCCTGTGTTATGTTTTATTTTCCCCAAGATACTAAGAATTATTTTTTGATTAATATATAAGAATACAATAAGTAGAATATAGGACTGACAATTATTTTTTTATTAAGAAAACACTTTTGTGGGAAAAGTGAGAAACCAAAAGTTCAACAAAGCAGCCAAACAAACCCAGAAAACACCAGAAAGAGCAGAAACTACCACATACAAGCAACAACAACACCACCATCCCTAAGATGGACACTCAACGATCCCATGCAAGCATGGTCCCTCCCGATGTTGCCATCCCTCCAAATCAGCCATGTCCCGAATGACCTTCCAAGGAAATGGTAGAGTGCTCTAGCCCGATGAGGAAGCCCCGACTGCACTTCCCAAGTCAAACCGGGGGCGAAGCCTCATAAGAAAAGGAAATGTTACCAAAACACAACCTTAGCCTATTATTGCTTTCTTCCCTGTAGAGATTCCAGTGTAATATCCATACCTTAGCCCCAGGATCTTCTCCAATAACATCTTCCAAATAGTTCGCCATTTTGTCCCAAGTGCAGATATATTACTCTTTGCTGATTTTCTTGTCATTGAAGCCTCTCATTAATATCAAGTCTTGTTTGTCAATCCACTTTGCCTGTTCGTGATCGACTTCCACTCTTACCGCCCTTCCCATCATGTCAGCCTCTTCCTGTGGAATGTCCACATACAGGAACCCCTCTACCATATCCTCCTCGGAACTAAGGATGGGTTCCTTTCTAGTCCCTATCTTCCCCGTAGAGATGTCCATTTCATCTATGTTCCCCTTGATTAAAGCCTGATTCACCTCATTGGACATTGTCACCGGTAGTTTCTTCACAGAGCGGGTCTCTAATGGATGGGGAAGCAAGGAGTAATCTTTTTTCCCCTTCTTCTTTCTACAACTCATACTATTCTTTTGAGTTGGAACCCCCTCAATCACCTGATCCGATTCGGCCCTGTTGACTCCCTTCGAATCAGCCACACCACCCCCAGACTGGCTAGCCATCATTCTGTGGGCAATGCCACAATTAGTTATATCACCTTCGTTCTGTTGATGGAAAGGTATTGGCTCATCTTCCCCAGCCTGGTCCACTACAACATCCAGATTTTCCAGCAAAGCAAAACGGTTTGGTGAACAAGGAATAGCCTCATCCACCCCAACCTTAATCAGACTTGTTGAGGTGTTCTGGTCTGGCATTTCAGGCTCACCCAAGCCTTGTTAAAGCTCATTACCCCTACTCATATACTGGAGATTACATTCCTCATTCATGTCCCGGCCCTGTATATTGATTGCAGCATCAAGGGTCAGTTTATTCTGCTTGCCATTCTCCCGGTTGGCCGATCCAGAAACCTCTAGAGGGGTAGACACCACAGCCCCTGATATGGTCTCCTTTCTCCCATATTCATTCACTTCCACCTGTACTCCTATCAATGGAACATCCACCTCCCCTGACAGTACCCCCTTGGTGCACATGGTTTGATACACCCATGATATAAGCTTAGGATAATTAAAATTTTCTTAAAAAACCCTTATAAAGTTTTTCAAAATAAATATATCCCCATATAAACCATGTTTATGATTATGATATTAGATATGCAATTTTTTTTTAATATATGTTAAGTGTTTCACTAGTTTTGGGATTATACATTATGTTTCATAATGTTATGATCTAATATAATGTGTTATATTTTTTAGAAATGGCGCCCAATGGAAGGAATGTAAACTATATCAATATAGGTACTCCATATAAGGATTTCCCTCCTTGGAAAGAAAATGAAGATAGAGATGGATCTATAGCTGGAACTAATCAAATTATAATCATATTGGGGTAGCTAACTTGTGTTATGAGTAATAAAATTTCCTATATGTATTATCCTACTAATTAATAATGTAGTTCAACCAATTTTAGACTACTTATTGCATCAACAAACTCAATTATTCAATGAGACTACAGAATCCATTTCAACTGAGAAATGGATAAGTTCCATAGAGAAGATATTTATTTCTCTGGGAATTAGTGAAAGGGAGAAAGATTTCATAACGATTTATCATATCTCAAGAGATGTAGTGAAATGGTGTTCATTGATTGAAAACACTAAGAAAGAGGATAAAATATAATTTATAGTGTGGAAGGATTTCAAGGTAATGTTCTTGGAAAAAAAATTTCCTCATGAGAAACGATCAAATATGGAAAGAAAATTCTTTTGTCTAAGATAGAAAGAGAAGGAAAATGTTTCTATGTATGAGTCCAAATTTACAAGGTTAATAAGGAATGATGTAGACTACTTACATAATCCAAAGAACAATATTGGCCATTTTTTGGATAAGATTAAGCTAATCCTTTGAATGGAACCAGTCTCCAAAACTTTCTAATCATATGAGGACATAATATCATATGTTAACAATATAGAGAAATAATTCTCTAAGTATTATAGATTCAAAGTGATGTAAGGGAATAATAGGAAAATAGAGAAAGAGATGGATAAAAATAAAACTAGATAGAAGGATTTCCCCACATAATAATTGTGGAAAGAAACCCAATGATACATAAAGGGAATGAGATTTTTCTTTATGTGTGGAAAAAGAACACCATGATCATGATTGCAAGGGAAAGAAAAAGGGTTCCAATGTTAAATTATTCCACTATAAGGAGATGGGGAACTATAAAAATGAATGCCCTAAGTGTTAAGGGAAAATAAATAAAAAGTATCTAAGGGGTCAAGGTCAAGCTTAGGATATTACTATAAATGAAGTGGAAGGATTTCTATGCTTGTGTATTTATATCCAAGTAATATGCTGTAAAATTATTTTATTAATCATATTCTAAAAATTTATAAGGATTGTTCAATATTAATTTTTTATTATGGATTTAAAAGTATATGTTGAATAGTATTGATGACCAAGAAAAATGATTCAGTGTAAATTTTAACTTCATGGAAAAACACGATTGATGGAAATATAACACTTAATATAATACTAATTTTTAGTTAATGATGTTGGGATAAAGAGATGGTTGATATGGATAAATTAAACTAGATAGTACTACCTACATTGGATCTGATTAGTGATAATTTCATTTTGTAAATATAGTGACCTTAATTCTAAATTTATGTATATTAATCATTTGGAAGGGACATAAGGTTTACTATTTAATAAATGGTTTAAGTTGAACTTGGGAAAAGGTCTTATAGATTAATGTAATAATTTACCATATGAATATTCATGCATATTGGATAACCTATGGTAACCATTTTTTCATAATAATAATTAGAGATCTATGGAATGACTTATCATATTATTATGGATATTACGATCCAATAAAAATGAATTTTAGTTATTCATGAATAAAAGAAATTAATTTTTTGATTTTAATTTCTTGGAATAAGTGATGAATCGTAAATTAATCGATGAAAAACCAAAGGATGAAATTTTTATTGTGAAATAGAAACATTTCATGGAAGTATATTTCCTTATAATATTATATAGTAAATTAATTCCTAAACTTTCATAAAATTATCTTGAATTTTTTAGCTTATTACCTTCATATATTATGAATCATATGTTCTTTTAAATCATTATATATTTATTGTTTTGAGTTCCTTAACTTTCCATTGATCATTAACTTTATTTTTATCAATGACATCTATCACTATCTATAATTATTTACACTTTTATTACATGTCCATGTTTTCATTTTCCACCTATGTTCTCCTACTAGAAAACCTATTTATGTGTTATCCTATATGACATTTTTACTTCATTTTCTATATTATTAAGAGGTTTTTTACTAACCTTTTTATGATGTGTGTTTTTAATAATTATATTTCCAAATTTCAAGCCCTTGATTACCAATTTCAAATTTAAATTGTGAGGAGGAAATTTATTTAAGTTGGAGATAATTTCATACCATAAGATTTTAGAATATATTTTTTAGAGTGTATGACACAATAAAACAAGATTATAAGAAAATATTACACCTGGGACTTTGAGAAATATTTCTTTTTAAATTAATTTAATATCTTCGATAGATTGAAGACCACCACCACAAAATATAATTTTTTATTAAAAATCCACTTTGAAGAGAAGTGGGAAACCTCGATAAACATAGACAAAGAACTACGTACTGAAAGAGATCAAAAATTGATTAAACAAAAGACTAAGATTGTTTGAATTCAAAAATTTATGTAAATCCCAATGGAGTGAACTAACTTCAAGTTCTGGTTCCTTGCTAAGAAGCTCTTCAAAATGATTATCCATTTTTTCTATTGTCTGTATAAATTAATCCATGTTTATTTTACCTTTATTGAAGCCCTATGCCAGTATTCGGTCTTTCTTGTTTATCAATTCTTCTTTCTCCTCATTGGTATCAACTCGCAACCTTCTTTCATAAATTGTTTTAACCTCATATTTGGAGGCTTTAACCTAAATTAAATTTTCAAGAATCTATTCCTGAGAATGAAGGATGAGATATAAAGGGTCTTCTCCGTCTCCTTACACTTTTCATATTTCCTTGATTTTTTCTCCACTTTTCAGCTTTCTTTTGGTGGTTGCTAATTCATTTTCTATTGTTTTTTTCTTGTCCATTCTTACTTGAAGTTCTGGTAAAATTTTTTTGGGTAGTTGCGAGTAATCTTTGTGGGGTATAGCTTCCCTCCCTCCCTTATGAATTGGGAAATTCCCAGATTTAAGGTTTCCTTGTTTTCCCTTGTTTAGTTTGGATCCAACATTCATATCCTCGATGGATTCTTTCTCATACTATGTCGGTTGTTGTATGACACTATCTCCATCACTAATCTTGGTGTTTACAATATACTTTGATTCACCCCATTTCCTTTTATTTTTTGGAATTAATTTCTTCCACCCTTCATGATCTTCAACTCCTTTCTCACTTCCAGCTAAAGACAAAAACTGGTTATAAATATCAAGAGGAATTGATGCATCATGCTTATAAGATGCCAAGTTATTTTGATTTGATACATTCTAATCCGGTAGTTCCCTATCTAGGAAAGGTGAACATGGATCTAGTGTCTCTATCCCCTCATTCACACTGATAACAATAGGGATTAGTTCTAGAACAGGTTTCACTGCCTCATCAACAATATCAGCACTCTAAATAAAATAAGGACATACCAAATTAGTCTTAAAGTGCATGAAACATCAGAGACCCTCGGCTCATCCTTGGAATTTAACAGTCCACTTCCCTCCTTACCTCGGAGACCATCCTCTAACCCGTATTTCACTAGTGCCTTCTCATGTAAAGAACTACCAACTGATTTTATAATCTCAGTAAAAGAACTATGATTGGAAATGCCCTGTTCCTTCCCTATGGTTTCATTATGTTGGATAGGATGAGAAATCCCACCAGTACCCATATGATACCCCTAAATTGTAATATCTCACTAAGGAAGATAAATCTCGACTGAAGCATGATGAAAGGGGGATGCAGAAGCCGCAATGACCTCCTATGGAATAACTTCACGAAGAACCTCACTAGATTGAGCCAATTAAACTTATCTATGACCTTAAACATGGTTACTCATATCCTTATCCAACTACATTCATCTAATTTGATACCCATTACAACACACATGGGAGAGATGTACAAGATGACCCTAAGAGATACAGAAATCATGCCAGGATTTATAGACGACAGATTGCTTCAACCTAAATTCCTCGCTAACTAAAATCCAGGACCAATCCAATGGAACCTTCGACACATCAACTTTAACACAGATTTAGATGGAATGAATAATACTAACTAAATTTTGAAAACTATGGTTTTATATTTACTAGAAATAAAATAAGAACTATATTAATGGAAAAAAAGTTTTTTAAACTATATTTTTCTAAAAGATGGTTTAGTTGCGCTTTGCGCACGTAACATAAAATAAATTTTTAAAATTTTTAGAAATTTTATTTGAAAAAATAAAATTATTTTTTCATATCATGATATAAAAATCATCCTAGTGATCTTTTAGTGATTTTTTATGAAATGTTTCATTTTTTTATGAATAGTAAAAAATAATGAATTTTAATTTAAAAATGCATTTTAGTTTAAATTATTTATAATGATAAATTATATTTTTAGTTGGTTTTAAAGTAAAATTATTAAAATTATATATATATATATATATATATTAATCCAATTTAAGCCATTTTAATCATATTTATATTTAATTTTGATATAAAAACTTTGTAAACTTTTGAACATTTTCTCTTTGAAAACCCTCTTTCATGTTGTCTCTATGGGATTAAATTAAAATTAAAATTTGAAAACTATATGAATTGAATTTGAAAATATGAATTTTTTATTTTGAATAAAAAATTTTAAATTATCTAATAATTTCAAATTAATTCTTGAGCATAATGATTAGTGATAACAATTAAAAATTAATTACCAAAGTTAGGGTAAAAATGGATTTACTGGTTGTTAAACTAAAAATATAAGGGTTTAATTGACTTAAAAACTTTTATAAGATATGTATTATTGATATATTTAGACTATATAATGTTTAATTATAAAGAATAATTAATTTTGGTCCTTGTGGAATCTGAAAAACATGGGTTCACCTTTTTCTTTCCAAAAATTACATGTGTGCCACTAACCTCACTTATAAAATGTCATTGAATCTCCACTATTATTCACACATTCACACCCTTTTGGTTCATAAAATACCTTAAAAATCACTTAATAACTTTCCTAAACTCATCCTATAATAGTGTGGGAATAAATATAGCCTTGGAAGTCTTTGGTGCAAACCTAAGGAGCTTACCAAAGAAGAGGTAACGTTCCTCAATGAGAGGTTTTTATTTTATTTCTTCCTCCACGTCCTTAAATTATTTTTGATTTTTTCTATATAATAGCCATAGTATTTTATATATACTTATATTTTGTTATTTTAAGATAATTTTCTAAAACCATCCCCACTTTCGTCAATTGGTTTATAAAATCATCATTCTTGTGTATAGAGGACTACCGCCTCACGAAATGATGTCATTCGTTTTTCCATTAACACCACTCATGGTTGGGTGTGATAATGGATATAATGTATACATATTATATTTATAACATAATTATACCTATGGATTCATTATATCATATATTTAACTTCTAATTTATATTCCGTAAGAGATATGATAACATCACTCGTGTGTATGACAGACTATCACCTTGCGAAGTGATGTGATTTATTTTTCACTAAGGATTTACATGGAATGTAATAAGAAAAATGTTAATCAATATATGTGATATAAATTAAATAATTATTATATTAATTAAATATTTATTATTCTTAAAAGAAAATATATTATTTCCTTTTTTACACTAAAAAAGGATAACATCGTTCATGTGTGTGTGGACTACTGCCTTCATGAAGAGATGTGACTATCTTTCATCACCACATAACATTGATGATATATATAAGTATATTTAAAGAAATAATATGGTACATACAATATTATGATAATTATTAAATGATAAAATATTACTCTACTTATGTAACACCCCAAGATTTCATAGTAAGTTATTTTTTAATGTAATTCAATAGCTTGTGCTACACGCAACACCGAGTTCGAGCGTACCACGACTTACCAAACTAGCCGTTAAAAAAGAGGTTATGAATAGTATTAATTGAATTTTGAATTTTATACTCCATATAATTGTAGAATCCATATTATGTGTTTCTTAGACATAATATAAGAACAAATTCATTTTTTTCAGATAAAAGAAGTATTTTTCAAAAAATGAAATTTTACCACCTTTTAAAGGAAAACCCTTTATAAGACCAATATTTGACACTTTTATATATTAAATTTTAAAAACATAAATTCTTCTTTATAATCAGGACATAAAAATTTATTTTGGATAAATTTTTGGTACTTTTCTAATAACTTTTATATTTTGATGAATACTGAAAAATAGTAAATTTTAATTGAAAACAACTTTTTTAATCGAAATAATATATAGTGTTAAATTATGAATTTTAATGGTTTGGAATTATAATTAGATTATATTTTTATCATTTAATTTAATGTAGGTCATTATAAGTAGTTTCACATTTAAATTTTACATAAACACATGTGAATCGTTTGATAGTTTTTACTTTTTAAAAACCAGATTTTTTGTTTTGACAACGGGAATTAATTTTAAATTAATTAATAAAACTTAAATATTTTTAATTTTGTAAAATAGAATTAATTTTTTAATTCAGAATATCAAAATTATCTCAGGGTGAATTTTCGGAATTTGTTTGAAAACCTTCAATTTTCGATGAATAGTGAAAAACATCACGTTATTGTTTAAGACCGAATTTTTATTTATATAATTATTTATTTTATTTAAATTTATTTTTAAGTAAAAATAGATACATAATACCTTTACAAGTTCAATTTAATTCATTGAAGTCATTTTATAATAAGTTTAGATATATCAAATTTTATTGAACTTTTTATCGTCTTTTACCCACCTTCTAGGAGCATTTGAAAATTTGCATAAAACTTAAATTTACCGCTTTTGTGAGTTAAATTTTAAAAATCCAAGAGACATGGTTAACATCAGTAAGTAAAATTTGATTCAATAAGATGAAAATAATTTTTGGTGAATAGTATCTTTTGACTTTTATTTACCACGATTAAAAATAAATAGTGTAATTAAGGGTAAAAATGATATTATAATTACCCAAACACATGTCCTAATTATATTGGATAAGTGTAATTAGAAACAAAACTACATTAGGAATAAAATTTGATCCTCTTTGGTCAACTTGGATTGGATTAGGACATTTATTATTATTTTATTTTAAAAAAAGTTAAAAGTGTTAAATTCAAAGTTTAATAACTAAAACATTTTTAATATAGGGTTACACATAAGATAAATTTGACTATAAATATTTCCTACATAATGGTATTTTATTTATAATTTTTAGACATTAAATAATTTAATTTATTTTATGACACAATTATGATGTAGTAATTTATTTATTAATGAAATATTAAAATAATTTATATTATAAATATCCAAATAAATGAAAATTGAGACTTTTGATGAATTAAACTAATTTTATAGGTCAATATGACATGTTAGGGTTGATTAAATAAATTTTATTCTAAGTGATAAAGTTTATATGGATTTAAAAAAAATCAAATACTAAATAGTGTCAAAATTGACAAAATTTAGTTTCTAAAACAAATACTATATTATAAATTGATATAATATTCTTAAAAATATAAGGTTAGGTAAAAGGACTTATATAAGGTTATATATATTAATATTGAACCACTTGGGGTTCTATTGGATTGTTATAGTATGTTTATTAACTATATAATATAAAAATACAAAGAGACATGGTAAATGTCAAACTATTTAACTAAGAGTTAAATCTAAAAGATAAGGTTAATATGGTGACATAAACCGGTCTAAAACCTATTGGTTGAGAGTTTTTCGACCCATACTCACCTTAGCCTCAAAATAAATCATTTTGGAGCCATTATAAACCGAAAATGATTTTATTATAAAATAATATTTTAATATCTTCCAAAAGTGCCTCTCACCCCTCTTATAAAAGGGCACTTACCCTTCTCTCAAAATCACACCTCCACAACCATTTTTCTTGGCCAAACCCTGCCCAAATATCCTCCAAACTTCCCTCACATCAACCTAGAGTAATTACTTTGATCATAAAGCCAACCTAAGGAGCCCTTTTGATCAACTCAAAAAGAAACACCCAAAGAAGAGGTAATAATTTCACCACCCTATTTCAAGTTCTTCTCTTCTTCAACATCCTATTTCTTTTTTTTACACACCATAATAATAAATCCATTACGTTATACATACTATTATATTATTATAAATATGGTATAACCATTTTTGTTATTCTATCCATCCTATAAATGACAAAGTCACCATATGTGCGTACGTACGACTTACCGTCTCCACACCGTGGTGTAGTTTGTTATTAAAATACTTCATTATTTGGATGGATATAATAATGATTATAACTGATGTAAATAAAAAATATAATAAGTTAATGATTCTTTATATATGATATAACATTCAATTACATACGATTTCACCATCAATATAATGATATTGTCGCTCGTGCATACGTACGGCTTACCGTCTCCACGAACGCGATGTGACTTATTCCCCATCATAATCATTCAAGAATAATTTTCATTTTATGATTTAAAATAATGGTTAATAACTTAATATAATTCTGTATTTTAATCAAATACATCCTATACATAACAAACATGACTTACGTAACAAAACATATAAAGGAAAATGAATCAGTTAACAACCAAAAGAATGATACTACTAAAATATCATTAAAAAAGCAATATTAAAATATCATATATGATATGATATTTATGTATTTGGTTCTTGTATAATTTAATAACAATGATTTCACTATTACACAGGAGGTTAACATACCCTATACTAAGAAAAAGTACAAGGTAAGGGGTTTCTTATCTCACTTTTAATTCTGTGAGATTTCCATGATTCGCCATTTATTTATTACATGTGGTGTATTGTGTACTACCATTTGATATATATATTATCATTATTATATTTATATTCATGGTATTCTATGATTCATTTTTTTCTTATTAACCTTTATTTGGTGTATATATTGTACTTTTACATAGTATATCATGAATCCCTTTATTCTCATGATATTATGAATTAATTATTACCTCAATTATTTGTATTCAAGCGTCTCTCATTTAGTTAAGAACTATAACTAAAATATCATTTTAAATGTTTAAAGATTTATTCTTCTAAATCTTTCTCACTAATGTCCATGTTTTAAAAATGGTTTTAAAGTTTTATTTATATGGACATTAATGTTCTAAAATTGAAATTTCTTTTAAAAGTTTCAAAGTGCTATGGGACTCTTTAATTCAAAAATCTATTTTAAATAGATTCTTGATAAATAGTGAGACTTAAAAATGTTTTCATGAAAAATTGATATTTCCCTCAAAGATTTTTACTGATCATTTTCTATTATGTCAGCATCCTTTACGAGATATTATTCTTGATTGAGGTTCATTTATTATGATACAAATATTTCATACTGTATTGAAGGTTTTGTGATATGTTTTATTATGGATGTGTTATTTTTATACCATTCATGGTTTATGGATAAAGTATTGAAATTTCGTATGCTAGTTTTAATAAAAATATTTTTGTTATGTTTAAATCTTTTCATACGAGGAATGCATTCACCTTAGTAAGTGAAGGATGGAGCCCGCTATAGCTCCTCGATGAATCGATAGGTCTCATGAAACAAACTAGTGTCTTGGGACAAGTCCTTGACAAAATCTTATTTGTAGTCTTGGCACAAGGCCTTGACTATGTGGTTATGAAGTCTACATTATGCATCAAATCATTATAAAATTGGCTATTGATATTACATGTGATTATATAACTAGTAGAATATCCATGTGAATAAGTAAATGGAATTATTTGATTTAACTTTTCCATATTATGATGAAGTTTAAGTTTAAAAGTCTTGTGTTTTGGTCTTATACATTTCCTTAAATGTTTATTCTTGTTTATGACAGTTTCTTCTATATTTTTATCCTTAATGAGAATATGAGATCACCCCTTTATTATGTTTTATTTTCCCCAGGATGCAAATAAGTATATAACTATTAACCTACAGGAATAGATGAAGGGATATAAGAGTGTTCTAAGGGGACAAAATGTTGTTATTTTTATTTCATGATGTAATGTAAAACTTATGTATGTATCTAGTACTTCCAAGGCTGATAAACTAATCGGTCTTTTAGAACATGATTCATTGTATCATGCCAATGTTATGTAATAATACACCAATTCTGGGAAACTGGGGTCAGGGCATTATAGTTGGTATCAGAGGAAGTTTAGTACAAACCATGGAATCTAGATATAGAAAAAAATATGATTAGGAAACACTACCCTCTGATAGACATTGAGGATTAGTATAGAAGAACATCCAAAAACTTTGGTAATGTAAATATTATATGGGTTTTCCAAAAAATACATCCTTGTCTAGATATGAGCAGGTAGATGTGGCTCTAGAATAGATGTACCTAGGAGTGAAAACTCTGACAAGGAGTTTTGGGCTTGACCTAGGGTATCCTAGTACATGACAATGGGCCTTACTGTACTCTTGGTTACGACACTCCCGAGGGATGTTCTTTGTATAATTCATATTTTATTTACAAACCAATTTGAAGGATTTTAATATAATATGAGAATAAATAACTTTGGTTAATACTAAGGTGTTTTAGATTAAAAATAAGATGTTATGATATTCTCTAAATTATTTTATGACTCACACTATTCTTTCTTGTGTTAGTAAATTAATGGATTCCAAGGAAGTCATAGTAACATTGAACATGATGTCCATGGTGGTAACAATAGTGGAAATGAGAAACTAAATAGAATATTGATAGGTGTAAAAGATATAATGTTCATTCCGAATCAGTTTTCCAAAAATATTATCAACAACATATATATTAACAAAATTCCGGAATCAAAAAAGAAGATAAAAGTGGTGAATGATAAGAGCTCCAGCAGTGGAGACCCTTGAGAAAATAAAGCTCAATTTCTATCATGCAGGAAATGTGGAAGGAGACACCTAGGAAAGTGTCTCAATGGAAAAATAAATGCTTTATGCGTGGGAAAGGAGGACATAAAGTAAATAATTGCCAAGAAAAAATGAAGAGTACTATGGAAGAAAATAAAAATGATCCCATGAATCCATTTACAGTCATTTTCTGTAAATGTAGGGGACCTGGGCATTAACCGAGTGAATTCCCTACTCTATACGATAACCTCTTGGTCAAGGAAGAACCTATGTGGAAATAAATGGATGGTGAAATCTTTAAAAGTATTAGTTCTCTTTGTTGATGGGATTACTTTGGAAGAATTTTCCCTTGTATGTGTAACCCTATAGTTTGTTATGTGAAAAATGCTATTTTAGGAATAATTATCTTTTCTATTGTTGATATAGTTATAAATAACTATTTGGGTTTATATGACCCTTAAATGTGAGGAAATTACAAGTTATTAAATTTTGGGATGAAAATGCGAGGTATGAGATAGAATTTGTGGTGAAATTATGTTATGGTTATTTTGAGGAATTTATATCATTTTGGGAATGTTATAAAATATAGTTTTTGAAAAAGGACAACACACAAACCATGTGACAACCCATCGCATTGAACAAAGCTGTAGGAATCAAACCAAAAACCAGAGTGCGATAAGGATTTATCACCTACCACTGGACTATGTGAAGTCCCTAGTTAGTGTGACTAATTATTTTTAGTTAAATGATTTTATTGATCAATAATAAGTTGATTTGGGATCTTATATCTTATAAAATATATATCGTTAGTATAGAAAAATGATTTAGTGATTAAGTGATAAATGTTATTTTGGAAGATATTTTCTCTGTTGGGAACACTATATGCCTAAGGAAAAAATAATACTATGGGATTTAATTTGATGAGTAATGGTGGATTTTTATCTAAGTTTTTATTGTGGATTTATAGCAATTTGGGTTATTTATTGAAATGATTAACCTATCATAGAGAATATGTGATTAGGTTAATTACTTTTAAGTATGTGACTTTAATAGTAGTTGATGTTATTTGGAGATACAATTTAACGTGGAAGTCTGCGTAATCAAATTCTTATATGTTTTGGGTTTTAATATTAGTTTGGATTATATTGATGGATTTTAAGGAAAATTGTTTATTGAATTATATTTATTGAACTTTGGGTATTGTAGATTTAATTTTAGAAATTAAGATTAGTATTTCTTTCTCTAAAGGATTATCCTTTTTGGGGATCATCTGATCTTTTACTAACCATTTTTGTTTTGGTTAATCTCTAAAGACAAGGTAAATATATAGTTTATCTTTTATGGATTATGTTATTATCTAGAAGTTGATTCTAGCACTTCAGGTGCGACCAAGTCATCTTGAATACTCATCGTTAAAAAAAAAGATGAGTTAGTGGTATAAATTTATTGAAGGATGAAACTCTACTTAAAAAGTAAGTACATCTCATTATTTTATTAGTAAATCTCATAAATAAATTCCTTAAGTTTATGAAATGGAACTTAAAACAAAAAACATTGTCCGTTTACTTTTCCTACTGGGAAACTAATGACCGCTTATCCCATCATAAGTTTGTGATTTTCTTATTGTTAACATTCTCCTGATCATGTTTTCTATCACTCTCCATCAGAACTTGACACTTATTTTATCTTCCATATCCATGTTTTCCTACATGAAATCCTAGTATGGTTTATCTCAGGTGACCTTTGTACTTCTCTTTCATTCTTTTAAAGTGATAGTTTTATTGACTCTTTTTCCAATGTGGTACTTTCAATGAGGTTCCCAAGCCCAATTTTAAAATTGCGAGGATGCAATTTCCAAATGGGGGGAAGAATGTAACACCCCAATATTTCATAGTAAGTTATTTTCTTTAACGTAACTCAATATCTTGCGCTACACGCATCACTGAGTTCGAGCGCACCACGACTTACCAAACCAACCATTAAAAAAGAATTTATGAATTATATTAACTGAATTATTATTTTTATATACTACATATAATTTTAGAATCCATATTATGTGTTTTCTAGGCATAATATAATAAAAAATTCATTTTTTCAGATAAAAGAAGTATTTTTAAAAAAAATGAAATTTTACCACATTTTAATGGAAAACCCTTTTTAAAACCCATATTTGAAAATTTTATATATTATATTTAATGAAACTAAATTATTCTTTATAATCAGTACATAAAAGTTTATTTTGGATAAAGTTTTGGTACTTTTCGGATAACTTTCATATTTTGATGAATACTGAAAAATACTAAATTTTAATTGAAAACAACTTTTTTAATATAAATAATTTATAGTGTTAAATTATTAATTTGAATGGTTTGGAAGTATAACTAGATTATATTTTTATCATTTAATACAATTTAAGTCATTATATTTAATTTCACATTTAAATTTGACATAAACACATGTCAATCTTCTGATAGTTTTTACTTTTTAAATACCCAATTTTTTGTTTTGACAACGAGAATTAATTTTAAATTTGTTAATACAACTTAAATGTTTTTAATTTTTTAAAATAGAATTAATTTTTGAATTCAGAATATCAAACTTAGTTTAGGGTGAATTTTTGGTATTTTTTTGAAAACATTCAATTTTTGATGAATTGTGAAAAACAAAGCGTTATTGTTTAAAACTAACTTTTTATTTAAATAATTATTTATTTTATTATATTTATTTTAAGTAAAAATAGATACATAATATGTATATATGTTCAATGTAATTCATTGGAGTCATTTTATAACAAGTTTAGATATATAAAATTTTATTGAACTTTTTATCATCTTTTACCCTCCTTATAGGAGCATTTGAAAATTTGCATAAAACATAATTTTACTACTTCTGTGAGTTGAATTTCAAAAATATGAGAGACACAGTTAATATCTGTAAGTAAAATTTTGTTCAATAAGATGCAAATAATTTTTGGTGAATAGTAACTTTTGACTTTTATTTACCACGGTTAAAAGTAAATAGGGTAATTAAGGGTAAAAATGATATTATAATTACCCTAACACATGTCATAATTCTATTGGATAAGTTTAATTATACCAAAAAAACCATAGGAAAAAAATATGATCTTTTTTGGTCCACTTGGATTATATTAGGACATTATTTATTATTTTATTTAAAGAAGAGTTAAAAGTGTTAAATTCAAAGTTTAATACTAAACCATTTTTAATATAGGGTGACACATAAGAAAAATTTGACTATAAATATTAATTAAAAATCTAAAAAACTTTTCTATATAATGGTAGTTTATTTATAATTTTTAGAAATTAAATAATTTAATTTATTTATGACACAATGATGATACAGTAATTACCTTATTAATGAAATATTAAAATAATTGATATTATAAATATATAAATAAATATAAATTGAGACTTATGATGAATTACACTAATTTTCTAGGTTAATATGACATGTTAGGGTTGGTTAAATAAATTTTATTTTAAGTGAAAAAGTTTTTATGGCTTTCAAAAAAATCAAATACTAAATAGTGTCAAAATTGACATAATTGAGTTTTTAAAACAAATACTATATTATTAATTTATATAATATTTCTAAAAATATAAGCATTAGCCAAAGGACTCAAATAAGGTTATATATATTAATAATTAACCACTTGGGGTTCTCTTTTCTTGTTATATTATGTTTATTGACCATATAAGATAAAAATACAAAGAGACATGGGAAATGTCAAACTATATAACTAAGAGTTAAATCTAAAATATTAGGTTAATATGGTGACATAAACCTGTCTAAAAACTATTGTTTGAGAGGTTTTAGACCCATAACCACCTTATACTTGAAATAAATCATTTTGGAGCCATTATAAACCAAAATTTATTTTATTATAAAATAATATTTCAATCTTTTCTTAAAGTGCCCCTCACCCCTCTTATAAAAGGGAACTTCCCCTCCTCTCAAAATCACACCTCCAAAGAAATTTGAATCAGCAAAACCCTACCTAAATATCCTCTCAACTTCCATCACATCAACCTAGAGTCCTTACTTTTATCAGAAAGCTAACCTAAGGATCCCTTTTGATCAGCTCAAAAGGAAACACCAAAAGAAGAGGTAATAATTTCACCACCCTCTTTCAAGTTCTTTTCTTCTCCCACTTCCTCTTTATTTTTTGTTTCCATACCAACATAATAAATCCAGTACCTTATTCATACTAAGATATTATTATAAATATGTTATAACCATATTTGTTATTCTATCCATCCTATAATTGAAAAAGTCACCATACGTGCGTACATAAGACTTACCATCTCCATATCCTGGTGTAGTTTATTATTCAAGCACTTAATTATTTGGATGGGCATAATAATGAGTATAAATAATTTAAATAATAAATATAACATGTTAATTATTCCGTATATATGATATACCATCCAATTACATACGATTTTACCATCAATATAATGATATTGTCGCTCATGCGTACGTACGGATTACCGTGTCCACGAACACGATGAGATTCATTCCCCATCGTAGTCATTCAAGAATAGTTTTAATTTTATGATTAAAAAGAATGTTTAATAACTTAATATAATTCTGTATATTAATCAAATAAAACCTATACATAACAAACATGACTTATGTAACAAAACATATAAAGGAAAATGAATCAGTTAACAACCAAAACAATGATACTACTGAAATATCATTAACAAAGAAATATTAGAAGATCATATATGATATCATATTTATGTATTTGGTTATTTTATAATTTAATAACAACTATTTTAACCTTATATAGGAGGTTTACTTACCCTATACTAAAGAAAAGTACAAGGTAATAGATTTTTATCTCACTTTTAATTCCGTGAGATTTCCATTGTTCGCCACTTATTTATTACATGTGGTGTATTTTGTACTGATATTTGATATATATATTATAATTATTATCTTTATATTCATTGAATTATATGATTCATTTTTTTGTTATTAACTTTTGGTCATAAGGCTCGATTGATTACAACGAGGTAAGGGGTTTTCATCTCACTTTTATTCCTGTGAGATTCATGCTTTATTTTCCACAATTACCTTTTGTGTGGTGTATGTACTTCCCATGATTGTATTTTTTGCATAATATAATTTAATTTATGGGTATTTACGTCATCACTGGATGATCCTTCTTTCATGGGTTGTATGTTTCCTAAGTTACCAAATTAGTAAGAGAATTTCAAATTTCAATTTCTACTCATTCAATTTTACGAAAACTTCATTGATTACTTTACTCCAAGATTATGTTTGAAATAACTATTTATTTACTTATGTAGTAATTTACACTCTCCTTTATGTGGATATAATTTTGATACACATAATCAATCTATTGACAAATTCTAAATTCATTGATATAAACTTGATAAGAGTAATTTTAACTCAATTTCTATTCATTGAGTTAAACATCCAAGTCATTGGTGTTGTTTTTACAAGAATTTGTGTGAATGTACTATGATTTATTTCCACTGAATATCCAAGAATATTGTGTGTATTTATATTTTTCACACATAATTATGTCATTTATTTATCCTTAACACTAGGATACTGTCTTTATAAAGGAATTCATCTCAACTTACATTCCATTGAGACTACTTTGTTGTTATGCACCAATTCACTTTTATTTGGTGTATATACTGTACTTTGACATAGTATATCATGAATCCATTTATTATCATGATATTAGAAAGTTTTTATTACCTTAATTATTTTTATTCAAGCATCTCTCATTTGGTTAGGAACTCTAACTAAAATATCATTTTAAATGTTTTAAAATTTTATTCTTCTAAATCTTTCTCATTAATGTCCATGTTTTAAAAATGGTTTTAAAGTTTTATTTATATGGACATTAATGTTTTAAAATTTAAATTCCTTTTAAAAGTTTCAAAGTGTTATGGGAATCTTTGATTCAAAAATCTATTTTAAACAACTTCTTGATAAATATTGAGTCTTTTAAATGTTTTCATGAAAAACAGATATTTCTCTCAAAGATATTTAGTAATCATTTTGAACTATGTCAACATCCTTTAAAGGATATTATTATTAATCGATGTTGATTTATTATGATATAGATCTTTCATACTATATTTAAGGTTTTGTGATATGTTTGACTGTGGATGTGTTATTTTTAAACCACTCATGGTTTATGGATAAAGTATTGACATTTTGTATGCTAGTTTTAATACAAATATTTATGTTATGTTTAGACCTTTTTATATGAGGAATGAATTGAACTTAGTAAGTGATGGGTGGAGCCCACTATTGCTCCTAGATGAATCAGAAGGTATCATGAGACAAACTAGTGTCTTGGCACAAGGCCTTGAAAAAATCTTATTTGTAGTCTTGGCACAAGGCCTTGACTATGTGGTTATGAAGTCTAGCATTATGCATCCCATCATTATGAAATTGTCTATTGATATTACATGTGATTATCTGACAAGTATAATATTCATGTGAATAAGTAAATGAAATTATTTGATTTATCTTTTCCATATTATTCTAAAGTTTAAGTTTAAAAGTCTTGTGTTCTGGTCTTATACATTGCCTTAAATGTTTATTCTTATTTATGACAGTTTCTACTATATTGTTATCATTAATGAGAATCTGAGCTCACCCCTTTATTATGTTTTATTTTTCCCAGGATGCAAAGATGTATATTATGATTAAACTATAGTAATAGACTAAGGGATATAAGAATGTTCAAAGGGGAGACAATGTTGTTTTTTTATTTCAGGATGTAATGTAAAACTTTTGTATGTATCTAGTACTTCCAAGGCTAATAAACTGACTGGTCTTTCAGGATATTATTACTTGTATCATTCAAATGTTATATAATAATGAACCAATTCTGGGTAAATGGGTTCAGGGCATTACAACTTATTTTCATAATGTTCATTGAAAAATGGAAACGTTACTCATGGGTACGTACGACCTACTGTCTCCTTGATTGTAAAGTAGTTCATTTTTCATAAAAATATATCATTATTGGTTTTAAAATAATAATTTATGTATAAATATGATAATTATTTCATGATTATTATTTTAGAGATCATGGAAGTATATAATATGTGAAATAACCATACCTTTCATTATAAAACATACACAAGAAAACAAGATGATTAACACCTGAAACAATGAGAATAATGAATTGTTATTAAAGAACATGTGATAATATGTTATAAAATGATCATATATGATATTACAAATATTAATATATTTATAGGATTATTTAATAATTTTTTTAAAACCACTATATATGAGTTGAAAATACATTCAACCAAAAGGAAGTGTGAGGTAAGGGTTTCTCATCTCAATTTTAATTCTGTGAGATATAGGCCATATTCACCACTCATTTATTTTGTGTGGTGTATATAATACCATTTTTATAATATATATAATTATTTTATCTATATTCATTGTATAAAAACTTGAATTTAAATTTATTTCTTTAATGAGGTTATGATTTATAAGTTACCAAAGTAGTAAGAGTTTATTTCACAATCTCATCATTATTCAGGATTATTTATTTACTCTCTCTAGGGGTAATTATTTGATATTTATATATTCAAATAAATATATCTTCTTATCCTCTAGTTATTCATGAAATAGTTCATGTAATATTACCGTTCAACTCTATTTTTTACTTAATATAATTAATAATTATTTCAAGATAATCTGACTTTATTTCTTTTTTCCATTCAAAAATCCTTTTTTTTCCGAAACCATGTTTTATAAAAATGTTTTAGAATTATATAAATGACTTATTAAAGAAATTTTTAAACATTTTTTTCTAAAAAAATAGTTTTAAAGGAATATTCTTATTAGTTTCTAAATGAGGCACTTTTCTAAACTTTTTACAATGCAAAAGGAATATTCATTTTAACTTATACAACATGTAAGAAATTAACTACCATTATAACCATCATTTCAGTGAAGCTTCTATTGAATTTTTAAAAAGTTATTTTTAAATAAAATATTTTTTCTAATATTCTAGAAATTATTATTTTTTAAAATTCATTTTCAAAGAAAATAATTTTGACAATATTTTACGAATTTTCTAGTTTTAAAAATAAAATTGTGATTTTCAAATAAAGGTTATTTTTCTCAAGAAATGTTCCAAAGGATATTTAAAAATCATTTTCTGTCTAAGAAAAATATTTCTTATGTTACTTATGATTTAATGGGGTTATAATTCAATGATACCATCTTTATTATTTATTTGTATAGTTTATGATCAGTTTGACTGGGGATGTAGTATATTGATACCATTTATTTTACTCTAGACGGTTTATGATTTTGTTTATTGATTGGGGAAATTATTTTAATTTAATATGATAGATTAAATAAAAACATTTATATTGATTATTTTTGAACTCATTCATATGAGAAATGCATTGGAATTTTTAAGTGATGGTAGGGGCATGTTATAGCCCCTCGATGCATCAGTATGTCTCATGAGACAAACTTGATATGGGTTTAGATGGTGCCTTACCCATTTATATAGATTTTTGGAAGAATATTTAGTGGTATTATATTTATTGGAAAAATACTTGAAGGTATTATATATCTTGTCACAAGACTCGATGGTATGTTTTAGATGTCCAAAATTATATATTCTATAATTATTAATTTAGTTATTGATATTCCATATGATTATTTGATTAGTTTTTATATCCATGGTGAAGTTTGAAGCTTACATGTTTATTCATATGGAATCATTTGACCATGTTTTATTCCTCACACATTCTGATAAAGTTATTGATTAAATAAAGTTTGTCTCATTTATTTACCATTACATATTTATTATTCCTTATTTACTCATAGATTTTTCTATACTCTTACCCTTACTGAGAATCTCAGCTCACCAATTTCATATGTTTTATTTTTCCTAGGATACTAGGAAGTATTTTTTTATTGATATGTTGGGATATGATAATGGGAATAATGGAATTATCAAATAATTTTTTTTTATTTTATGTTTTAAAATATAATGTGAATTTCAAGTATGTATCTTGTTTACCAAGACTATTAAACTATTTAGTCCTTCAGGATGCAGTTTCTTGTATCTTACGGACATGTAAGAAAGTAAACACCAGCTCCGAGCTACAATGGTTGAGCTCGATATATTATATTTTGAAAATAATGGAATCTTGGGAAGGAAGATTTATAAAAAATAATATTTATGATTTTTTGAAAATGAGGTCAAGCAATAAACATTAAAACACATTATTTTCTTACTTTTGTAAAGAGAGTAAAAACTGACCAATATAGAAAGATGTCAAAAAAATTTATTTTTAAACATTTTTATAAAGTAAAATATATTTGAAAATTAAAATAATAAATCATTTTAGTGTAGATAAAAACATTATATAAATATTATAAATAATATGGGCGTGGAAGAGAAAGATTTCCAAAAAAAAAGAGAAATAAGGCAGACTTTTCTGATAAACTTTTTTTAGGGATTTTGAGTACCAAAAAGAATAAAAATGAAAATAATACATGAAAAAATTAATCATAATAGAATGAAATTTTTATCATTTAGTATAAAAATGAAATATAATTACCCCAATTAAAATATAAATGTTAATAATGTTGAATAAAAATGGGATTATCAAATAAATACGTACATTGGATTCCCTGTTGGCTAAATGCATTCCATATTCTTATATAATAAAATTTATTTTCAATATTTATACAAATTTAATTTACATATTTTTATCTATATTTTTGAATAGAATTTATTAATAACTTATTTATACCCATTTACTCATAATTATTTTTTAAAATCAATTATTTAGGTGTTAATTGTTTTGTTTCTCATGGATGTTTTGATTCGAAGGTTCTGGTCCTTTCACCATAGTCATGTTATACTCACCTCCATAAGTTTAATAATTTCACACATACATATATATACACACCATAATTATAAATTAAAAACACTTTTATAATTATCTATGTAATGTGGTTATGAAAAATGAAATACTTTGTTAATGCAGTCAGTAGTCTGTATGTATACTTGGGTGCCATTTTCGTTTTTCATGGATGGAAGGAAATGAAGATAAATACTGATTTACAATTAAAGAAACATAATTATTAATATGTATTAGTTTTATTCATTAAACACATCCATATAACCATTTATGTGAGTTTTTGATGAAAAATGAAATACATCACTTCATCGAGGTAGCATTCTCCATGTACACACAAGTAATGTTTTTATTTTCCATTGGATGGAAAAGAGATAGAAAATGGTTGTAAAATAAAAATAAAACCATTTCAATATATTAAATATAATTATTTTACTAAATTATTATTGTTATAATATATTTGATGATGGTGGAAGAAGAAATAAACTTGAAAGAAATCAGTTAAGAACTCTACATCTTCCTTGGATATCCTCCTTTGGATTACACTTTAAGACTTATTAGTTTGGTATTTTAGTGAGAAAAATACCTCTATAAAACTTATTATGAAATTTTATAAGTGATTTGGTAATATATATTTCTAGACAAGGTCCTAAAACTATGTAAATAAATTAGGAGATGAGGTTTTTCTTTCACAAGTGAGGGGAGTGGCACTATTGGGAATACTAATAACCATAAAATAAAATAAAGTAATTTTCAAGGGAACATTATACTAAATTATCCCAATTTCATATATAATAAGATATAGTATATATACACTCATTAATCAAAATTTATACAAGTTGTTGTGATATTTTAATCCTTATCTCTTAGTTTACCCACCTCGTTAACCCTTTTAACCATTACCGTGATGAAAAACTTTTACCATGGTACCTATTCATTATGAATAAAAATGGAATGGGAATTACTAAAAAATTTGAATATTATGGTTCTAAATATGGAAACCATTTTATGATATTCAATTTCTATAATTGGTATAAATTAATTTTAATAAAAGTGTGAAAAACACAATGAAAAATAGTTTTTTCCTAAAAAATGTATTTTTAATTCTAAAAATAATTTTACACTACAATAATATATATAATTTATTATCATTAAATTTAATGGTTTATAAATAAAATAATTATATTTTTTGACTTAAAATATGAATTTACCCATCAAATTACTTAATTAAAGAAAAGGAAAAAATAGTTCTTTTATTAGAATAAAAAATAAATTGGGTATGAAAATATCAAACACGGGTTTCTAAATTTAATATAATATTTTAAAATAATTTATTTCATTCCATGAAAATTTAATTGGTTTATAAAAAAAGTTTTATAATATTTTATGTAATTATTATATTATGATGTTATTTTAAAAGTGATGATATTTGTAAAAATCATATCTTTCACTATTCACCTAAAAATCAAAAAATCCCAAAGATTTTCCCTAAGATACTTTTGACGTGATGAATTAAAAACTAAATTTAAATTACTCAAAGTAAAATTATAAAATATAAAAATTTATCTTTTGAATGATAATGTTAAATATGAAGAAAAACATCTTTTATCGAAAAATGACCATTTTAAACTTCAAGTGTTATTTATATTATTTTATATCAATTTATATTTAATTGAGTATAAATTTATTAGTTGATACATTGAATTATTTTAAAAGTGATCATTTTATTAAAATACACACCACTTCCAAAAATATTTCTTTGCAAAATACCCCCTTTTAACATTGAATGATTTTAATCACATCACATTAATTATTTATTTTCAAATCATAAAATATCATCAATAAAAAATCATGTATCACAATTGGTTACTTTATTTATATTTACTAAATTTTAATTTTAATTTTAATTTTAATACATCTTGATTTTTTAGTTCAGCGTTGTATGTGCTACATGCTATTCAACATAATATTTATTTAAAGGAAAATACATACTAAAATATTGGGGTGTTATATCGTCCCCCTCATAAATAAATTATATCCTCATAATTATTTTTCTTAGAGAAATAAATATATCTTGACATAGGTATAATATCAGATGTAGATTTTATCCTAATAAGTAATTCCAAAGTTTCAATTAATAATCATAGTATTTCTTAATTAAATATCTCTAAAAGAATGTATATAAAATTATAAGACCCATACTTGGGAATGAGTTTATAGAGTCATAACTTGAAAACTGAGAGATATTTCACACATAATATTTGATAAATTTATCTTCTGCCTATTATAGTTTGAGGAAATCATTTACAATCAAGATAGAGGATATGATAAAATAAACTTACTAGATTTATTTCTATTTTATATGCTTAATTTTATCCTTTGATTGTGTTTAAATTAGTTTTCCATATTTTCTTCATGTCATATTTTAAATGATTAATAAAAATGATGAATTTTTCCTGATTAAATAATGAAAATAAACTTTTAATAGATCACAATACATATTATATAATGATAATCTTTCCTCCTGTCATTATCTACTTACTAAAATAAAAATATTGAGTGTTAGTGAAAATAACATCCAAAGAAATTATAACATTAAAATCCATTATTATAAAAAATACCTCTAATTCAACATATATTATTTTATAATTTAACTACTATTTATTTGTTCTTAATAAATCATTAAGCCCCAAAAAGAAGTAAAATTTCAAAGTCAATCATAAGTATAAATGTTTGCAACTAGGGAATAACTATTCATCTTAACAAAGACCACCCGATATATTTTCACTGTAACCATATTATCATTAGGTTTTTTAATTTATAACTCCATCCCTAAAATTTAAAGGGATGATTCAATATCCATAGAAAATATAAAAGCGTAGAAATATAAAGAAACAAATAAATTATGAGTTTATGATCAAAGTACCTGCTATCATAACTTAAGGGACCTTAGCTTCAACTGTAGTAATTTCTTATGTTTGGATTTTCCCTCTCATCCTATTATAAGGTAAATTCCCTTGATGATTGGGGAAATTGTTCAAATATTTCCTTATCTCCTTATAGTTGAAACACTGATATTGAAGGCTTATTTATTTACCTTACACTCATTATCTAGATAGACCTTATCTTCACACTTATAATAGACCCCCATTCCCTTTAAAAAAGTTCTAGGGTGTTCCTTTCCATAATTATCACATATTGGAAGTTCCACGATTCCCTTATTCTAATTAGTATAATTTATTTTTTTAGGGATCAACAATCCTCTTCTTCTCTTTAATCCATTTTTAAAAATAAGGATTTTATAAATCTTTCATTGTATTAATATAAATTGATACCATATCATTATTTGATGAACATTTTTTGAGAGACTATCTTCCTTCAGTTTCATGTATTAATCCCATAAAATAAATACTCAATCTTATTTTATATAATATATATGTAGTATATATCATTCATTTCCAATATCATAAGGTTTTCCTCATACTCAACAACACTCTCCTCTTCCTTATATATTAAATTAATGAATTTCCTTTCAATATCTACTCGTTGTTGTTGACTAAAATAGTTCATAACGAATATATCCTTAAAATTATTCCATTACATTATCTATATATCACACTTATACTTTTTATTTTTAATAAATTAACATCATTGATCAATATATCTCTTTAAAAAATACACTTCCATAAAAATCATCTCCCTCTCATTACATCCCAAATCCAAAAATATCTTTTCCAATGACATGATTTATTATTCATTTATTAATGGATTAGTAATTCCATTAAAATATAGATATTTAGGAAATATAAAGAAATAAAAAATCATTTAATCATGTTATTAAGAAATATATTTTTCCATTTGAGAATGTTTATTGGTCATAACCTAAGTCAACTTCCTTAATTTATTCCTAATCAACTCATCTATAACACCATCCATATTTTCTTAATCAGGAGGGAAATCCATACATTGATTATGGGTGGTCATACATATTCCATTACGTCAACTATGATACATCTATAAATAATGTAATACACTTATTTATTGAAAATCAG
Organism: Viscum album; assembly: GCA_963277665.1. Lineage (NCBI taxonomy): Eukaryota > Viridiplantae > Streptophyta > Magnoliopsida > Santalales > Viscaceae > Viscum > Viscum album. The sequence continues at coordinate 177,677,040 of OY728119.1, read as the reverse complement.
TATGAATATTTAGATGTAATAGAAAAATTCCTAAAAATATATTGAACGATCTAAGGGTTTATCATAATGATAATTCAAGATATGTTCATTTAAAATATATCCCAAAGGTTCCAAATAAAATTTATTTGATATAAACAATAATAAACTAGAATCAATTAACCCAAAGCCTATGTTTACTCTATTAAATTGATAAAAGATGCAAGAGATCACATCCCAAAGTATAATTTTTTTTAACATTTTTGGGAGACTTGATACATATAGGATTTTCATATTAGATTGAAAAAAATAAAGCATAGCTTATAAGCTTCTTGAAAAAGTTCGTATTCCTTTTGTTACATCCTAGAGATCATTTAAAGATCTATTTATGATACCCTTCGCAAGGGAAACCAAATAAAATTGTGTGCTTATATTCACTTTAAGGGGCTTCTTGTAATAGAGGAAATCATAGATACATAAGGAATAAAAAATATAGAAATGTGAATAGTCAATAAACATTTTATATATTCAATAACTTGAGTATGAAATATATTCATGGATAAAAAAATCACATAGAAAAAAATAACTAATTTCATAATGATATAATTTATAATTATGAACATCTTAATACTTGAGCCAATATATCATGATCTTACTGTCAAAACCTCATTCCAAGTCATATTACATACCATCAAGGTCTCATTCTATGATATTATAATTATATGGGCATGAATATAACCAAATAACCATTATAGTATGTCTTATAAGACTTAAAAGATTTACCAAAAGTATATAAGAGAATATAATCATAACTTACACATATCAAATCCATTCCTCATGTATTGAAATAAAATTTCAATTCATTGTCAATATTACCTAACAATCAATAAATAACTATATTGGATAAAGTATACAAAAAATATATATTTCCCCAATCAATGGAATAACTTTCATTTTAAGATTACTAAAATTAATATCATATATATTAATGAGTATAAAATATAATCAACATTGAAAGGATATTGAGTATATCCATGGTATAAAAGTACATAAACATGATGGATAAAAATCATGTCAAACTAATGATGGAGAGTAATAGATAAATTAGAATAAATCCTTATTCATAAAATCAGGTATAAACTATAATTCAATAAATAATGACATGATACCATAAATATATAATAAAATATGGTTTTTATTAATGAAAAATCATTTGGACATTTATAGAGTAAAATTGAAGAGAAAATTGAAATTAATTTTCTTACGACTATTTTAACATGGTTGCAAAAAGAAGTTAATATTCACTTCCAAAACTCATTTAATGAGGTGTAAAAAAGAATTTTCCAAACACTATTTATAAAATAGTTTACATCAAACATTTTTCAAAAAAATTGTTCTTATAAAAGAAAATTTTAAATGGATTAAGAAAATATAGATAAGTTAAATGAAATTTATTTTCAAAATCTTTGAAGAAATAATATCCATTTATTTTGTTATAAAATGAAAATTACACATAATAATGAGAAAATGATTTTCTTTAAAAAAAATATGGATGATTTGAAATAAATATTAATAACTATAATGGCCATTGTAACACCCTAAGATTTTTCTGAGATGTATTATTTTTAATTTCATTGATTCCTTGTGTTGTACACTAAATCAATATTATCTTTCACTATATGAAACACTGTATTAGTTTACAGTATATGCACCACTATTTTTGGCTTGTGTTGCACAGAATTTCAAGTTATTTTGATAGAATTAATTTTACACAACAATTATTATAGATTTTTTTCAATGTATAAATTAAATAATCTTGGATTATATTATACACAACACCAAAGGAATCTTTCACTACATGCAACACTGACATGGCTTGCACGACCTTACTTGATAGCTTGCGTGGTACGCAATACCGAGTTTCACTAAAAAATGATATATTATTAAAATATTATACAAACTAGATATTATTAATAGTATTAACCACATTTTTAATTTTATATAATTATCATTCATCTTAAACATGATATGAGAACATAATCAATTTTTTGGATAAATGAAGTATTTTTTAAAAAAAATGCAGTTTTACCGCTTTTTGATGGAGCACCCATTTTAAATCTATTTTTGACACTTTTACAAGTTATATTTGAAAATATAAACTTCTTCCTTGTAATAGGGACATAAAAATTTACTTTGGATAAATTTTTGATATTTTTCTGATAACTTTCATATTTTGATGAATAGTGAAAATACGCTAAAATTTAATTGAAAATTTTTTTTTTCATAGAAATGATTTATTTTGTTAAAATATATTATTTAATGGTGTTAAATTATAAATTTAATATATTTTTATAGTTTAATACAATTAAATTAATTGTCATTAATTTTTCATTGAATTCATATGTAAAAACATTTTAATCTTCTGCATTGTTTTAAACAAAAACCCGTTTTTTTGACAATGAGATTAATTTTAAATTAATTACTGAAACTTCTGTGTTTTGAATTTGAAAAAATTGATTCCATATTTGGAATCATAAGGTTCAAATTGTGTAAATAGGTACTTTTTATTTTTGGACTTTATGAATAGTAACTTCAATAATTATTTTATTTACCATGGTTAAAGGGTAAATCTGGTAAATAAGGTTAACAAATAATATTATATTAATATTAAACTACCCTAAAACATAAACTAATCATATTGGATGAGATATTTCTGAATATTCTTATCCTTGGGTCTATTTTGGGACCCCATGAGCTCACTTGGATGTGAAAATGACACTTTATAAAATTAATTTAAACTAAAGATAATTATAACCTAAATATATATCTTTTACTAAATTGATTTTAATATGGAGTTATATAATAGATATATATGTAAATAATTAGTAATTTTAAATATAAAAATATTTCCTACATCATGGTATTTTATTTATAATTTTTAGACATTAGATAAATATATTTATTTATGACACAATTATGATGTTGTGATTACCTCATTAATGAAAGATTAAAATAAATGAATTTATAAATATTAAAATAAGTTTAATTTGAATATTTTGATTCCATAAAAAAAATTTTGGTTGAAATTGACATATTAGGTATGATTTAATTCCTTTTTTTTGAATTGATATGGTTTTTATAAATTTTTATAAAAGTCAAGTATGAATAGTATCCAAAATTAACATAATTCATAACTTAAAAGATAAAATAGTTTATTAAATGATATTAAATTCTTAAAAATATAAGATTCATCCAAATTGTTTATATAATTCCAATAATTTCATAAATAACTCTTTTTTGGGTCCTTTTACATGACATGGTTATTACATTAACCCACAATGTGTAAATAACATGATATCACGGTAAGATTAAAAATGGTAAAATAAGGGTAAAACCAAAAAGATAAGGATAAAAAATATTCCAAACATGAAAAACAATTATTGGATGATGAGTATTCATACCAAAATTTTCCTATCTTAGAATTAAATAAGTTTTTCACTATTTTAAATTGAAATTCAATTTATAATAAATTAATATTTTGGAACATTCCTAAAGTGACCATCCCCTATCTTATAAAAGGGCACCTCCTCCCTCTCATATTCACTCCATTTGAGCCTTCATGATCAGAAAACCCCTGAAAATTTCTCTTATCAACTTCCCTAGTTACATTCTAGAGTTTCTGGTCTTTTAAAAAGACTAACTCTAGTGCCCTAAGAGGAAATTTAAAGGAGACACATCAAAGAAGTGGTAATCTCTTCTACCAATTCATTCAAATTTATTTCTTCTTCAACACCATCTTATTTAATTATTTAATTATAAAGTAATAAAATAAATACCACTCATATAAAAATGTTTTATTATAAATATGAAACAACCCTATTTCACCTTCTATCCATCCTATGAAAAATGAAATCACTGCTCATGTGTACATACGACTTACCATCTCCACGACGCGATGAGATTCATTCTCCATGTTAACCATTAAAGAATAATTATCAAGTATATATAATAAATAATCAAGAAATATATGACATAATAATTCTACTATATTTATGTATATATATACGTCATTTACTTCTATTCAATTTAATAAGGAAATGAAAACAACGTTCATGCGTACGTACAGCCTACCATCTCCATGAACGGTGTATTCCATTTCATTTATGTATATATTATATATATATATTTATATAATGGATATATAAGATATATTTAAATCATGTTTTACAGTATGGAAGTAAGTAAATAATGATCTATGTAATCATATGAAGAATAACAATTGCAAACACATATGATAAATGAAACGATTATTATCTAAAACATTGCTTTAACATGGAATTGACAAATGAACAGGTAATATATAGTCATAATTGAATCATATATGATATAATAAATATAATTATGGTTATGTTAAAAGTTAATAATATGTTTTAACCCACTATATATGAGTTTTTAATACATACAGAAGAAATCTGACCTAAGGTAAGGGATAACTTTTACAATCTCCTTTTCATCTGAGATTGTTTATTCCTAAGTATTTACTAGGGTTATATTTATCATCCATGTCCATGTCTTCTAAAAATATTTTCATAAAATTTTTAATATTATTACATGTATTTTTAATGTCATTTTTACCCTTTGTTTACTTTTACCACATGGTATGGACATAATCTTTCTTTTGTTCACCATACAAGGTACTTTTAGACTTTTTCAGAAAAAGTACGGGGAGAATGTTTTTATATATTATACGGCATGAACATATTTTTACATCTTCTTAATGCCTTATTTCCATTAAGCTTCCTCTAAAATACTTGAAGTTTATTTTCAACTAATTTTTTTCTTTTAAAATTGCACGACATGTTAAGAAAAGAAAATGTTTTTGAAGAAGAAAGGATATTTTACTCAGGAATTGAGTTGAAGTGGATTATCAAAATTATTTTCCATCAAATATGACATAGTGTTATCTTTATATCCCTATTATTACATTTAGTTTATTTTTTTATGATGGAATTATTTTTATTAAGTCCATTTATCTTATATAGATTATGTTATGATGGGATGATTTTTAAGAATCCCATTTTATTTCATGGGTTGTGCTATGCTGAATTATTTACGTTTTTGTTACACATGTAAGAATGATTTAATTATGGGATGGGTGGGACCTAAATCTCCTTCCAATTAATTGGTTATATATTTATATCTCATGAGATAGACAGGGCTATAATGGAAAGTAAATATGGTTCAATAATACAGGGCTGGAATAACAATTAAACCTGGTTCAGTAATGGACTTCGTCCACTATGATGGTCTTGACAATATTACCTTGGATACAATAGAAATAATATTTTGTGCTTATTAGTTTTCCAAAATTCCATGTTTTATTCCCATACTATTTTATCATGATTAATGTTCCTTTATGATCCATTCCTTACGTACTGCCAATATTTATATCATTTCTCAAGATTTTGATGTTTAAACTTTATGTTCATGTTTCTACGTTCAAATGTTTATGGTTTGTTTTATGTTCTCCATGTTTACCCTTACCAAGAATTTGAGCTCAACATTTTTATGTTTTCTTTTTTACCCAAGATATGAAGAATGGTTCTAGGTAGGAAAAAAAATGGTAAGATCTTTATGGGAGATGTTGAAGATCTTTCACAATGTTATAAGATCATGTTCCAAGTTTCCAAAGACACTAAACTAATACGGTCTCTGGGCATATTTTTGTGTCTTATAATAAGTATTCTGAAAAAGAAATTCAATTTCCATGTATGTCAAGCTTGGGTCTCTACAGTCATGATGGCTTTAAAATCATGGAAAATTAGAAAATATTAAAAACAATTATATTCTTACTCTTATAAAGAGCGTCACAAGTGAACCATGTGAAAAAATTATAAAAATATTACTTTTAAAAAAATTTAAAAGGAAAAATATATTTTTAAATTACCTTAAAAATAATTATATTATATATTAATTAATACTTCAAATATTATAGTGAATATGGTTATTGAAGTGAAATATTTTTGGCCAAAAAATAGAAATAATGTCATTTTTATTTTAATCATTATTTTAGTGGGTTTGAGTACTAAAAAGAGAAAACATTAAAGTATAATTGAATAAAATAGAAATAACTATAGGGTAAGAAAATATATGGGGGTTATTATAGAAATAGAATATAATTTTCCCAATGTAAATTTAAACTTAAATAATCCTAAATAAAAATGATATTGTAAAATAAACCCTTACCTTGGATTCCCACATGGTCGGACGAATTCCAACTTTATGTATAATAAATTTATATTTATTATTCAATTATATCAAATAAATAAATATAAATATAAATATAAATATATATATAAATATCCAGAACATATTTCTACATATTTACCCATAATTATTTATTAAAATCAATTATTTAGTTGTTAAATATTTTGTTTTGCATGCATTTTTTGATTCGGAAATTGCATTACATTTCCTCATTCATGGTTTCATCACCTTTAGAATGTTAATAATGTAATATATATATATATATACTTATCATATTTTTAAACTAAATAAATGTTTAGAATAATCTATGTAAGGTAGTTATGAGAATTGAAACACGTTTTCATAGAGGCGGCAGTCTGGACATACACATGGGTGGAGTTTTCATTTTTCAATGAATGGATAGAAAGTATGTTATATAATGATTTAACCTTATAGAACCTAAATTATTAATATTTATAATATTAATAAATTAAATCCATATATATATTCAACCATGTGAAGTTATGGTGAAAAATTAAATACTTCTATTTATGGAGGTGGTAGTCTGCACGTACACATGAATGACAATTTATTTCCATTAGATCAAAAGAAGATTGAAAATGGTTGTACCATAAATTAAATAACATTGAATTATCATAATTATATTTATATCATTATATTAGTATGGTAATAATAGATATGAAATAGGTATAAGAATAATGAAACATGAAAGAACTTAGTTATGACCTTTACATCTTCCTTGGATATCCTCCTTTGAATTACATCTTATTCCATATTAGTTAGATATTTTGGGGAGACCAAGACATCTTGGATGTGGGGAAGAGACTTGGGAATTTATTTGGGTGGATATTAGTATAGATATGGTGAAATTTGTTTTTGAAAAATTAAGGGGGTGAGGGTGTCCTTTTATAATTGAGGGGATTGACACTCTTGTAAATAATTTTAACATTAAAATAAAATAAATTCATTTTCAAGATAAATTGGAATAATATAAGTATAAATTAGAAGATAAGGTGAGTTATTATCAAAATCTAACCATACAATCAAATTTAGAAATGGTTTAGTGATATTTGAAGCCCTATCTCTTAGTTTAACCCCATTATTAACCCTTTAAACATTTACCGTGGTGAAAATCTTTTACCTTGGTTAATATTCATTATGATTAAAAATAAATCGGGACATATTACATAATCTGATTATATTTATTCAAAATATGGAATATATTATACAATTATCAATTGATAATTTTAATATTAGTATTCAAAATGTAATGAAAAATAGTTTTTTTTAAAACTTCTTATTAACCATAAAAATGATTTTACAAAAAAATCATTTTTAGAATTGATTATCATGAAATTTATTGGTATATAAATAAAAAAATTAGAATTGTATGACTACAAAATATAATGTAATTATTTAGTTACTTATTTAAATAAAAGAATAAGTTTTTATTATAATAAATTACCACTTAGGTTCTAAAATGAAAAAAGGGTTTCTAAAATAAAAAAACTTATTAAAATAATTTCATTCACTCTTGGAATAAATATATGGTGTATGATTTTTTTTCATAATAATTTATGTGATTATTATATCGTGATAAATTCCTCAATGTGATGATATTTTTTAAAACTATATTTTTAACTATTGACCTAAAAAAAACTATTTCAAAAAAATAGTAAAAAATTACTATAACATCATAACCCTAACCATTGGCTTGGATAGAGACAATGTGAAGCTAACCTTAGGTGACATAACCGTGAAACAAATGGCCTAAATTAAATTCTAAGGGATTAATAAAATGTTCAGGGGTATGATTCTACCTTAAATAAAACCACTTTACAAGAAAAAAAGGAAATGAAACAAAAACTATGTGATTCATAAAGTTTAAATAGTACAGCTCAAAAACAATACCCATAAACAACAACATTAGAGTAGTATAAAAAAGGTATAACATGGAATTCCCATAAAAATAAAAGACATCATATCCCTATAATACTGATATGGAATCCCTCTAATCACTCCACTTGAAAACTCCAAGATCCAACTACCATACTGAGAAATTATCATCATGATGAAACACTAGAGAAATAAGAGACCTTTTATTTAACTATGAGGATAATAGGAGCATATTTATTGGAAAAAAATTTCTTATGCTCAGGTTGAGTAATCATACTAAGTAGGAAATATTAAAGAGACTTCCTAACTTACACTACTAGGATAGTTACACATTATCTCATAGTTCAAAATAAAATTAAAATAAAAGAGAAGAGAAAAAGGTTTACCAAATTTAAATTATTTACTTAAAGTGGGAATTGATTATCTATTAAATTCACTTGTATTATCCATTCTGTGATTAACACAAATAAACAGACATGCATTCAATAATTGTCCCAATACTCATGATTTGTAACTCATCCATCCACCAAGACGATCATTGGTGCTAATCCTTATAATGCCTTCAGTTTAGCACTACACACCAATTAATTTCCACATCCAATGAAAATGAACACACACCATTCCATATATTCGATGGTATCACGACAATTCATTTATTTAAATTAAATAATCTCTTAAAACATTCAAATAACCATCTGGTATACATTTAATTAAAACCATAACTTAAAAACCTGTAACAAAATGTATTTTTATGAAAACCTTTCAAAATCCAATGTTTCCAATTCATAAACTAAACTGGATTTCTAAAATAAATTATAGAAATTTTATTTGAAAATTATGACAAATAATTTAAGGAGAACTAATCCTTCTAATTCTTTAATAAGTGGAGAAAAGAGACAAGAAACATACCACAAGAAAAATCTTAATGAACATAAAGAATATGGTCATGATCTAGTTCCTTCAAGTTCCCTTTCTCATTATATAAACAAATCCTAAAAATTTATTGTCAAAACAAGAATGATCACATTGAATAAGGTATAAAAACTATGATCAATGGTTCAGTGCAAAAGAAAATGATCAGATCTAGAAGGAAGAGAAAAATAAATAGTGGAAAGGGATCTTACAATCCATTTCCAAGATCCAACACACTTTTATCCATCAAAATTAGGTTTCAAATAGAGATGAGTTATGATAATCTCTAAGTGGAGTATTATGTGTTGATATCCAAGGTCAATGGAATATGAATTATTATTTTTATTGTGAATGTGATTGAAAATACCATTTTTATGTTATTAATATAGACACATATTTAGGCCTTATAGTTTAACAAGTTATGTGCCAACTGTGTGAGTGCTACTGGGAAATACCCAAGGCTGTAAAATAGTGTTGCATGGTTTGAAAATCATTTTATCTAACTAGGTGTTGTTACAATATCCCAAAGTTTCCTAATTCACATTGTTTTTATAGATTTTGGAAAAACCATTCCCTAACCATGCCCCTACCTAGTAACTCCAAGATTCCTTTACATGGTTTGATGGAGAAGCTTCTTGGTTTGACTTAACCTTACTCAAACTATTCACCTTAAAAAATGATTTTGAAACATACTAAAACCATCAAGAAAATCCTATAACTCAAACCAAACATTATATAAGATCAAATCACATAATAAAAAGGAGATATAACTAAAAATATATTTATATTCTCAGTTCCATTAGGATTTTCATCCCTAGAATACTGGGGATTGGGGGTACTTTGAAAAGGTAAAGGACATTATTCCAGAATATATTTCTCACATTCCCTTGTTTCATCTTAAATTTCACCATGTTTCCATAATACTTAAACTAAGGGAATATGTTTTCAATGCGATACTTTATCTTGTCTGTCTAAGATAAAAATCAGTGCATGAACAAATATGGCATATATTTCCAAATAATGTGATCCCATCAAATCACATGTCTAGGATTGGGATGATATATCTATATTTGAGATACATGAAATTCATTATGAACCAAACTAAACCAGGATAGTAAAACAAATTGAAAAAAAGATCTCCAATTCTTTCAAGTTTGTAAAACGGTCTAATATACTCTGGAGAAAATTTTCATTACTTACCCAACCAACGATTCCCTAGCCTTAGAGATACTATTAGGAATGCATAATCTCCCATGTAAAAGGACAAAGGGTTACATTATTGATCCACATAATATTTCTGATTGACTTTGGATGAAACCATTCTTTTCTAAATCATTTTAATCTTACTAGTTATTTCATGAATAAGGCAAGGTGCCAATATTTTAGTTTCTCAGGTATATATCCAACAAAGGGAAGACTAAAATTAATGAACATATAATGCTCTGAACATATCTATTTGTATCATGGAATGATAACTATTTTACATAAAAAATCCACTAAGGAAGAAATATCCCCAATGAGAAACCAAAATCCACAACACAACTTTAGAGAATGTATTCTAAAGTCTTAATCATTCATTCTAATACCCTTATATTTTAGGATAATACACTATACTCATAGTAAATTGGGTAACCAATTCCTTATGAACTGATCACCAAATTCAATGGGTAAATTGAGGATATCGATAGTAGATGATCCAAATGGGTATTCAATGAAATTGTACAACTTCTCAAATTTAAACATTTTATAAGTAATCTTTCAAATTGGATTCAAAAATCAGAATGAAGTGGGATAATTTTATGAGTCAATATTTAATCACTAGGATTAAATCATGATTCTAAATAGTTCTTGTTAAACCAATGAAAATTTACATATCTATCTTATAAAATTTTCATTTAGATATAAGTAAAGATTTAAAATTCTATCTAGTCATTAATGGTCATCCTTGACCTGTTGACATGTTAGGAATTTTTTAACTTAATCAACCACAATTCATTTTGTACATGAATTATAATAAATGGTTCCTAAGAGCCTTGTAAATACTTTGGATTCCTAGATGAAATTTTTATTTAAATGGTGATAAGAGGAAAAATATTTCTTGAAAATCAGATATAATGACTTTCCAGTCTTGAAAAATAAAAACCGAGTCTATATCTTGTTACCAGTAGTCAATTGTCTCCACATCATTATCTTTTGATGTGATGGTAAGGAAACCAAGATTAAATATTTAAGAACACTTAACTTTCTCAAAAAAATAATGTATTAGTGTCACTAAAAAGAATATTATGACTTAATTCTACTAAGTTAAATTTAAATACATCAAAACAGTCAATCTCATAAACTACCACTGATCATAAACGTCTCTTAAGAGTTGGTTATATAAATTTTTGGATAAATAATTTCCACATAATTTTATTTCTGGGGGTATAAACCAATTAGAATTAAAATATCTAAAGACATTTTGATGATTGTATTATTCTAAAATTCAAATCCATTTGAAAAATGATGTGTTTTAATATTTTTTGGTTTTCAGTGAAGCTCTCTCCATAGAGATATTGATGCCATTTTTTCAAAGCATGAAAAACTACAACCAATTCCAAGGAATTTTTTGGATAATTCTTTTTCTTGAGTTTATAACTATCACAATCCATATTCTATGACATGATATCCTTTCATGAGAACAAATATGAATATAGATCTAGATGTATCACAATAAACCACATAATCTTTCATAGGTTTTTGAAAGACAAGAATGAGTGATGAATAAAGTCTTATTTTAAGATAGAAAAATAATTTTTGACAATAATTACTCAATTGGAATGTAATTATATTTCTTGTTAGCACAAAAATAGTAAATAAGATATGTGATAAGTCTTGAATAAAATTTTAGGTTGTAATGGGTAATGAAATATGGTCTAGAGTGGGGTGAATAGACCATATTATAAATTTAATCAAATAAATTAATTATGAATGTTGATTAATAGAGTTAGTTAGTAGTGAAATAAAACAATGAACAAAAGGATTTTTATACTGGTTTAGTCCAAATTGGACCTAGTCCAGTATTATACCTCTATAGGCAGAATAAGATATGCTATACACTAACTTATTTTTAAAGGGTCATCATAACCCAATTATAAACTAATTTTTATTGTGGAATAATAACTATACATATACCTTTTATATGGGGAGTCACAACCCAATTACAACTATAAATTTAGATACCATGAGTCCCAACTTGAACAACCTTTATTTTAGAATCTGGGAGTCACAAACAGAAATAAATAACTTTATATACTGGGATTCAAAACCCTCATATCCAGAATTTAGAATCTATGAGTCACAACCCGAATACCAAAAATGGGTTTGTATATAAAATCACAAACAAAAAACAAAGTATATGTGAAAGATAAAAAGAAGTGTTACAGAAATAAGAAACAAGGATGAAGAAGAATATAAAAAATAAAGAATAGGTACTAGTTCTTGATAAACATATTTGGTAATCTCATCAAGGTAGTAGTAGTTGTAGACATTTTCTCTCATCCCATTATAGATTATCCAACATTTTTGATAATTGTTTCACGCACGAAAAATGTAAAACACTTCACTTTACTCTTTAAACTGTATCACCTAAAAAATGAAATATCTCATTGAAGAAGTGTCATATAAATAATCTGTCACTAATATATTATAGTTTATTTGTTACAATAATCCTCAAGTCCTTTAAATATAAATATACATGGATATAACACTCAAGAAAACTGTTAAAATAATTCAGAATAATAAAAATGATAGAACTAGATTATAAGAGCGAGAAAAAAAAAAGATATTATAATAGCATATTAATCACTAAAATCATGAATAAAATCTATAACAATAAATGCAAATTAAAAAAAAGTTTAAATCATCTATTAAAAACATGAAATATTATACATAATAATAGGTCAATAAAAGATCCCCTAAAATTAAAAAGTTTGAATTTGGAATAAAGTTTTCAAAAAATTCCATTTAAAAGAACCAGCAAATATATGGATAATAAATAAATTTATACCAATTAAATATATTAAAACAAGATTTAATGATTTAAATATTATTTAATGTTAACATAGAAATAATAAAACCAATGAAAACAATAATAAATAGAGGATGTTTTTGAGTTTCAAGCTGTAAGTTTCATATGTGAAAATATAATAGCCTCTGATATTCAGAAAGTCATGTTTAAAAAAATGGGAAATAGTTCGCATAGGTTCAATATAATTAATATGAATTTTAAAGTTCATTAAGAAAATTTAAAAGAAATAAAAAAACATGAAGGTAATTGGAATATGAAATAAAATGTAAAATATATCATAAGTTTACATATAATTTTTTCACATAAGTTTTTTTCTCTACGTAAAAAAATCAACCACATAGGATAATCACATAAGTGATTCACTACATAGTCATTTTACCTAGGGGAAATATATAAATGATTACCTATACAAGAAAATCACATATCCAAATTTTTCACATAGGAAATTAATGTAAGGAAATTCCTAAAAACTATATATAGATTGTATTCTAAAATTTCAGACCTAAACAGAACCTTTTTAAAGGTATAATACTCTTTATTTTTTTTAATTATATTTATAAAATTTCATTATCTTTCTAAAATTCCTGAAAAAACTTACTCATATTTTTAAAACTCATGTTATGATTAAAAAATAGAAGAAAAAAGTTGTAAAAATCTATAGAGTTAAAACATAAAACATATAGTGAATTCATACCTAATTTATGAAATTAGAGTAATCAATTAAGAATTTTATTTATTATACTAAAATTAAGGAAATATTATTATCTTTATAAAAACATAATAATTCCATATAGAGTTCTGTATCCAATTTTTTTTATTAAAAATATAGAGGAACCATGATTCTGGAAGTTGGCTTTGTGGATTTTAGAATTGGCTATGTGAATCTAAAATTGGCTATGTGGATAGCCTTTTGGATATGTGGTGAATGTTTGTTGTTGCTATAGGGGAACATTATAAAACACATTTAAGTGATATTTTAAGGTAAAAATTAATTATATATCCTAGGAACTCAAAATAAAACTTATAGAACATGTTATAAAAAATCAAAACATGAAATCTAAGATAAATTTAACAATGAATAAAATGATATGATAAAGATAAAGAATAATTTACTTAAAACAAAATTAAAATACATAATATATATAACAATATTTAAACATTTAATTAAACACATTTAAACATTTGGTAATATTAAGAAAACAAGGGAGGAGTTGTAATCAATAAAAAAACATGCTAGCACATGCCGAAACATAAAACAAAATAACAATAAGATAAGCCTAGAAATATTTTTATATGAAATATGTTATTCATAAATTGGAAATAAATGAAAACTTATATCTATTTAGGACATATAAATACAAGTTTTATGAAATGAATTGGACAAGGAAGAAAACTTATTATACCCAAAAATTATATTTTGATAATGTTTCATATAACTGATGTTTTCATAAAATTATTAACACAATATCTAAATATTTTTCATAGTACTTTTTTGTTTGAGAATAAACCATAATTTCATCCTAAAATATCTCAATTAAGGATTCTGGGTACCTTTGTAAGATGTGATTCATAAATATCATGAAAACATTAAGGGAATTTGTAAAACAAAAGGGAATGAACATATATTCATAATGATCACACTGAATCCAAAATGTTTTCCTTGGAATATCCTCTTTCCAAACCCATATTTACTGATACCTGGACCATAGATCAATTTTAGATAACCATTGGGATCATTTCAATTGATAAAAAATATTATCATTTCATGGAATATGATATATATTCTTTTTCATAACCTGATGTAGTTTAAGATAATCAACACATAGTCTTAACAAACCATCTTCCTTCTTAATAAGAAAAGTGGAGGATCCTAATAAAATATACTTGGTATTATGAAATATTTATTTCCAATTCATAAAATTATACTTTCAATTATTTAAATTCTATTTATTTTATTATATACAATGGAAGTGAAATAATATTTTCTCCCAAATGGAGATCAGTAAAAAATTCCAGTTCCTTTTCAGGTGGAAAACCAGTGACATTTTCAAAAACTATATTAGGATAATGATCCAAAATAGTTGGAAAATTTCAAGTCTCAATTATATCATTATCCCCTAAATTTATGGTTATCAATTAATAAGAAATAGTTTAAACCATTTCTACTATAGGTCCTTCTTTTCCAACATCCACATCCCAATCTCCTTTAAAGAGATACACTATCCGATCAGGAGATGTAAAATATACTCATCACACATAAATATTTATATGATCCTTTAAAGAAACTAGAAAATATATTCCTAGGATAAAGTCAAATATATCTGTGTCCAAAATAGAAAATTACCAAAAATAATAAACTCCATTGATAGATATAGAATAAGATGCACATTTAAATCCCCTCCACTCCTACTTTCTGAGAGGTATCTGGATACTCATAATGTACAGAATCATCTCAATATGAAATACCATCTGATTAAAAAAAGGTGAAGAAATAAAAGAGTAGGATAAACTAGTATCAAAGAGAACATTAATAAGTGTTGAGTTAAGAATAAATACACCTTATACAGCTGAAGGATACGACTGATCCTCCATGATCATATGCATAGAACCATATAAATTATTACTCATTGCTATTTATTCATTACTTATTTATTATCATTAAATAATATAAGAAGTTGGGTTGTTCCTAGAATTACCTTGGTGCACTTAGTTCTGGGCATGAGAACTATTCTGACATGATTTTCCTATAAGAGAATAATATGTCTAAGATACAATATATTTATTTCCAGAAATTGAATTTGCAGTCTTAGAGTAATAACACTAAAGATGTACCATATAATTACTTTTTTACATTCTTTGGGTTTTTATGTACAATATTACTTCTAATGATCTAAATAACCACTTTGGAAATATCCTATATTTCTACTGGGGAGAGGAAGAAAGTTAACTGATATAGTGGTTTGATTATTTCATGCTCTACCTCCTTATAAGTAGGTTTACATCTTATTCTTTTTCAAAGTATTAGAGTTCCCACCTGTACCTATGTATAAAAATGTACTTCCTCCAATAAGATTCTATTTAATATAAATTTTTACCACTATCTCTATATTAACCATGTTTTTATAATTAGTAATAAAAATAATATCCTTAGAATTATTTTCTGGTCATAGTCTAGACTCGAATATACTTTCCTTCAAGGACGTGCAAAAATCCACTTTTATAGAAAAACAAACCATGTTCATAAAATTATCAACATATTGCATCATTGATATATTTTCCTACTTAACACTGAAGAAATATATCATTTTAGATCTCTTTAAGTTTTTGAGGTATATTTTTTTGAATAATTCTTTACATCCCTCCCATCTAAGTCCTTGGACAAATATTTCTTGGAAAACTAAATACCACTACTGGAGTGAAATATCCTCTAGTATGTAGATTTATAACTCGAACCTTATATCATCAGGGTTTTCAAGTAAATAGAATACCCAATTCATCCTTTTAAGACACACTTATACCTTTTTTAGGTTCCAAATACCCCGATTGATTGGTGGTTTATTGTTATTATACTACATAGAACTATCTTTATCTCTTGGTTCTTAATTTAGTTTTTTCCATCAATAACTTGAAATTATTGATAAATTATTTTAATAAGCTATTGGTTCGCTTATAATTCAGGTGAAACCACATTCTCTTTATCTTCTTCTTTCCGGTTTCTAGGTCATCTACTGGTTCCATTTCTCTATAGTCAGAAAAAAACAATATTTATTCAACTATTATTAGTAAAATGAAGGCTTAGGATATTAAAAATCATCAAAATAAAAAATCATTATAACCAATTTCCAATAATTATCAAATATAATTTAATCAATGTAATCACAGTAGGAAGACTCATTATTAACGAATGATATTCTTTAATAATCAACTAAACCCATGAGAATGAGATGAAAAAACTTTTATAGGTTTCTAAAAACAAATTTTTTAGTTGTAGCACCCTAGATAATTTAATTTCAACATAAATTTGATAGATATGTATTTTTATTCAATATATTTGATGTTCCAATATTTCCTATCACCTTTCTATCATCCCAATATTACAAGCTGACCAAAGTCGATATTATTTATAACATCCCATCCTTAATCATTGTCTTGGAAAGAGGAAAGATTCCACAAACCATAGGTGATTTCCCAAATAAAATAAAGGATGTATATAATTTCTAAAGTTTTACTAAAACATTGGAAGTTGATTTTTTATTTAAATAAAATTACAAAGAATGTTAAAAATAAATACAACCAAACCAAACCTATGTGATGTATGAAAAATAAACAATATAACTAAAAAAATGAAAATATCCAATAACATTATAGTAGCAGTGAAAAGTTGGAACAAGGAATTCCATGAAAACTAAAAGAAGTATTGACACCTAAAAACAATGATGATCACCATAACCACTCCACTAGAAAAATCCAAGCTCTAACCACTATCCTATTAAAGTAGCGTCATGATGATATACTATATAAATAAGAGAACATTCCTTTACCCATGTCATGAAGAACAAAATCAGCATAAGAACGAATAAGAATATGCAGGGGTGAGTAATTATACAAAATATTCAATCCAAAAGATACTACACAACTCACACCACTAGGACAAGAACATGTTATTTCATAGTTCAAAATACAAATATAAAAATAGAGGAACATCAAAATTATTTTATAAAATTCAATTGATTTAACTTAAAGAAGGAATAATTTATCCATTAAATCCACTCGATATATCCATTCAAAATTTCACACACACACACACACACAAAAACACATGAATTACATGAATGTACCAATACTAGTGAGTGGTAACTCACATAGTCACTATAATGGTCATTGGTAATAGTCGTCCTTATACCTACAGTCTGGTAGAATGTGCCAATTAATTTCCACATCTAAAACAAATGAACACGCACAATTATTAATATTAAAAGGTCAAACACCCATTAATTTATTCAAATCAATTAGTCTCTTAAAAATTTTAAACAGACATCTTATGTGAGTTAAAAAAAACTATAATTTAAAACCAGGTAAAAATGGAATTTTTCTAAAAACCATAAAAAATCCAACATTTCCATTTCATAAACCAAAAGTGTTTTACAAAATAATTCATACAAAATGTATTTTTAAATATATAAAAAAATAAAGGAAAACAAATCCTTCAAGTTCTATAACAGTTAGGGAAAAGAGAGAATCCAACTTCTTCACAACAGATAATGAAGAACATGAAGAACCAAGATGTGATCTAGCTTATGAAGTATATATTTATCGTTAATTAAGAAAATATCAAAAAGGAATTGTAAAAATCACAATTGATCCAATAGATCGAGGCATATCAACCTCAATATAAGGATCTGTTCTAAGGAGAACAAGTAGATCAAGAAGGATGGGGAAAACAAGGAGAGGATAGGGATCTTAACTTTAATCTCTTAGATTCAACATGTTTTGATCCATTGGAAATAGGTTCTAGAGAGAGAGAGATATGAGTTTCCAAAAATCACCAAGATGCATCCTATGGTTTGAGATCATTGGTTAATAGGATAAAAATGAGAGTTTTCTAGCATGAAGTGGAATAAAAATAAATTTTTTTCATGTTATTAAATTCATTCCATGGATAAGAATCATGGTTTAACACACCATTTACCAAACGTGTGAGTGATATCGAATAACAGCTTGGGTTGCATGACTGTGATGTATAGTTTGAAAAATCATTTGAAACTCCTCTATCCCAAAATGTACTAATTAACATGGATTTTTCCATGGTTTTTTTAAAATGGTGCATCAACTGTGTACTTTCTTAATAACTCTCAAATTACCTTACACAGTTTCCTAGATAAGATGCATAGTTTCCCTTAACTATTCTTAAAACATGCACCCTTAAAAAATTTTCCGAAGCATACAAAAACTATACATAAACAATTGGAACTCAACCCAATCATTATATAACTAAAAAAATACATAATAAAATGTAGTGGTACCTAAAACTGGGGTTGTACATTAAACCTACACTAATTTTGAGAGTTGAAAATTAAATTTAAGTTCAATTCATTTTCTTCAAATGATAGAATATTAATATTTATATTTTAAATGAAAATATTAAATATAATGAAAAATATTATACAAAAATATTGTTTATTAAACATTAAGTTCTCTAAATATTATTTTATATTAATTTATAATTAATTGAGTACTAATTTATTATTTTATAAATTGGATTCTTTCAAAAGTGATCAATTTATTAAAATAAGTAACAATTCTTTAGAAAATTCCCCATTTTAACATTTAATTATTTTAATCATATCAAATTATTTTTTTATTTTCTAATCATTAAATTTCATCAAGCATAATAAAATAATAATATTAAATTATCATAATCGATTACTATCATTATATAATCTAAAGGTTTATTCTTCTCATAATTACAACCTATTTTGACTCGTTTTAGTTTGGTGTTGTGTGTTTTACAAGTTATTAGAAATAATATTTTTTTAAATGAAAATATATATTAAAAATTTCTCACCTAGATTCATATGAGTTGGAATATGATAAAAAAAATAAAATAGGTTCATTTGGTGGAGTTGTTCTAGAGATAGATATTGCATGAGAAAGATAAAACAAAAAAAATTAGTTTTTATATTCACCGCGATGGGTGCTATATATATATTATTATTAAGAGTAATGAATCTTACAAAGAATTATTAAATAGAAACATGTTAAGATTGAAATGTATGTATGAATTCCATAATTTATTCAATATAGAAAAGTCTAGGGGATCTATATTTTGGATGTTTCTGGACTTGATACTACTAGAGACTATTCAAGAGAAACATTACATGTATGGTATAAGCTAATATTAATAAATAATGATTTATTATTTCTATTTTAATAATTTCAAAGGAATTTTATAGGATAAATCATTTATATAAATCAACATGAAAAAATATAATTTAATTATACTTTTCATAGAAACATTCTAAGATCATTATTTTAGGAGGTCAAATGTCGAGGTTAGTTTCCTTTAATGGATACCCTATAGAACATGAGTATATAATAAGACTATAATTTTTAGTGACATCAGTGAATGAAAATAGGATATATAAATTTATTGTATCTATATCATAGTGATCATATAATATTTTTTTGTAGAAAAGTAGTGACATGTGTCTACAAGTGGTTAGTAGGAGTGTTGTTGTTTTCTAAGAAAGATATTTTGATAACATATAGAAAATAGATATTTTGTCTTACATTTTTAATAATAATAAGGAATGTATTTCTTGAATAATGACATAATAGATGGACCATATGTTTAGGGAAGAAGATTAGTTGACATAGAAAATGGTTTTTTTAATTTAGCCATAATACATATGCAGACCATGTATTAAAACTATAGAATGGAAAAATTCAAGAACAAATTATTTCTTAAATCACATGGTATGAAATCTCTACCAGATAACATAAATTGGTAGAAGAAGAGATTATTATTATAATCCAAGATCCATATACTTTAGTGCTAAAAATATATCAAATACACCATGAAATGTTCTTAAAATCTATATTACTTATGTGTTTGGTATAGTGGGTAAATTTAAAAAACAAGGAGAAATACTAATATATGTAACTTGAACAATTTGATAGTACTTGAGAAATTATAAATGGATGAGTTATATCTAAATAATGGAATGTGGATAATTATGAGAAGATGATATACCACTATTTTTGTTTTAGATTGATTTGATCTAGAGTTGTAGTGAAGTAAAGTTAATATGAAATACAAACTTGTTACAACTAGTGGTTTCTATATCTTCAAAAAACATGTACGCCATATCTTCTTATGAGTGTTGAGAAGCAGTTTATAAATGATTTGTTCAATTTTGGGTTATACCAAAAAAAAGTGTGTATATATATAGAATGCTTGACTTACATGTGATTGATTCTCAAAAGTGGATGATACTTTATCATATGATGTTTTTTCCAAGTAATATTTAATAGAGGAGGTTATAATAGCTGACCTACCTATAGGAATTCCACATGTTTTCATGTCATTAGATATTCTTATATGCGAAAATGTGAGATAATCCTTAGAGTTGAGATTATTATTAATGCATATCATGAAACATGTAAATTGATGTGTTTCTGAAAAACCATGTTGATCTATTTTTATGGTCAAGTAAGATATGTTGGGTTTGTCCCCTTTGATATTGCATTAATGAATTTATCAATATTGGATTTTTTCCTTCCTATTTAAGGAAGATGATATCATAGGACATTTAATTGGAATGGAACCATCAAACTAAAATTCCATGGAAATGGTTACTGATGGGTTCATTTTAGGAAGTTAATGAAATATATATTGATCACATAGGTTTATCACATGTTTATGTTTCACACCTCGACCATGAGACTCTTTTATTTTTAATTATTTTTCAATGTTGAATCTTTGGTTTAAGTTTGGGTTCAAGTCCCAACTTAAAATTTTTGATGTTTGATGTTTTTGGTGGGTTTCAGGCCGGTGCGCGGTCACCATACGATTGGTTGTGACCGCGTGATTGGCCTAGGTTCCCGTGTAGATGTCTAACGTTTAAAATAAATAAAATTTTCTGTAAAAAAATAAATTAAATGTTTGAATCATAATAATAATAATGTCACTGTGTAGATAAAAATGTTTCTATTACATAAAATTGTTAATGATATTATTATAATTAAAATTCTTGTAAATATAATTATAATTCAGTAGTTATTAACATTATTATTAAAAAATAAAATGTATAATTTTTTGATTAGTATTATTATTATTTTTGTTGTCGTTAAATGTTTTTGTTATAAGAATTATTATTATTATTATTTATATAATAATTTATTTTTTTAAGAAACCCTAAACCTAGCACCTACCCCTTCCCTGTTCACACCTGTTGTGCCAGAACTCCCCCTTCTGTTTAGCCTACATGATGCCACCACCCCAGAACAGTGGCCTCATCCTCCTTGGCATGCTTGGGTCCCCCTCCTGACATGCCTCCGACGAACCCCCCCTTACCCGTAACACGACCTCCCTCTCCCCTTCTTCTTTTTTGTCTATACGGTGACCGACCACCCTCCCTCTCCCACTATCCAATCCAGTGACCCCTACCCCCTTGTCCCTCTATGCATTTATCCCTTCGTGCCAAGCCCCCTATGCAACCTGTTTCTGGCGGCCCGAACCCCACTACACCGCTCTCTACTAGTGCACGATCCCCCCCACGATGAAAAACCTATTCTATTTCGGTATAATCATATTTATAATATTTTTGGTGTTTTTCATCAAGTTAGGAAAACCATAATCGAGGGGTTTTCAATTTTGCATGTTTCTCAATTTTTAGGATGTGCGAAGGGTCTGTAGAGTTCTTTTATCTCTTCCGTTGAAGGGAAATTATATTCGTGCATCTCCAAGATTGGTGAATTTGTGTACTTCATTTCTAGAGCACTCCGTTAATACTTGAGCTCTTTCATTTAGTTTTCAAACTTGATTCAAAGATTCTTTATTCCCTTAATTTTCCTGCGATAGTGTTCTTATTTTTTTTAATTTGTTAAAAAAATGTTTTGAGTCAGTTCCTAGTTAACGTCTACATGTGTCTATGATGATGTGATTGTTTAAGTGCCCAATATTGTTTTTAATAATTGTTAAAATATAATTTTCATCTTTATGGTATCCTTTTCTATATATTTTTTCATGTTTTGGCATTAATAGAACTTGTTAAAATTGGTCCTTGGTGTGATTAGTTAATTATATTTATGTTTTTATGCACTTGGGGGTGTTGATAAAATGTGATGTAAGATTTTATAGTAAATGGATACGATTTGTAGGGGGGGGGGGTGTTTCCCTTATTTATGTTTTATAAAAATGATGAAAATGTGATTTGGGTTTTACTTGAGAACTTTGTGATTTTTATAGGGTTGGTTTTTGAATTGTATATTTGTTGATTTGTTTGGATTGAATTTTATTTTCGGGATTTGTGGTGTATTTGAATCCTAGTGATTTATCGCAGGGATTTGCGATCGGTTTTTATGGTGCACATGCATATTCTTAGGTATGGATATGTATAGATATATGTATCTTCTTTGTGTGTGTTCCCTCATGGAATGGGTAACATGTGCATCAGATTAAGGATATATATACAATTATGGAAGTGCGTGCGTGTGAGTGAGCTGCTGTTTGAGTTAGAAAACATGGCGTGACCATTGTTTGAGGTAGGTGTTTCTATCTTTTCCCTCTTTCTAGAGCTTTTGATAGGTACTTGCAGGATTTAATTTAATTTATAAATGTTATTATCACCTTTATAAGCATGATAGTTAATTCATTACAGTGTTTTTATGATGGTTATAATTGTTAAAAGCAACTTTGAAATAGTTCCTTGATTATGTATAGGTGGTTCTATGCCCTTGCTCCCATTTTAATCCATTTAATGCTTGTGTTTTCTTAATTAAATCATAGATTATGTTTCTCACCTCTATTATGTTTATAGTTAACTTATGGAAGTGTTTTCGTATTGAAAGATTTGATTAAAAATAGATTTTAGGATACTCCTATATTAATGCACATGTTTATGCCTTTCCAACTTTGTTGGAACTAAATGAATTTATATTCAAATGGTATTGTTGGATTTCTTGAGTGGTATTTTATCATAGAAAAATTTTGTGGAACTTGTTTGTCCTGTAATGGTTGGTTTTATGGAACTTAGTGTCTTTGTAGAAATGATTTCACGTGCCTCTTTGGAGGTTCTATGCACTATTAGATGTTGGCACGTCCATGTGTGCACTAGGTGCACACGTGGATGTTCCCTCAAAGGAAGATGGTGCTTTGAATTGGTATTTTTATCGAAAACTTGGGTTTTTAAGCGGTTCTTGTTTTCTAAATGTTCTTGGTCTCTTCATGCAACTCTTTAAATTAGTTTGAAAATAAATCCATGTGTATATGAATGCTTGGTTTTGGTGTATATTTTTTTAGTGTGTGGTGTAAGGGGTCGTTTGGTTTGTTTTTATAGAATTTTTCATAGTATTACTAAAGAATTTTTTGGTAATTCTTTGAAACTTTTAACCTAGAGGCCCATTTGTCTTTTTAATTACAAAAGTGGTGTATAGAGTTATTTTAAAAGATATTGTGCAATATTTTCATAAAGGAATTTGATTATGTAAAAATAAATGCCTTGTGGAAAACTCTAAGAGATTTATAATGTGGTTTTTATAATCAAATGATGTGATGGTCTGGTTTGTATGTTTGAAATGTATACACACATATATATAAGTATACAAGGAACACCTATTTAGGGTAACCCTTTATGGGTGAATACATAGGAAGCATCTGTGTTTGGGGTAGGCAAGTTCGGTGAAGACTTGTGAGTTGAGTCACAAGTGTGAGGGACTCCTACTTACATAGTGATATAATCACCATTGGTACTTGGGAATCTTTTATATGATTTAGTGATGGTTTCTGATCAACCCCGATTAGATGGGTTGGTACCCTCTGGAATTGTTGTTAGGCCAGGTGGGTTTTTCCAATAGATTTAGTCATTTTTGGGCGACATGTTGGTTATATACTTAGGAGCTTCACCATACGCCGATAGTTGGTTCCAAACTGAGTACATCCAGGGGTTCTTCTAAGGATGTTTAGAATCACCCATGGTTACTTAATTATTTTCATTGATTTTTTACTTTCAGTTATACCTATTATTTTATTTCTAGTTTGTACTATTTATTTATTTCTTTTAGCATATCCTTGGTCTTCCTGTCTTGGTTTTGCTTATAAAATGGAAAATGTTTTTGGAAATTCTGTGTAGTGTTTGTTGGATTTTTATTTTAAATAAGGAAATCTTGTTACTTATATTAAAATGTGAAAACCCTATTTTTAGCTTTATTTAAAACTGATGCTTATAGTCTGGTTCAGAAAAGAGAACTTTTGGATTTAGTGGTTTATTCTTGGAATTTATACTGAGCATCTAGGTTCTCATGCCTGTTTTATCTTTCCTGTTGTAGGTTCAGTTTTTTGTTCAGGATTCTGCTCCAATTGCTCAATGTTGGAGCAGTCTTGGTTCTGAGTTGGGTGGTGACCAAGAAGGTCACAGGGAGGTATGTACAATTTATTTTTCTTTCCAATACTAGTTTAATTTTTCTCTTAAGTATTTATTTATTTGGTTAACTATTTTCATTAGAAAAACCATTCCACAGGGTAATATTTTGATTCCCTACACTATTTTCCATCCCGAAGGGATTAAGAATGACCTTCCAGTCTTATTACAGACCAGATTGAGTGATTGGTTCTGGGTCGACCAGATATGGTTCATTACAAAATGGTATCAGAGGGGACATTGTTATTTGGGGTGTCTAGTAGAAGGAGATTAGGACTTTCGGTGCTCAAGAGGTAGGTTACAGGTCAGTTCCTAATCACCAATGCTCGTAACGAGACCTGAACTATGAGGGGTAGTTTGGGATTTGAGTCTTTTGTCTTGGGTTATTTTGGACTAAGGGATGAAAATAGAGGCTAATTGGGTTATGTTTTTTCCTCACATGGGTTGATAACCCATGTGGATTCTAAGTTCCCAGTTCAATGTCCTATTAGTGTTATTCCTTACTTGGGGAATGGATCACCACCGTGTCGTCGAGTTCGGCATAGAAACTAGTTCCACATTTCGATAGTAAGTTGTTGGTTGTATTTTATTTTGATTTCGATTGATGTGAGTGTGTGTTAAAAAGAAGTTTTTTTAAATGGAAGAAGGATTTCCTTCATATTGTTTTTAAATGGGTGAAGTGGGTTTTTAAAAAGAAAGTGTTTTGATTTGGAAAATTTTCTATACGTTTGGATTTGATGAGGAAAAGAGATGTCTGAACCTTGGCATTCCTTATGGAGGATCATATGTTCATGGGTATACATAGAGAGTTCATGGGGGGCACTTTTCCACAGATGAGGTAAGTGAGTTTGGATGAACGCACATGTGACGGTTCATAAGGTTCCATATGTGAGTTTTAAAATTTAAAAAGAAAAGAAGTTTTTGAAAAAGTAATTGTTGCTTGTGTTTGTATATGTTTTTCTTGTGAGCTTGTTTCCCTTGTATTGGGCTATTTCTTTGACTGAGTTCTAGCTAGATGCCGATTTCACTTGTGTTTTTCATGTTGTTTGGAGTATGCCACTCAGAAAGGTTTCTAATGTTACCAGCGATTCATTCCCAGTTTCTAGTTTCTCTCAAGTGATTCTTGTCCTTCAAGATGCCTGAGTTCTATTAGAAGTAGTGAGGTGGTGTGACAGGAGCAGGTCATGTCTTCGGGATTTTGGGAACTCCTAATCCTGTTTGATTCCTTATTGTTTCTGGTTAAATAGAGGGTCCTTTTTTAGACTAGTGGAGGTTGGGGTCCCCATCGTTGTTAGGATTTGGGGTGTGGTAAAAGGGTAGTGGGATTTAGTGAGGGTTACCCATCTAGAAAGTGGGTTTTGCCAGAGAAACCTATTTCCGAAGAATCTTGTTCATCGGTGTTGGCTAACGGGTTTTTAGACCATCCTCTTGCATGCCACTAGGGTAGATGGTTCAGGCATTCTAAGACATCTTATCTCACCCCCCAAAGTCCTGCTATCGTGTGACTGTTCAGGTCACCAAGGAAGGTTTTGAAAGAAGAGCCATTCGATGAAGGAATTTTGGTCGAGGGATGCTAGTACCTGACTGTTAGGTATAAGATACTTCGACCATTAAAACACCAACATCAAGTCTCGGGGTGATGCGTGCGCATAGTCAGGAGTTTCTAAGGGTTTGTGAGTCCTCAGTCCATTTATTGTTTTTTGTGTTGAGATAAAGATATCTAAAATTTCCTTGCTTCTGTTTCTTAAAAGTGGATAGGCCCATCATTTTAGCATGAAGGTTCTACAAATATTTTGTGATGTGATTTAAACAGTTTAGTTCATTTGGATGAGGCTCCTTAAGCCACTCATTATTTTTATGAACTATTCAAACTTTGGAGGCGAGGTGTTGGTTCTAGTTCAATGGTGTTTTTTAGGATGTTTGGGTTCTAGGACGTGGGTGGACAGTGTTTTGGGTCCACCATTTAAATTGAATTCTTCATGGATTTTTTCTTAGTTTTGTGAAATTTGGCTGGTGTGGAGGAATGTTGATTCTGGTAGTGTTGTTGTTTTCCCTTGTTCGGAGGATTGTTAGTTCTTGTAGGAAGTGTTCTCATTATGGCATTTCGATAATCCAGGTTTCTTTGGGGTAGGTTTCCTGTGTGATTTTTGTGGTGGTGTTGTCTCACTCTTGCGATGGAAGTTAGTTTGTTCTGTTTGGAGTTTCCACAAGGGGCGCCTTGTCGAGGTGGTATGTTTGGGTTTTAATTTTTTTGATATTAAAATCCTTATGGTGGGGAGAACCCCATAGTGTTCCTGCCTTGTTTCTGGTTGTGGTTTTGTCTAGATTGGTCTGGTGTGACTTAGGGAAAATAATCACCCCTAAATTCCTTGTTTCTTCCAGTGATGTTTGAGCATGGACTCAATTCCTGACTAACTTTCGTCTTGGTGACTTTCTGGGGGCAGAAAGTATCCATGGTGGGGAGAATTGTCACACCCCTACCACAAGTCTCTTTTATTTTTAATTAGTTTTCAATGTTGAATGTTTGGTTGAAGTTAGGGTTTGGGACATGACATAAAGGTTTTCATGTTTGATGTTTTTGGCAGGTTTCAAACCAGTGTTCCGGTACCACATAGTTGTCGATGACCGCGCGGTCGACCTAGGTGCCCGTGAAAATGTCTAACATTTTACATAAATAAAATTTTATGTAAAAAAAATAAGTTAAATGTTTAAATCATAATAGTAATAATGTCATTGTGTAGATAAAAATGTTTCTATTATTAATTTTTTTTAATAATATTTTTTTTATTAAAATTATTGTAAATATAATTATAATTTAGTTGTTGTTAAAGTTATTATTAAAAAAAATTGAATAAATTTTTTGATTAGTATTATAATTATTTTTTTTGTCATTAATTTTTTTTGTTATAATAATAATAATAATTTATTTTTTTAAGAATCCCAAATACTAGTGCCTACCCCCTTCCCTTCTCGCACCTGTAGCACTTGAGCCCCCCCTTTCATTTGGCCTACGCGACGCTGACACCCCCTCCTGGTGGCCTCCTCCTCTTTGGTGTGTGTGGCTTCTCTGGCCGGTGCACCTCTAGTGGACTCACCCCTTACCCATGGTGTGAACCCCCCTCTCCCCCTCTCATTTCTGTCCATATAGCGACCGACCACCCTCTCTCTCCCTCTATCCCATCTTGAGGCCCCTACTCCCCTTGTCCCTCTCTTCAGAACACCCTATTCTTTGATCCCCCTGGGCTCCCTATTTCCGGTGACCTCACCCCCACTACACCACTCTCCACCAGCGCATGATCTCTCCCTCACTGACAACCCTCTTCTCTTTCAGTATAATCATATTTCGATTCTTTTGGTGTTTTTATTCAAGTTAGCCAAACCCTAATTGGGGGGTTTTTTATTTGTGCGTGTTTCACAATTTTTAGATCGTGAGAAGGCTCTGTGGTGTTATTTCCTCCATTCTGTTGAAGTGAGGTTGTATTCACGCACCTCTGAGGTAGGTGAATTCACGTATTTCATTTCCAGATCACTCCGTTAATACTTGTACTCTTTTATTTAGATTTAATACTTGACTCACAGCTTCATTATAACCTTAATTTTCCTACTATGGTGTTCTTAGTTTTTTTTGTAATTTCTTAAAAATATGTTTTGAGTCAGTTTGTAGTTTACATCTACATGTTTTTGTGATGATGTTCTTGTTTAAGTTCCAAATATCATTTTGATAATTTTTAAATTTTAACTCATATCCCTACAATATCTTTGTTTATTTTTTTTGATGTTTTGGTATTGATGGAATTGGTTAAAATTGGTCCTTGGTGAGATTCTTTAATTATGTTTATGTATTTATGCACTTGGAGTGTTGATAAAATGTGATACAAGATTTTAAAGTAAATGGATGTGATTTTGGAAAGTGTTGCCCTTATTTTTGTTTTATAAAAATGATGAAAATGTGATTTGGATTTTACTTGTGAACTTTGTGATTTTTGTAGGGATGGTTTTTGAATCATATCTTGATTTTTTTGGATTACATTTTATTTTAGGGATTTGTGGTGATTTTGAGTCCTGGGGATTTATCGTAGGGAGTTGTGGTCAGTTTCATAGGCAGAAACACATATTCCCAAGTATGGATATGTATAGATATATGTATCATCTATGTGTGTGTTCCCTCATGGAGCGGGGAACACGTTCTTTATTTCAAGGATATACATATATATATGGAAGTGCGTGCATGCGAGTGAGCTGCTATTTGAGTAAGAAAACACGGTGTGACCATTGTTTGAGTTAGGTATTTCTATATTTTCCCTCTTTCTAGAGCTTTCCATAGGCACTTTCATGATTTCATTTAATTTATAAATGTTATTATCACCTTTATAAGCATGATATTTAATTTATTGCAGTGTTTTTATGATGGTTAGAATTATTAAAAACAACTTTGAAAGACTTCCTTGATTATGTGTAGGTGTTTTCATTCCCTTTCTCCCATTTTTAATCCATTTAATGCTTTTGTTTTATTAGTTAAATCTTATATTATGTTTCTCACATATATTATTCTTATAGTTAACTTATGTTAGTGTTTTCTTGTTGAAATATTTTATTAAAAATGGATTTTAGGATGCCCCTCTAGTTATGCACATGTTAATGCCATGCCAACTTGGTTGGAACTAAATGCCTTTATCTTCAAATGGTATTGTTGGATGTATCGAATGGTGATTTCTTGTAAAAACATTTTATGGAACTTTTTTTCCTGTATTGGTTGGTTTTATGGAACTTAGTGTTTTTGTGGAAATTATTTCGCATGCCTCTTTTGGAGGTTCGATGTGCCATTAGGTGTTGGCACATCCATGGGTGCACTAGGTGTACACGTGGATGTGCCCTCAAATGAAGATAGTGTTTTTATCAAAAATTCAGTTTTCTAAGAAGTTCTTGTTTTCTAAATGTTGTCGGTCTCTTCGTATGAATCTTTAAATTATTCTGAAAAGAAATCCATGAGTATATTCTCGATCAGCTTTTGGTGTATGTTTTTTTGAGTGTGTAGTGTAAGGGGTTGTTTGGTTTATTTTTATAAAATTGTACCTAGTATTACTAAAAACATTTATGGTAATGCTTTGAAACTTGGAACCTAGAGGCCCGTTTGGATTTTTAAAAGAAAAAGTGGTGTCTACAGTTGTTTTAAAAGAGTTTGTGCAGTATTTTTGTAAAGGAATTTGATTATGTAAAACTAAAGGCCCGATTGACAACTTCACGTGATTTATAAAGTTGTTTTGATAATCAAATTATGTGATAGACTGATGGGAACTTTTTATGTTGGATATGTATGAATATATATATATATATAATTATATGGTGATCTCCTATCTAGGGTAACCCTTTATGGGTGAATGGATATGAATCGTTCATGTTTGAGGTAGGTAAGTGCAGTGACGACTTGTGAGTTGAGTCACACGTGCGAGAGCCTCCTACTTACACATTGATATAATCACCATGGTTTCTATGAAATCTTTTAGATGATTGAGTGATGGTTTCTAATCAACCCCGATTATATGGGTTGGTACCCCTTGAATTTTTTGTTAGGCCAAGCTGGCTTTTCCACTTGATTTGGTCAGTTTCGACCGGCTAGTTGGTTATAGACTTAGGAGATTCACCATACGCCGATAGGTGTTTACAAACCGAATATGTACATGTGTCATATAGGGATGTTTGTGATCACCCATGGTTACTTAATTATTTACATTTCTTGTTTATTTTCAGCTATACTTGTTAGTGCATTTCCATTGTGTACTGTTTATTATAATTGTTTATTTGTAAAATGACAAACCATTGGTCATTTGATGGATTAATAATGTAAAAAATTTATCTTGCATGTATTTCCAAATAAAATGGTTATTTATGTATTTTTATATATATAGATCTTCTAACGTAAATACAAATTCAGAGGGTTTAATACTGTTATTATCACCAATCCATGTAGAGTCAAATAATTATACTCAAAATTTAATGTGATCAATGTACAATATATCTTAAATAACCTCATTATATTTAATTAATGAATAGATAATTTTTTTTTTCATTTTCACTCAAAAAAAGAATTTCTTTTATAAAACCCATTACTTTTCTATTCTGAACTACAATTTTTTTGGACTTTATATAAATTGTATAACAATTAATGTCTTACATAGAACATGTTATCATATTAAAACTCAGACTTCCTACCAACCATCATAATATTTCCAATACAGCAGAATCACTAGTCATGTTCTCTTTAAACCATGGGATTTTTAATGCATATTCATGAAAAAAAATATTTTTATTCAGATATCATTATTTGAAAGAATTAATATAATTTTTTTAATGAATGATTCTTATCTATTTTATTAATAATGTATAAATTTAGTTACATTAATTGTTAAAATGTTAGTCACTTTATTTTTTTCCACAGATATCATGTCCCCTAATACTGATTACATTTTAGAGATATGTCAGTATGAAGATGTTCTCTACTTCAGATATATAGTCTATATAAAAATCAAACACCACCTTATAAATATACATTTCAATAATAGAGGCCTTTATTCATATATATTCTTAACATATCCCATAAATATATTCATATAATATTCAAAAGGACCGGTCCAAGGTATGTATATGAGTCAACATAACCTTATTTCTCGCAATAAATGAATCATTAAATATGTTATGATATTAAAAAAGTTGGTAGAAAGTACATTTCGAGTTGAAAAAGTATATTGATAAATTCATTCTATAGAATTTATAACAAATATGGATCCACAACTTTACTATAAAAAGAATCTAAAATGTAACACACATTTATGATAGCCATTCTAACATGAATTTGTAGTATTCCATGAAATTTAACATGTAACAATTGTTGCAAAAATATATGTAAATCATTGGATTTCATGATAATTCAATTTAATTTTTTTAATGAAATAAAAGATTTAATTTTTGAATAATAAACCTAATGATAATTAATAGCATAAAAAAATTGATATAAATTAATTTCTCTCTCTCTTGGATAGTTGATGGTAATTGGGATGAAAGTATGTTCATTTTTCATTAGGAGTGGGAGTTAACACCATACATATTCCCTTTTATTTCATATCTAATCTAACATTCAATACACTATTAGTCATTTATTTAATATATAGAAAATTTCCAATAATCTTTTCATAAATATTATTCTTAATATAAATTACATAAATGTTTTGTTTTATTTCAATTTATATCCAATAAGGAAGATAAAAAATAATGAGTGTTTATTTTTAATATTTCAATCATTGATAGATCTTTGTGTCTTAAAAAATGTGATATCAATATTTTTCAACCTTCAATGTATTGATTGACTAACAATGGATTTGGAGAAATATAAAATTATTTTGAGTCATTAAAATATTTTTTCAATCTTTGATAATAGTTATCCATACATAAATTTTTTTGACAACCCATGTACACCATTTGTTTCAGATTTTTTGGTTTTTAATATGAATTATATTCATAAAAACTTAGATATGTTTTTTGTCCCTTAAAATTATATATAGAAAAATTTATATATGTTGATAAATAATTTTTAGTTAACATTAGCATTAAATTAAAATGAAAAAAAACTTATTTATAATAATCAAACACTTTAACACCTTCCTCACCTAACATTTTCAAACCATAAATTAATAGTGATATGTAAACATAAATATCCTTCTAGGATGCCTTGGTCCAATGATAATTAAACTCAAAATAACATATTTCCTCTTCATAAAAATTTAAGGGGATAAGTTGTACATTATTTAAATAACAAACCACAAATAGGTTTTCTATTTACCCTCAGATATGAATTTATTCCATCCATGCATATTCTTAGTATATGAATTTTACCAAAATTTTTTAATATAGAACATTATTTATCAAAATCATTCCATTGCGGGGAATCATATAGTGATGTAGTTTTCCATCATATATTTCCTTATTTAAATGCCATCTTAACCTCTTTTTCATCATTTGAATTTGAAAATAATCATTTTAAATGAGAAATTATAGGAGGACACAAAATTTATTGACCAAAAGATTTAGTACTTGGAATAATAAAAGAATAAACATGTGATATTTCTTTAATTATATCATGATTTCCTATATTTAGGATACTTTGATAGACCTTTATATTATTTTATATTCAATACCCATTCAATAAATAATGCTTTTAACATCTTGTATCTTAATGTTATTGAGCATACATTTTTTAAATAAATTTTGAATATTGTAGACTTTTGTTTTCTAGAAGTTTTTCTTTTAACAACCATATAAGTTTTGGGAAACACTGTCCACTTCATCCATTCCTATATTTCATGTTTACCAATCTCAACACTATAGATAAAACCACACATTTGATGCAACTTTGATGTTTTATATTTTCAATATCTTTATATAACACCTCAATATCCAGTATTTTATTAATTACTATGATTTTAATATCAAAAATGATTTCCTCTATTTCTTCTTAATTATCATTTTTAAAATCTCCATCATCATTAAATATTGATTTTTATCTCTATATTTTACTATTCCATATCCAAGGACATTAACTCAGATTAAAACTAATGGAAATTAAATTATCTTTTATTTCTCTAGATTCCATATTTCTTATATTTAAATACCTCATGCATGGAGTGTAAAATAGGTCACTATTTACAATTTTCCACTCAAAGAATTCACAAAAATAATATACCCCTATTCTATATTTATCACTTGTTAATCGTGAAATAATCCAAGTATTATTTATTATCACCTTTGAAATATATGTTATTTTATATTGTTACTATAAATTCAAATTTAATTTTTAAAAGTAAAAAAATATTTATCTCTTTAAAAATAAAAACATTAAAAATATAAGTATTTTTTTGGGGTGCAAGAAATTGAAATAAAACACAGACACCCACACATGGGCTTATTGGACGAGGACACCATCCAGCCAAAGGACTGATCCACCTCAAATTATTCTATTTCATTACTCTAGACTTTGAATCCCTACACACTATTGTTTGAAGGCCTTATAAACATGGCCTAAAGACTTTACAAATGGTTCCTAGTGGGCCTTTTGACCAATTATAATAATGAAAATAATAATTATAATAACAAAATGAACTATACGTACCCATAATTCTAGAAATTTCATACATTATATATATCATCATTTTTATAAAATATTTTATAAAATATTAGTTTGATTATTATTTTTATTTGTTTTCTATTAAAATATATATTATAAAAGAATAAAGATATAAATTTTCTAATATAATACATATTATAGTATATATATATCTATATATATAACTATATATATATTATTATAAAATATATTTAATTTATAAAAATTAAAGTATATTATTTATAAATATAATAACAATATTAATAGTAATATTAATTATTTATCATTAAAATATATTTATTGAAACATAAATAAAATAATTATTAATTTTTAAATTATTGAAAAATGTTATTCAAAATACGAATTTATAAATGAGTTTAAAATACACCATATAACTATAAATTAATTTTACAAAATATTTAACTTTTATAACCTCTCTAAATAAAATTTGATGAAAAAACCATGTTAACAACAATCAGAATAGAAAGTTATACATAAAATATATATATTTAAAATTTAAAAAAATGAGAGAAATAAAAAAGATAGATATTAAGAGAGATAAATAATAATAAAAATTTATATTAAAGTATCATAAGTCCAACAACTATGATAACATTTAATTTTTTAAAAAGGATAAAAAATATTTAATCATAGCTAGGGTTCTATAGAATAAAACTTATAATAGATAGAATAAAATATTTCTAGTTGGTGTAGTGGTAAGGACTCTATGGTGGATGGAAAAAGTTGGAAAATGATAATCAACAATGGTGCATGGTTTCTTCTATGAGAGAGTTGGGGGTTTGGTTTATAGAAGAGATGAGGAAAAAATGAAAACTGAAAAATGATGATGGAATAGAGTTGATAAATGGGAGGGACTTTAGTACAAGATATTCTATGTTAGGTTTATTGAATCATTAATAAGGAATCGACTAGATTTATAAGAAGTAATAGGTTTATTAGTCGATTGGAACCTTTTTATTTCTTTAACACATTTTAATGTTAGAAATTACTATAACTAATATTAATTTTTTTAATATCAGTATTATTAATAAGTGATGTCAAAAAATTTCGTCAATAGTTTATAAGACCAATTATATTATAACTATCATTAAAAATATTTATAATACTAGTTATAAAAAAACTGATGTTATAAATGTGAAGTTATAAACCTTGTTGTTACTAGAGTGCCTTCCATATATGTTTAGTTATATAACCTTTTTGTTTGTTTCTAACTTGTGATCTATTTGTATTATGCTTTTGTGATTGAACTATATTTTTCTATAACTTAGGTAAATTCCTAGTGGGGTATTGTTTTGTGATACCACTTTGGCCTTTTGTATATCAATATAAAATCAATCATTCCATTAATATGAAAAATATATATTTTACCAAAAGTTTTTTTCATTCTTTAGGTTTTTTTATATTGTGTCTCTCGAAACATATAAAAAATACTGAGTCTTTTTGTTATTATTTTTATGTAAAATAGGATCCCAATTGTTTTCTCCTACTACACAATATTAACTAGATTTATATATTAATATTTTGAATACATTATCCATGTATTGAACTGTGTTATCTAGGTATTTTTATCCTCCATGCCAAATTTT
Source organism: Viscum album (assembly GCA_963277665.1). Classification (NCBI taxonomy): domain Eukaryota; kingdom Viridiplantae; phylum Streptophyta; class Magnoliopsida; order Santalales; family Viscaceae; genus Viscum; species Viscum album. Next base: position 177,641,019 of record OY728119.1, on the reverse strand, counting down.
TTCATCACTTCCATTACATACATTTATTTTAAAATGAATGTCTCATAACTTCATTTCATAATCTAAAATATAATGAAGACATTAATTTTATAATTTTTAAAATATATAACACACTTTATATGAATTTAGTGGATTATTTTCATTAAACATAACTAAAGACTCCAAATATTATATCATCCATATATATAAGCACTTCCATCCTTTGATAACACTTCTTATTCATATAGATATTATAATCTAATCCTCATTAGAATCATAATTTTTCATAAATTGATAAATTATAGACGACCAAGTTCTTAGTGCTTGCTTCAAACTATATAATGTTTTCTTTATTCAGTATACTTTATTATCATATAGAGAAATCTTAAAAAAAATATTAGGATCAACTTGAGTTAAAACTTTCATTTATTTTCAAGATATTATCCTTCATGTTTTCATTAGAACTTTTTTGTCTCTATAATATTATATTCATCAATTTCACTAATACCAAATAAATTAATTTCCAATGAAGAACTGATATAGTATAATTATCTTCTGTAATTTACGTAAAATCATTATCATCCTTTTATGCTCCCCCCTAAAATGATCATTTCAAGACCTTATTCTTCATGAATATCATCAATGATTTTCCTTTAAATCCTCTTATTTTCAACCACATTGATATATTTTCTTTAAATATTTTTTCCAATACTTCTAAAATAGAATTTATAGGATTTTCTTTTTGATGAATGACTATGAGAAATGCATTCAAACCCTAAAAAGTCAATCTTATAATGAAATTATTTTTTGATAATGAAACATCCACATCGAAATATTTAGAAATATTTAGAAATATTTCAACAATGGTTTCTTCTCATGTCATATCTAATATAGGGACCTCTACTTATTGGGACATAAAAAGACTCTATTTGTGATATCTAATGATGTCAAGACCATTTACTTCCAAAATTTATTTTGTTGTTTTTTTAATGATAATTTTTTGTGGAATATTTTTTTATATCTCTTCTTAATTAATAAATTTTATTAAAGATTTGTTATAACTAAAACTTGGTGCCTTATCACATTTTCTTATGCAATAGTACACCTAGATATATTTGAGCTCAAAACAATTATAATTTAAAAATATCATAATTTTATTCCCAATTATCTTATTTACCAACCTTTTATAAATTTTTATGAAATTAATCATCGCATATTTGTGACTGATCACTATTATCCATGAAATCATAATATGGTAATAAATAATGAGTATGTAATAACTTCTTTCATTAATGCCTCTTGGTGTGACCAACCCATAAAAATACACTTGAACCAATTTAAGAAACAAAATATAATTCTTATAATTTAGATAATAATAAATTTCTATTGTATTTTCTTTTTAAAAATCTTTATTTGTATGAATGTGATTACATATTAGCCTCAGAATATATCATATACCTATATCCTTCACCATTTATTTTATCACAAGTGTATGGGCCATTTGTTCCACAATTTTTTTCATCTTATATGAAAATAAGGAATACATCTTCTTCTATACTAATATTATAGATATTTCCATTAATATTTTTTCATTATATTAAAATTTCTTTTTTTCCATTTATAGTTAACATCTTATTAGTAAATTGAATGAAATTTACCAACTCAAAAAACGTTCTTAATTTTTTTTAAAATACAACTATGAGTTTCCACTACCAAGACACTAGTATTGTGTATGTACTTACCACTAATTATATATTTCTCAAAGACAAATTTATTCAATAATTAATAATTTAAAAATATCACAGATCCTTTATTTAAATAATTTATATCTTTCAAGAAACACTTATTTATCATTATGTGTGAAGTGTTCCCACTATCAAGAATCCAAAATCCATCTCTATTAGTTTCTAATAGGGTGATATCTACCAACACGAACTTCTAAAAAAAATTTCTTTTTAATACTCATGTTCTAATTCACATCCATTTATGTTTTATATTCATGATCCTAATTTTAATATTATACATCCTCCTTATCTAGTAAATTCATAGACCTATTTTTATTGTTGATATTGTTAGATGAATCATTGAGTTTATTATTTACACTAATTTACATTTCTCTTGACCTATTATTTTTCATCCATGATGAGATATTCATGTATTTGTGTCAATAATATTTATAAAAACAATAATATCCATCAAATACAAAGTTATATTATTCAATTATATTCATTTTTCTTTATTAATTTGTGCATTGAAATACTATTTTGGTATTTGACACACATTCAATGTGTGGCCCATATTTCTATAATAATAATACCTAATTTGAGATTTATTCTTATGTGTCTTCACTAATGGAATGATAGTCCTTTTGGTATCACCAAAATAAATCTTATTCCATGGAGTGGTAGTTTATTTCATCACTTCAGTCTTGATAATATTTTTTTCTATCAAGTCCTAATACCATCACAAACCAGTCAAGGAAACTCTTGATACAAGAACCCAAGGTGGCTCATGGAATGGCTTGAGGGGATTTCATAATTCCTATGGGATGAAAACTACTTCTTGGGAATTAATCACACTTAAATGGGAATAATCTTAACCAAAAAAGAAAATTAAATATGTAACATAATTCAACTGGTATTCAGGAATAACCAATCTATAAATTAAACTTCCATGAAACCAAATATGTAGTTTCAATTTAAAAAAATACCAAAAAAGGAAGAACAAAAAAATAACCATCCAAATAAAAATGAAACATGAACTAAATGATGTTTTATAATACAAACAGAAAGTCTAATATGGTTGATACATCAATAATAAAATAAAACAAAATCTCAAACTAAAACTTGATTTCCATGTGAATTTGGAGTCATTTTCCCACTACAACCTACTCAATGAGTGACCTAAAGACCGAACCTAAACATGGAAAACCAAATTGGGTCTACCAAAACTAAGCGTAATAAGTACAATGTGAGAATAATACCCCAACAAGATATCACAAGATATTACAAGATTTTCTTTTCAAAACACTATAGACACACTTGATTTAAATACATTATTTAAAACTGTGTTTCTGTTATTTAAAAGAAAAAAATCATGCATATTTTATAAGTATTACTTTAGAAAATAAAATATAAATTAAAAAACCTATAAAATTCACTAAAATCCTGTTTTTATAACGATTTTCCATTTTCTTCATTTAAAATTCTCAAAAGTGGACTCAAAGAATAATTAGAGAAATAACTATTAACTAAATAAACCTAAAATAAGGATAAATGATACTAGTAGTTATTCCAAATACTAAAGTAAAAAATGTAATAAGGCAAATCATTATTGATATAGGTATATCCACTCCATAATTCATAAATGAAATAAAATTAAATTTTCAAAGTAAAGTATAGAGGATAGTTAGGTAAACATAATCACACTAGTATAATAATAAAAAAGAAAGGTATAAATATAATAGGTAGTAATAAATAAATAAATTAGGGTATCCATAAAACCATGGGAAAACCCTAGACCTCAATTTAGACTATCCTAGACAAGTTTGGGTGGAACCATTGACTGTTCTAGTTGATGGAAATACTAAACCATGCTCACATGGATTTCTATTCCTAGACTCACTTATGGTTATACCCAATTATGGATCATAATACATTGCATGGGGATAAAATCCCATCTCATCAAAGAAATTATATAAAAAATCTCTTAATACCTCATTATGAAACCTATGATTCCTAATATACGATCTATAGAGGGTAAATAATGATTCATCTCATAACAGACACACACTAAAAAATAACACATTGAATATCATGACAACAATATTCTTATAACCACCCACCTATACCATTTTAACTTAAGATCTATTTAAAATAACATCATCAACCACAACAATAAGTTTCAATACACATTCATGGGTCTTGGGTTATTGGTGTGGCTCATATAAATATGAAAATTCCATTCTAAAAGATCCAACTGTACCTTAGGCTTTAAAAGAACTATCTTCACCTAAAGTTCCTTTTACAACCCTTTAGAAAACCATTTTTTACTTATAAAAAATCTATTTTCATTCTACGAAATGGCCCTTGAATGATTACTAATAAATAAAACATTAAATGCCTTTATGAAACCATTTTGAAGTCAAATTTCACTTAAAAGATACAATTAAATCCACGAAAAACTAACTTATAAATCACAAAAAACATTTTGTAGAAAGAATTAAAAAACAAGAAAACAAAAAATATTGAATTAAATACAAGAAAGAATAACATTGATAAGAATCATAGAAAAATGATATTCAAGAAACATATTCAACTATATTAATAATAAAATTCTAATTTTTGCTCCTTAAAATCAATAAATTATCATGTCAAACCAATTTGAAAGATTAAAAAAATAATTTTAATTATTAATTTATTTAAGTTCCTTCCTAATAATTTAAATAAATACATAACATATATAATTTTTAGGAAAAATAATTTTAATGTGTAGGAATCACATGGATTGGATGGAAAAAGGGTGTAACACCCTGAGATTTTATGAGATAGATTATTTTTTAATTACTTTGATGCCTTGTATTGTATCCTACAACAATATTAGATTGTGCTATTGCAAAACCGTCTTAACTTGTGGTATAGGAAACAATATGATTGGATTATGTTACACACATTTTAATGTTCTTTTAATATAATTCATTTCACATATGACCAAGTATACATGAAAAACTAAATATTATTATGTTACTTTATAACCTAGATGTTAAAATTATGGGAATGAAAATTATTAATATATTTATAAAAATATTGTTCACACATGTATTTAATTAATTATTTTGTGATCAATTATTCATAAATGAAAATAAAACATTTTTTAGAAGGAAATATATTTCGGAAAAACTATTTAAATACAAATAAATGAGTTTATAAAATAATAAAATCACTTTTTATAGATTTTTTTAATGAAATATTTATGTAATATATTCTATATAATGTTTAAAATTCATCATATATTTTTTATACACATGATATAAAAACAAATTCAAATTTTTAGATAAAAGAAGTATTTTTTAAAAAAAATACAGTTTTACCGCCTTTTGATGGAGAAACAATTTTAAATATAGTTTTTTAAACTTTTATAAGTTTTTTTTGGAAAAAATAAATATCTCCTTTGGAATTGGGACATCAAAATTTATTTTGGTTGAAATTTTGGTATTTCTCTAAGAAAATTCATACTTTAATGAAGAGTGAAAAATACTGCATTGTAATTCAAAACTACCTTTTTGACTAATTTATTTGTATTGATAGATTATATTTTGAGTTAGATTTAAAGTATATTTAGATTATTTTTTTTATCATTTTATCCATTTTCCTTCATTGGAAGTAATTTCACATTGAAATTTGATATAAACACATGTCAATATTTTGATGGTTTTTTACTTTAAAAGACCTCGTTTTCTTACTTTGACAACGAGAATTAATATTAAATTAATTATGGAAATTTATGTGTTTTAAATTTTGAAAAATATATTCCATATTTGGAATCAGTAGTTCCAAATTATGAAAATAGATCATTTTTTTGGAAATTATGAATAGTAACTTTGGTAATTTTTATTTACCACGGTTAAAGGTAAATCAAGTAAATTGGGGTAATAAATAATATTATAAGGATAATAAAAGTAGAATAATACCTAAAAAATCCAATTGTATTATTAAAAGTATACCCTTAACACCTAAATATCACAATGGATCCATTTAATGGACTTTTGTCCATGAAAGTGATGTAATTATTATTTAAACAAAAGAAAGTGACAACAAGTCACTCTCATATTTCTTATAAGTATAAAACTTTTAATGTAGTGATAAAATTAATGAAAATACCCAAATAATTAGTCTCTAGAAATATAATGAAATTATATACATCATGTGAATTTATTTATAATTTTTAAAGATTAAATAATTACCATAAATATTGACACAACAGTGATAAAATAATTATTTTATTAAGAGAAATATAAAATAAATGATATTATAAATATTAGAATTAATATTATATGAAATAATTAATGCCATAAAATAATTTTATAAGTTCTTATGACATTTTATAAGACAATTAAATAGTTTTTTTCAATTTTATCTCTCTATATGAATTTTATTTAAATTCAATGAAATGAATAGTGTAAAAGTTGACACTATTAATATTTTATAAATATAATAGTTTATTAAATTATTTAAAAATCTTAAAAATGTTTTAAAATAATAAAGTGACTTTGATAATGTGTAAAATTTTATTAAGTGTACAATTATGGAAAATTTACCCCATATAAGTAAAATTTATAATCCCTTAATACTTAAAAGTTTATTACCACTATTAAAATTTAAAGAGAATAATTAAGGGTAAACAAAAAAATATGATTTAAAATAAACTAAATACATGTCTAAAAATTATTGTGTGAGAGGATTTAAAAGTCAAATCATCTTATATTCGACATATTTCAATTTCAATTTTTTTGGATTAAAAAATTAATTTATATTATTTTAATATTTTAAGCATTACCAAGGGTTCCCCTCACCTCAATTATAAAAAGGAACCTTTTCCCTCACCTCTTCACTTAAATTTGAGCCTTATATCTCATCTATAACCTTCAATTTGTCAATATAAACTTCTTTAGTCACATTATAGAGGTTCTGTTCTTCTCAAAAGACCAACTCTAGTTCCTTTAAGAAGAGATTTAGAGGAAGCATGTCGAGGAAGAGGCAATCTCTTCTACCGATTCTTTCAAACCTCTTTCTTCTTCCACTTACTCTTCAAAAGTTGTTTCATTATAAATTAATAACTGGAGTGTCAATTATATACTGATATTTTATTATAATTATGAAACAATCATATTACATCTTCTATACATCCTACGATAAATGAAATCACCACGCGTGCATACGTACAACTTACCGTCTCCACACTGTGGTGTAATCTGTTTTTCACCACCACCTTTCATGGATGAGTATAAAAATGAATGTAATAACTATATTTGATTTATTAAAATATGATATTATTTATTAAATATTATAGACCATTTAATTCCATACCATTCAACAAATTTAGTAATGATATCGTCACTCGTGTGTACGTACGACCTACCGTCTCCACGATGCGATGCGATTCATTCTACATGGTCTTCATTAAAGAATAATTATATAACTATAAATAATGAATAAATACAGTATATATTATGTTAATATCATTTTTAATGATACAACAATGACCTAATAAGATGAATCAGAACTTATGTGACAAAACATGCATAAAAACATAAAGCAGTTAATATCTAAATAATGAGTAACAATAAAATGTTATTAACAAATAGATGTTAATATGATCATATATTATAACATATAAATATGAATATTATTATGAAATAAGTCAAGGAAATTATTTAAATAATTATACATGAGGTTGGGATACACAAAAATGAAATCAGACCTAAGGTAAGGGTTTATTTTTTCACACTTTTATTTCTGTGGGACATATGCCTCATACACCACCTATTTATTTTGTGTGGTATTTATGCTTCCCATGAATGTTTTATGATTCATATTATATAGGTTATGATATTTACATATGAATATAATTTTTTATATTTTATGAGGCATACAATTCAACTGATTATAATTGGTATGGGATAATTTTGCAATCTCATTATTATCTGAGATTGATTATATGTAAGTATTTACTGGGTTATATTTATCGTCCATGTCATTTTTTCCCAAGTATGTAATATTATTTTTATTATTCTATAATTTTTTAAAGTTAATTTTACCCTTTGGTGAACTTTTATTAAATGATATAAAAGTAATCTTTTTTCATTATTCGATACGAGGTACTTTTTGACATTTCCAAAAAAACTACGCGGAGAATTTTTTTCTTAACTTATAAGACATGATCAGAGTTTTAAGTATTTATAAAACCTTATTTCAATTAATCTTACTTTACAATAATTAAAGTTTATTTTAAAATAAATTCTTTTCTTTTAAAATTACAGTGCATTTTTGTGAAAATAATACATTTTTGAAGAAAAAAGGATATTTTCCACAAGAATTAATTTCAGGTGTTTTATAAAAATTATTTTCCATCTAAGACGGTGATTTTAAAAGGGGTTATGTTTATATATCTATTATTACTATGATTTTATTATGTTAATGATTAAATTATATTTTATATGGATTATGTTATGACAGAATGATGTTTAAAAAACCCATTTTTTGTTCCTTGGGTTATGCCATGATGAATGATTTATATTTTTGTGGCACATGTAAGAATGATTTCATTATGAGATGGGTGAGACCTATATGTCCCTATAATGCATTGGGTAAATATTTATATTTCAAGATATGTACATTACTGGAATAGAAAGTAAATCCAGTTTAGTAATATAGTTTTGAAACAAAAAGTATATCCAGTTCAGTAATACAGGGCTGGAAGGAGGAGTGAACTCAATTCATTAATGGAAAATTGTCCACTATGATGGTGTTATCAATGATCCTTGAATAACATGGAAATGATTTTCTTTACTTATGAATTTTCTATAATTACATGTTTTATGATAATTCTATTCTATCATGGTTCATGTTCCTTTATGATTTATGCATTATCAATTACCAAGATTTATTCCATGACTCAAAATTTCGATATATGTTATACTTAGGTAAGTAGGAGTACTAAAGGGGAATATCTCTATGGGAGATATTTAAGATCATTCAAAAGTTCTAATAATTTATTCCAAGTATCCAAAGGCACTAAACTATTACAGTCCTCAGGCGTGTATTTGTAAAATTAAATTAATATTTATCTAAAAAGATGTAATATTCATGTACGTCAATATTGGGTCATTATAGTTGGTATCATTGGAAAGGTTTAATCAACATTTGGAAACTAGGATATAAAATATTTAGTGATATTCCTAGAGATATTTCAAAGGTTTTTATAGGGATGTCCCATGTATAAGTATAACTATAGGTTACAATATTTAAATTTTATTAATGATCATTATTAACCTAGGATTAAACCAAAGATGTTAGAGATTGAAAGTAATTACACTTGAATTTTGTTTCCTAGTATGATTTTTTCCTCTAATGTTATTCTTTTGGGGTTTATACAATGGCTAAAACATGAAGGAACAGTGTTAATGATGAATGAAATGTGTAACACAATTATTTCCCTCTAGAACAACCAAATGTTATGGGATATGGAATAAAATATCTTATCATTATAATTGCACAAGATATGAATCATTATGGACTTATAAATGATAAAATAAGTGAACAATATTATATTGAGTCATTTATGAGGCAACATACATATTCTTTCAGTGGTTATTTTGATCAAATTGTTGTTGAATAATGGATCAATACCATTGAAATTATATTTTCCATCCTTCACTATTAGAAACAGGAAAAATAAATTTTGGATGTTTATTGTTTTGAAGGAGAAGTGGACAAGTGGTGGAATCTAATACAGAACACGAGGCAATAAGATGAAATTAAATCTAGGGAATTGGATGTGTTAAAGAACTTTTTTTTAATTATTACTTTCCTCATATTCTTTGAACGAATATGGAAAAGGAGTTCCTTGAGCATAATTAAAAGGATTATTATTCTGTTGGTACATATGAGGAAAATTTTACAAGACTTGGAATGTATGCTCCTGGCTTAATCATCCAAACTAAAAGTAAAGTTGATCAATTCTTTAGTGGTTTAAAACCAAGTCTTCGAAGGGTGTTAGCTATAAGAGAATTTAGTAGCTATGAAGAGACTATGTGTTGTGTTATCAAGGTAGAAATATAAGTTGGTGTTACATATTAATCCCATTGTTTTGACAAGAAGAAAAATACGGTGTTCAAGGGAGAATATCAAAACAATAGTGAAAATAAGATGAGTGTTTCCTTCTCAAAGTGTGGAAAGCAGAATGGGGGAAATTTTCTTAAAGGGACTAGAAAATGTTTTATGTGTGGAAAATAAGAACATCAAGAAGTTGAGTTCCAAAGTATTGGAAAAAGGTAGTGAATAGAGAAAAGTATTTAGATAATGCACCACCCACACTTCAATGTTACAAGTGCAAGTAAATGGTACATTATGCCAATTAATGCCCTAATTTAAGGGTAATTGATGATGATCAACGTCAACAACCTCTAAAGGCCAAATAAAATGGAAAATCACATGTGATAACTATTGTCGATATTGAGTATGAAAATGAAGCGGGGGAATGATTGAGTGTTTTTTGTAATGAGATTCCAGAATAATGTTGTAGAATTGATTTTATGGTATTATGGAATAATGAAATATCTATGTAGTGGTCCACTGTGGTTCTCCACATGCATTTAAATGTATGTGTTGAATGGTACCGATAACCATGAAAAGTTATTTAGATAATTTTAGGAAACACTTGACATGTTTATAATGATGGGTTAAGGAGATAATGAGATATTTGATAGTATTAATGACCTCATGATTGATATAAGGACAATGTGATATCATGGTTGGAGTATATATAATTTTTTGATATTTTTGGTAAGAGTTAATTTTTTACATTATGCATATTTTCACTAAGGTTCTATGGTAATTCAATTTATTACCATGTTTCAAGAGAATACATGATTAAGATATTCACATGTTTGGAATGTGACAACCAAGAACTTACTTATAAGATATGGTAGATAAATGATAAGCTGATTTATTTCACCTCTTTCTAATGTTTTAGATTTTAAGTTTTTGGAAGGATTGTAATAGTATCCATTTATGGATAGTATAAGTTAAACTCCAGTTGAAGTTTTTTAAATTAATGTATTATCTCACTACAGGTGGACTTATGCACATTTGATAACCTATGTTAACCTTTTTTTGAGATAGATCGAATGAACTATCATTCTATTTATGGATAGCATGATCTCATAACACTTCAAGAATGAAAAATTCAACTTCATTTCATAAAATAAAAGATGAAGTAGAAATTGTTCAAGGAATAAAAAATGGTGATATTGTAATGTAATTAGTTAAGTATTTCTTCTCATAAAAAATTATTCAACTTTAAGAAAAGTAACTTGAAAGAAAAAAGTTATCCTAGTAACTTTTTATCTGATGAATTAGATGGTCACTTAAATCATCACAGATTTATGGATTTATGATTATTAACTTTCTCATAACCTTATTATCTATCACTATCTATCAGAACTTGATGGTTATATTTTTTCTTCCATATCCATGTTTTCGCTTCCCACCTATGTTATTCTATATGGAAACGCAGTTAGGAGTTACTTTGGATAACCATTATGTTTCTAACTTTCCTTTTTAAATTGAAGTTTTAGTATTCCTTTTTACAATGTGGGTTTCTATGAAAGTAAATTTCAAGTAATATACCTTTTATTACCCTGACGAATTTTGAGGGCGAAATTCATTTTAAGTGGGGTAGAATGTAACACCCCAAGATTTTAAGAGATAGATTCTTTTTAATTTATTTGATGTCCTGTGTTATACTCTACACCATGATTTTCTTGTTCTATACACAACACCGACTTAGCTTGCAAGATACACAACACTATGCTTGGATTATGTTACACACAAGTTAAAATTATTTTAATATAATTAATTTCATGCAAGACCGAGTATAAGTGAACAAATAAATATTAGTATGCTACCTTATAACCTAACTATTAAAAGGCTGGGAATGAATAGTATTAATTTTTTTATGAAAATATTGTTTATACATGTATTTAAATAATTATTTTTTGAAAAAAGTTTTAGAAATGAAAATAAAAACTTCTTTTAAAAGGGATTTTTTTTTCTTCAGAAAACTATTTAAATATAAATAAATGAGTTTATAAAATACAAAAATCACTATTTATGGATTTTATTAATTAAATATGTGTCTAATAAATTCAATTTAATGTTTAAAATTCATCATATATGTTATCTACACGTGATATAAGAATAAATTCAATTTTTTGGATAATAGAAGTATTTTTAAAAAAAAAATACAGTTTTACAGCCTTTTGATGGAGAACCTATTTTAAATCTTGGTTGTTACACTTTTTTAAGTCATTTAAAAAAAAATAAAATTCTTATTTTAAATCGGGACATCAAAATTTACATTGTTTAAAATTTTGGTATTTTTTTGAGAAAATTCATACTTTAATGAATAATGAAAAATATTGTATTTTAATTCAAAATTGCATTTTCAACTAATTTATTTGTATTGATAAATTATATTTCCAGTTGGTTTTAAATTATATTTAGATTTTTTTTATTTTTTTTATCCAATTTTTTTCATTGTAAGTAATCTCACATTTAAATTGGATATAAACGCATGTCAATATTTTGATTGTTTTTTACTTTAAAAAACCATTTTCTCACTTTGACAACGAGAAATAATTTTAAATTAATTACTATAATTTAAGGGTTATGAATTTGGAAATTTTTATTACATATTTGTAATCGGTAGGTCCAAATTATGTAAATAAGTCCATTTTATTTTTTTGGACATTATGAATAGTAACTTTGGAAATTTTTATTTACTATAGTTGAAGGTAAATCGGGTAAATTAGGTTAGAAAATAATATTATAAGGATACTAAAATTACCATAAAACATGAAAAAATCCTATTAAATGAATAAAATTCGACCCTTAACTCCTAAGTAGAAAAATTGATTTGTTTAATGGAATTTTTCTATAAAACTCATGTAATTATTATTTAAAGAAAAGAAAGTGACAACATGTCACTCTCATATCCTTTATAAGTATAAAAATTTTAATGTAGTGATAAACTTGATGAAACTAAAAAATTAAGTAGTATATAGAAATCTAATGAAATTATATACATCATGTTAATTTATTTATAATTTTTAGTGCTTAAATAATTACCATAAATATTGACACAACATTGATACAATAATTATTTTATTAAGATAAATATCAAATAAATGATATTATAAATATTAAAATAAATATTATATGACATAATTTATTCCATCCAATAATTTTATATATTAATATGAAATTTTATAAGACTATTAAATGGTTTTTTAAGTTATTTCTATGTATGGATTTTATTCAAATTCAATTAAATGAATAGTGTAAAAATTGACACTATTTATATTTTATAAATATAATATTTTTTTAAATTATTTAAAAATAATTAAAATATTTTAAAATAAAAATTTGAGTATTATAAGGCCTAAAAGTTCATTAATTTTCTATTTATTGGAAATTTACCCCATATAAGTAAAATTTATAACCTCTTAATATTTAAAATGTTGTTACCACAATTAAAATTAAAAGAGAATAATTAAGGGTTAACAAAAAACATAAGGTTTAAAATAAAATCAATACATGTATAAAAATTATTGGATTGGAGGATTTAGAGATTTCCTTAACTTAGATTTGGAATATTTAAATTTTGAATCTTTTGGATTAAAAAATTAATTTAATATTTTAAGAATTTCCAAGGGTTCACCTCACCTCAATTATTAAAGGGCACCTCCTCCCTCACCTATTCACTTAAATTTGAGCCTTCAAACTCTACCATCCCCAACCCTTTTTAATTATAAACTTTCTTAGTCACATTATATAGGTTATGTTATTCTCAAAAGACCAACTCTAGTTCTTTTAAGAGGATATTTAGAGGAAGCACGTTGAAGAAGAGGAAATATCTTCAACCGATTCTTTCAAACTTTTTTCTTCATATACATCCTCTTTATAAGTTTTTTCTTTATAAAGTAATAACTACAGTATCACTTATATAATAATATGTTATTATAAATATTAAACAATAATATTCCACCTTATATCCATATTATGAAAAACTAAATCACTATGTGTGCCTACGTATGACTTACCATCTCTATGTTATGGTGTAATCTATTTTTCACCACTACCTTAGTTGGATGGGTATAATGATGGAAGTAATAACTATATATGATTTATTACAAAATTAAATTAATTATGAAATAGTATAAACCATCCAATTCAATAACATTGAAAAAAATTAGGAATGATATCGTCGCTCTTGCGTACTTACAACCTACCATCTACACGACGCGATGCGATTCATTATACATGTTCTTAATTAAATCATGATTATATAAATGTAAAGAATGAATAAATATGTTTTATATTTTTTTAATATCATTTTAATGATATAAGTGTGAACTAATAAGGATAACCATAATTTATTCGACAAAACATGCATAAGAACATAAAATAGTTGATATCCGAATAACAAGTAACAATTAAATGTTATTAACTAATAGATAATAAAATGATAATATATGATAACATAAAAAAATGAATATTATTATGAAATAATTCAACGAAATTATTTAAATTATTATATAGGAGGTTCATATATAGACAAAGGAAATCAAACCTAAGCTAAGCGATTATTTTGTCTCACTTTTATTTCTATGGGATATATGCTTTATACATTGCCTATTTCTTTTGTGTGGTGTTTTTGCTTCCAATGAATTTTTTATGATTATTATTATGAAGTTTATGATATTTTCATATGCATTTAGTATTATTTATTTTATGAGGCATATTATTTTACTGATTATAATTGGTAAGGGGTAATTTTATAATCTCATTATTATCCGAGATTGTTTATACATAAGTATTTTCTGTGTTATATTTATCATACACATCAATTTTCCCAAGTATGTAGTATTATTTCTATTATTATACAATTTTTTAAAGTTAATTTTATGATTTGGTGATTTTTTATCAAATGGTATGAAAGGAATATTTTGTCGTTATTCAATACAAGGTACTTTTTGACTTTTATGCAAAAGTACGCAGATAATGTTTTTTAAATTATATGGCATGATCAAATTCTTACATTTTCATAACGCCTTATTTCCATGAATATTCCTTTACATTAGTTCAATTTTATTTTCAAATAAATTCATTTATTTTAAAATAACAAGGCATTTTGAGAAACGAAAACATTTTTGAAGAAGAAAGGATTTATTCCTCAAGAATTAATTTCAAGTTTTTTTCAAAATTATTTTCCATCTAAGATGTCACTCTATAAATAGGGTTACATTTATATCCGTGTTATTACAATTATTTTATTGTGTTTATTATGGAATGATATTTTATATGGATTATGGTATGATAGAACTATGTTTAAAAAACCCATTTTTGTTCTTTGGGTTATTCCATGATGAAGGATTTATGTTTTTGTGGAACATGTAATAATGATTTCTTTATGAGATGGGTGAAACCAATATCTACCTACAATGCATTGGGTAAAGATTTATATCTCACGAGATAGACATGACTGGAATAGAAATTAAATCTAGATTAGTAATACAGGGATGAAATGAAAAGTATATTTGGTTCCATAATATATGGATGGAATGAGGAGTGAACTCGGTTCAGTAATAGAATTTTTCTGGTATGATGGTCTTGGAAATGAGCCTTAGATAATATGTAAATGATTTTTTATACTTATGTGTTTTCCACAATTCCATGTTTTATGACAATGCTATTTTCTCATGGTTGATGTTCCTTTATGATTTATGTATTATAAAATACCAAGATTCATTCCTTGACTTGTAATATCGATATATGTTCTACTTTGTATGATTTGAAAAAGTTATATTCATGTTTTTACATTCTTATGTTCATGTTTTTTTGTTTACCCTTACTAAGCATAAGATATCACCCATTCTTATGTTTTCATTTCTTATGTTATAAATAAATATTTTTAGTAGGATTACTAAAGGGGAAGATCTTTATTTGGAGATGTTAAAGATCATTCAGAAGTTTGAGGAATGTATTCTATGTTTCCAAAGGCACTAAACTATTACAGTACTCAAACATTTGTTTGTAAAATGAAATGAATATTCCACTAAAAATATGCAATATTCATGTACATCAATCTTGGGTTGTTATAAATGAAAAACATAGAAACATCTTATTGGAACAAATACCATCAAAAAGCAACTTGAATACCCTGGTAACCTGATAGTTGATCCAGTCCTAACATGTCTTGAAGGGAATTCTTGATCCCCATTGGTGATATAATAGAACCTAACATCATACAAAATGAAAGTGGGAATTAATTTTCAACAAAAATTGTGGAAGAAAGATAAATAGGTCAGTATGAATAAAAGAGAAACTCAACAGGGAGAACTATACCAGATGTTAGATAGGTAATAAAACCTAGAGGTAAAAAAACAAAGTACTAAAAAAATAGGGTAACAACCCAAATACCAATGGACACAACTCTCCAAGACCAAGTATAAAAATCTACCACCACCTCTAAGTGGCGCTCTACCATTTCTCAAACCTAGAAGAATATAAAATAAAAACACCTAATGGAATAGGTAGGGTGTGAGATAAAATCCTAGTAGGGTCTCACCAAGGATTCCATAATATGATACCGCACTTATTTAACTAAATAAATCTTTATATTTTAAATAAAAAACACATGGAAGATCAAAAGAATATTAAAACAAATCATGCTTTAAATTAAAAATGATGAAAATAATTTAGAGAAATGTCTTAATAATAATTTTATATATTACTATTTATTTAAATTTTGAAGGCATGTAAAATAGTATACAACAAAAAGTGGAAAATATTTCAAATAAAATAAATGAGAAACACGGTTGTAATGACCTGAGTTCGGAGACCCTCCACTGGTGCCCCGTATCCGGTTCGCCACATGACCTCAAGCACATTTCCCTAAACGCCAGAGGCTGCCGACTAGCAGCGAGGGCCTTGGGGAGTCGGTGGGGGAAACTATGCCCTCATTCGGTAAGGTATACAAGATAAGAAAACCCCAATAAATAGAGGAAGCAACAACCAACATGCATAACAACAGAAACCAAACAACGGAAGCAATGTAGATATATAACTATGATGAAAATGATGCAGCAGGTACAAGTATCAAAGGAAAAAGAGAAAACACAACAACGTGCTGAAATAAAAATGAAACCAAGTGCAAAAAAAAACAAAGTAAGCTCCTCAGCATCGCGAGCCATGACTCGGTCCCATGCTCCCCAGCTCCTGGTGCAATCAAGACCCTGAAGTAGAGACTTGCCCTTATCTATACCTGTAACAACATAGTATGCTTGGGCCCAAAAGCATGGCCCAAACAGGGTGTGAGATACAAAATTCAGTAGGCAATCACCCAAAGATTTGTGCCTAACAGTCAATGAATATACGGCAGTACTAAAACAAGAAGCAGTAGACAGAAAAGCACAAACAGCTACAATCTATAGTTCTAACAAGTAAAACACACAAGTAAGCAGTCAGCAACAAGCAGAAAACAGGTAACCCTCTGGGTAGCTCTCACAGTCTAACCCCCATGGTTCAACCTCTAAGTACTAGAAACCCTTTGGGAGGCACACACAGTCTCACCCCTCTGGTTCAGCTACATAATTAAGCAGACTCTCTGGGGAAGCACTCATCATCAATTCCCCCTATAGTCTCATATCGTTCTAAAGGCTCTCCGGAGAAGCACTCAACATCAATTCCCCCTTTGGCCCGCGTCATGGATCTACAGACTATATGGGGAAGCAATAAACGTCAATTCCCCCTATAGTCTCACATCGTAATTAAAAGACACTCTGGAGAAGCCCTTCTATAAATTCTCCCTGTGGTATACTACTCTATGTTCTCATAGTCCTGAGTAACTAAACATGCCCAACTCATGTGTATCATCCAAGTAAACCTCAAGAACTACTTGGCTATCAACTAAGGCTCAACAACAATAATAAAACAACAGTCCACAATCCTACAACTAGGTATGGCACTATAAAAATTCCAAAAAGGCAGAACAAGTATGGAAAAACAATCTGAGCACAAACAAAATACTCTAATCAAAAGCAATAAACTATAATAAAGCAACCAAGCAAAGAAGGCAAGTAACAAGGGCAAAACAGGAAACACGCAATACCCGTTCAAGGGTATTGGTGGAAATTGCACAAAATATTCATCAACTTTCTGCGGAAAGGCACAAACCACCTACCTCGATCCTAGGAGATCGATATACATGAACCTCGACGACATATTCCCCTTAGAACGATGTAGATCTGAGAAAACGCACAAAATTTTCACTCCACGATAACTTGAAAACAAGGAGGAATCAAGAAACAAGGCTCAAGAAGAAGGAATAACTCACCGCTGCGATTCCAATGCAATCAACCATGCTCGAATCAGAGAATGAACAACGAGGCAGGACTTCGTCGAAGATCCGGCCGTACGGATGCTCCCGGACGGTTGAAAACTGGAGAAGAAGATGTATTTGGGGGTTAGGCGCGACCCTTGTCCGTTTAATGAAAAAAAGAAAGTACATGGCGCGTACTTTTAGAGTACATGACATGTACTTTGAATTTTCTATACTCCAAAATAACCGGCCTCCGCCTCAGCCTTACACACCATGTGTGTGGCCCAGACACGGCCAACACACGACTTCGAGCTGGAATAGATTACACGGCGTGTACTCAGAAAGTACATGACGTGTACTTTGAAAAATTCCAAAAAAACCATTTTTCTTAAAAACTCCAGAAAAATGGAAAAACATACCTGAACGAAGATCCGGGTTCTTACAACTGTAATGTGAAAAAAGGTATGATTGTTATAGGCTACGAGATCCTCACACACTCGATAGTGAATCATGGTAATATGTGAATACACACATCCTTTTGATATTTACCAAAGAGGACTCATCACCATCCCATTAGGGATGTGACATGCTGTAATAAGTTTTATTTTAGTTTTAAAGCATCAAAAAGAGTGTTATCCTAATAAATTAATAACTAACAAGGCTTGAATGGGCTCTAATAAAAATCAATAATGGAAAATTTACTTTAAGACTACTTAAAATACAATTCATCCCATTCTTCCATTTCAAATATCCCAATTTCCCATTAAAAACTAATACATGGGTTTTTAATGAAATCATTTTTTCCAAGGTAAAATCAATGGGTTTCTATCAAAATCATTTGAAGACATTTTTCTTAAATAAAATCTTGAAATCAATTTCATCAAATGAATTTCACAATTTAAATTATATGATTTAAATTTCACAAAATTCCATTAATTTCACAAACACACCCCAATTCAATGGAACTGGGGTTTCCCCCCAATTTGTGCCAAATAAAATATAAATCACCTAATTCAATGGAATTGGGTTTTTTAATAAATAAATTGAAATAAATTTCAAGAAATTGAATTTTAATCAGTCAATTTAGGTTTAATCAAATTGTTCAATCAAAACAAAACCACCTATATCAAGATCATGGGATATTAAAACACAAATCCCTAACTGGGAAACTCTAATGAAGACCATAAACAATGATGATCTGAGAATCACACCTTGATTAAAGATTAGAAATAGTGGGGATTAGATCATCCAATAACTAAGATATCTATAAAACCCTAGGAAGGAAAGAGGAGGGAATATGATAAAGGTAAATAGAATAGGAAACCTATCAGGTAGAGATTTAACACTATTCTCCAAGCATCGATACACTTCCAGAAGGTTTTAGAGAGATAAAATCACATATTGGGAGCCTCCTTGGAAGAGTAAGTAGTAATAGGAAAAAATAGTTCCACCGCGGACATTAAATGAGGGTTTTAGAACTTTTAAAAATTAATTTTCATATTAAAAAATATCATACACATTATTAGCTAGGTAGGGTCCCGTGGTTAGAAAAAACCACGCACCCTAGTCATGCACCCCTACTGTTGGGGTTTCAATGTTTCTCTTTGGTGAGTGCATAGTTCTAAAATTGCATGCCAACTGTGAAAACCCTCACTATATGGGTTTGCACGGTTTTCAATAGAAGGGTGCATAGTTTGGGAAAACCATGTGTCAACTGTGCACATCCCAAAATCCCTTTGAAAATTTTCAAAATTTCATTTGAAATGACCCATAATGAAACCTAACTAAGGAATAATCAAAAGAGAGGTTTATAAATACTTGACAATAGTAAAATAATGTTATAACCTCTCCACCATAGAATCTTTATATCCCCAGAATGCCTACTAATAATTTTCCTTGTCAAAAAGATGAGGTCACTGCTCTCTCATCAGTACATCCTTCTCATACATCTCATGAGAATCAGAACCATGCTACCATGTCTCTCAAAACAATGGTATATTCCTTCTAAAATTTACATTGTTTTCAGAATTAACTATCCTAACAAGACATTCAATCATAGATAAATTATGTTTAACATCAAGATCACTTTAGCTCAGAATATGGGATAGATCAGATAAATACTTTCATAGTTGAGATACATAGTACAAATTATGTACCTACATCAATTGTGGTGGAAGTGATAAATGGTAATAATCTTTCGCCACCTTATCAATAACCACAAAAGGTCCCAAAAAACAAGGATCAAGTTTCCCTTGCATCCCAATCTGTCAATGACCCAAAAGGGGTGAAACATTCAAGAAACACTTATTGAAATCTGAATATTTCAGTGATCTACGATGTCGAAAATCATAAGACTTATACCAGCTCTATGACATAAAAATTCTCTAATGAATCTACTGAATATTTTATATATTCTTTTGATCCTAGTTCAATCCAACCAAGTAAATTTCACCAATATTTAACCAAGACAATGGATATCTACAAGGAAGACCATATAAGAGCTCAAAATGATCTATTCTGATAAAGAACATGTAACTATTGTTATAAGGAAACTAAACCATCCCTAAATGATTATCCTAGGCCCCACAATACTTGAGAATGTAGGGATGAATCATATCCAGAAGTATATTTATAAGTCTTTCTTTCTATTCATCCAACTCCAGATGATATGTTGTACAAAAACAAACCAAATATCCTAGTGCCTCCTGAAGGCCTCCCCAAAAGAGATAAGTGAACTGAGGATCATTATCAGAGACTATAATAAATGGAACTCCATGAAAATGAAAAATATCTTTCACCTAGAGATTTATTATCTCCCAAAATTTGGTTTTGTCAGGATTGTGTATAAAGTGAGATAATTTCTTCAAACTATTGATCAAAACCCATACCTCATTCCTCTTTCGATGGGTATATGGAAACCCAACCTAAAATTCCATTGAGATCTCATCCCACTACCAAGATGACTCTGAAAGTGGATGAAGAAAACCAAAAGGTTTTTGGTGCTCAAACATAACCTATTGGAATATATAACAATAAGATGAAAATTCAGAAAATCCCCATCACATACGAGGCCACCAGAATCTATGCCACACATCATAGAACATCTTCCTGGTCCCTGGGTGCATAGCCCACTGGGAGTTATGGAAATCCCCCATCATATCTTCCCATACCACTAATATCAAAAAAAGTGATTTAAAAAACCTAGAATACCCTTTGGGGAAAAGACCATAGAGAAATAGTCACCCCACCACAAAGAGAGCCTCTAATGCTACGAAACTCATCATCAAGATGATGTTTCTGAAGAATCATCTCAAGAAGAGAGGATTTCAATTGGACACTAGCCAAAGAAACCTAGACCCCTCATTTTGGACTCTAATATGAAATGAGGAAAGAGAGTCATGAAGTACCACTCCTCTGGTGATTCTTTCACAGCCCGAGTCAAAAGTTTCTTACTCAAAGAATCAATGATGACATTTCTTTTCCCTAGGGTATAAGAGATGTTAAAATAAAATTATTGTATGTATTCCATCCAACACCTCTAGTGGATATTCCTGTATTTTTAATATAAGATATAACTCAAGATCTTGTGGTCTGAATACACAGTAAAACCTTCTCTATAAATTTAATACCGCTAATTCTTAAGCACTAGAATCACAGCTGCAAGTTCAAGTTTAGGGTTCAGGTAATTATTCTTATGCGGCATATACTGTCAAGATCCATATCAAACAATATGATCACCCTACATAAGAAAAAACCCAAACATGAACCTGATGCATCACACAATACCACATATCCCTGCCCGCCCTCTAGAAGTGTTAATGCCGATGCAGTAGTCAAAATATATTTCATCTCAAAAAAATAACTCTGGAATTTTTCATCCCAAGAAAACCTTACTCAATTCTAAGTTAGAGCAGTTTTTGGAGAATCCCACTTTGAGGAGTCCTTAATGAACTGGTGATAATACCCTTCAAAACCCAAGAAGCTCCAAATCTCAAAAACGTTCCACAATTGTTCCCATGTCATAACAACCTTCAAAATTTCAGGATAAAATAAAATTACATGTCATGACACCATGTGTCCTAAGAACATCACATTCCGAATCAAAAAATCACATTTCAGAATATTTTCATAAATTAAATTTATATCAACAATTCTAGAACTACTCTCAGTTAACACACATGATCCCCCTTGGACTTAGAGTAAACAAAGATTCCATCCAAAAATTCCACCAAAAATTTTCAAGATACTTGTGAAAGATCCTATTAATTAAATCCATAAATATTTATGGATAATTGGTTAAACAAATGGCATGAAAAGGTACTCATAATGGTCGTACTAGTTGTGAAAGGTGGTATTATGAATGTCAAATTCTTTTATTCTCAACTGATATTGATGAGATCAATGTTCAATCTTTGAGAACCACTTCTCCCCTTTCAATTGATCAAATGATCATAAATGTATGGTAATGGATATTTGTTCATTACTATAACTCATTTGAGTTTTCGGTAATCAATACATAAGTGAAGTGAACCATCACATTTCTTAGAAAAGAGAATTAGCGCCACCCAAGGTGACACAGTCAGGCATATAAAGCCTTTCTATATAAAATCATCCAACTAAGTCTTTAGATCATTAATTTTATATAGTTCCATGAGGTCGAAAGGAATAGACACAGGTTAAGTACTAGGCACTAAGTCAATACCTCCCTTATCGTTAGAAATCTAGAGAAGTAAGATGGAAAAACATCATGAGACTCGATGAAAAATGGAGGGAGATCACTACTCAATGATTCAAACTCTAGATCAAAAGAAAACATCGATATCACTCTCCAAAACTTAGGATAATAAGGTTCAGATCTACATGACATCAGGTCCCATTATCTTTAAAGACTCAACAAACACCATCGGGTGCCGTAAATGAGGCCCATAAAAGATAAAAATCAATCCAAGATTTATTATAAATGATCCAATTCATCTTGAATTTGACATCAAGTGGTTTCATGTAGAGAACTAGAAAACTCCATACAAGATCGAAAAAAATAGAGAGAAAACACAAGAGGGACTTAGGAGACCTTGCTCTTTCTTTGTTCTAAGGGGTGTAGTAATATCCATCACATAAGATAATAACTCCATAGAAATATTTAGCAGATTAAAAAATTTGTTGAAATAAATGATTGAGATGCACCAATATCAAATAAATTAGTCACTCATGATGAAGCTATAGTGATGGTACCTCTCACAATCACTGGACCCATATCCGCTTCATCTGGAGACTCGTCCACTATGTAAAGAAGCTTCATTCTAGATTCTGATGGCTGGAACCCCTTTATACATGAAGCATATGATTACACTATATTTTAATAGGTACCAATGAACCTATACCAATTTTTGGAGTCGAAAAGATATGGAAGAACTCTTATAGGTGACCTGAGCATCCACATGCCACAAATCTTGGGTGTCTTAGTGAAAACTCGCATAGAATGTCCATGATTTCCACATTGGTATTAAATAAAAGGTCATATTCTAGGAATTTGATATAATCCAGAAAAACCCTATTATCGAGACCCACCATGAGAGTCATCACTCTTCTTATTTCCTTTAGAGGAATTCACACTGGCACCAAAAGAAAAAGAAACTCCCAACAACCCTGATGTTCCAGCCATGTCCATTTCGACCTTGAACGCTCTATCCAACACATCATTATATGAAGGATGATTTAAAAGGATAACATTATAATGAATGTTATATTAGAGACTCAACTCAAACCTTCGAGTATTTATCTTCTCATTCGATATAATATTAGGTGTAAACTGAACAAGCTCAGCAAAATAGTTTTCATATTCTATCATGGTATTGTCAATTTTCTCATGTTTGAAAAACTCAATAGCCTTGGTAAACAACATTGACTCATGATAGATCTGGTAGGTGAAAAGAGACTTGAATTCTTTGAAATCTAATACCTCACTATTCTTAGCCATCACCATCATGTCCCACTATCTTCTTCTAGTTCCCTCCAGCATGAAAGTGGAACACTTCAACATAATTTCATCGGGTGTCTACAAGAACCCAAACAAACAATCAATCCCACAAAACCACTCCTCAACCTCTCAAGGATCATTGGATCCTTTGAATTTTGGTTACTTTTGTTGAAGAAACTCTTAAGAATGATTCTTTAAAACATCCCTTTAGGGTACCATAGCTGGATCTTGAATGAGGATTGGTGTAGGTGTCGGTCCTAGAGCTTGGACAATACGCACAAGAAGCTAAATCAGACTCAGGTCCATGAGAGGATTTTATCCCCATGGATCATCAACAACTTCCTCCTGGATCATATTTACATTATTTATTATAGGCATGATGCTACACAACATTAGTAGCCAATAAAAAAGATATTTATTAACAATCTGGTAGAGAAAAAAGGGATAATTAATCACAACAGTTAGAAAATTATATTTCAATTTGACTCTATCCAAATCAATATCATGGAAAAGAATAGAACTAAACCACAATATTTATTCCAAAAACCACCCCTAGTTAATTAAGCTTCATTATGGAGATATCTATCCAAACACTTAATCATAATTACCTCCAAAGTCCTAAAAAGATTACACAAATGCATACTCACATAAAAAGGAAGCTCAACCTAGAGCTGTGATACCGCTCTATCATGAACCAACCCAGATAACCTTTTAATTTGATAAATGATCCAATCCTAACATAGCTCTAAGGGATTTTACAAAACTCATGGGTTGGTAACTAGCACATGTAATTATAAAAAATAAAAGTGGGAATGAATTATCAACAAAAATTGCAGAAGAAAGATAAAAAAGTCAATATGCATACCAAAGAAACTCCACAGGGAGAACTATCTTGGAAATCAAACAGGTAAAAAAACTAAGAGGTAAAACAGCAAATTACAAGAGAAACTTTATTTCAACAAAATTTCCAATGGAAAAAACTCTCCAACCCCATGGTTCAACACATCCTACCACCTCCATGTGGAACCTCACGCTTTCTTGAACTTGGATGAATATTATCTACAAATACTCGAAGGAAAAGGTAGGGTGTGAGCTAAAATACAAGTAGGGTCTCACCCAGGAGTCCATAATAAGATTATATATTTAGTTAACCAAATAAAGATTTTAATTTTAAATTAAACAAGAATTATTTTTCAAAATTATACTAAAACAAGTCATTATTTACATTTAAAATGATGGAGATACTTTAAAAAAATGGATTAATAAACATTTTATATAAAATAGAATATTTAAATTCAAAATTCATTTAAAATATTTTATAACAAAAATGGAATATATTTTAAATACAAAAAAATGAGAAACATATTCATGTTCCGAAAGGTATGATAGTTCTAGGCTATGAGATCCTCACACACTCAAAGGTGAATCATGAAAATATGTTTATACACACATCCATTTGGTACAAACCAAAGATGACACATCCCCATCCCATCAAGGATGTGAAATTATACAATAAGTTTTTTTTCACTTATAAATCTTCAAAAAGTGTTATCCCATTAGATAACTAACTAAATAGGGTTTCATGTGCTCTAATAAAAATTAACGACGACTAATTTATTTTAATACTTATTAAAATATAATTAATCCCATTATTCTATTTAAAATATGCCAATTTCTATTTAAAAAACAATACATGGGGTTTTAATCAAAACATACATTTTCCATAATAAAACCAATATGTTTCTATCAAAACCGTTTTAATCCATTTCTCTCAAACAAAACCATGAAATTAATTTCATCAAATCAATTTTAAAATTTAAATTCACCAATTTAAATTCAACAAAATTTCATAAATTTCATAAACACACCCCAATTCAATGGAATTAGGGTTTTCCCCAATTTAGGGATTATAAAATATTAATTCCCCAATCAAATGGAATTTGGTTTTCTAATAAATCAATTGAATTAAATTTCAAGAAATTAAATTTAAATGAAAAAATTTAGGTTTAATAAAATAGGACAATCAAAACGGAACAACCTACCTCAAGATCATGGGATCTTGAAACAGAAATCCCTAACTAGGAAACTATAACAAAGATCATTGGGAACGAGGATCTAAGTATCACACCTAGATTTAAGATCTGAAATAGCGGGGACTAGATCCTCTAACAACTGAAACATCTACAAAACCATTGGGAGGAAAGAAGAGAGAATAGGGGAAATAAAACAGGAAGAGGAAACCTACTAAGTAGAGAACTAGTGCCATTCTACAAGATTTGATCCTCTTATAAAAGGGTATAAAATGGAAAAATCACCTCTTGAGAGCCTATAGAAAATAATAAATAATAATAAGTCAAAATAGGTCCATTGGGAACCTTCAATGAGGTTTTCGAGATTTAAAAAATATTTTTTGGATTAAAAAATACCGTACACACGGTTTCCTGGGTAAGGACGCATGGTTAGACAAAACCATACACCCTAGCTATGAACCCCCTACTGATGGGGTTGCACTACATATTTCTCCTTTTTGGGTTCATTGTTTACAAACCCTACACCAACTATACAAACCATCTCTATGTGGGTTTGCACAGTTTTCACAAGCAGGGAACACAGTTTGGCCAAACCATGTGCTAACTGTGTATAGCCTAAAATCCCTTCAAAAATTTCAAAATTTCACATGAAATGAACCTTAATTAAACCCAATAAAAGTACAATAAAAATATGGTTTTATAAATACTTGAAAATAATAATATGATGTTAGAAATAAAAATAAAGTAGAACCTTCAATAATGAAGAGGAAATGTATTAATTAGGATCTAATACACCCTAGAAACCAAATCCAAAAAGGTTTAGAATCTAACCACACCCTAGGGTTCAGATAAAAGGAAACTATAATTAAAGGATGATGGAGAGGAAATAGGAAAAGGAGGAAGAGAAAAGGAGGGAAATACCTAGACTAATTGATTGAAAATCGATGATTAAAGCTAAAAATATCAAGGATGAGGACAATGGAGGGTTCCTAGGGCTCTCTAGAGGCACCATAAGAAATGAGAGAGAATATGAATGGTTAGGGATTAAAAATAAAAATATAACATATTAAATTTCATGATTTTAATGTTCTTGGAAGCTCACATTATTTGGCTGTATAATTTTCCAACTATGCACCAAAAACATTCCCTATACTAAAAACACATAAATACTTAGTTGGTTTGGTTGAATTGTTTATAAGACAATGAAACAACCCTATTAATTATTCTATTAAAAACTAATGACCCTAATACACAGCCTCCCTACAGTCAATACTAATAATGAGCTAATCACATGACATGAAAAGAGTTCTTAAAATTCCATAAATTTTAAAATAAAAAAATTATAAATAATAGAAAAAATTAGTTATAACAAGAAAAATAAAATAATGAGGAATTTTATGTTTGGTGTGTTAAAATACAGTATTCTCTCCATGATACAATCATAATTATTGAATATAATCTTTATGATATGTTGAGGGATCACCATGACTTTACCATCTCAATTGATTAACTAAGTAAACTACCCAAAGAAATCATATGTGTAATAAGACTTTATTGATTATGAATATTGTGACTCATGTAAAATATTTAACTCTTATGTTTCTTAATTACTTTTCATGCATATTTAACTAGGTTTTTTGAACAATAAATTATTTTTTCCTGTTATTCATTACATAATCTTAAGATCAAAAACCTTAAATGAGTCTTCCAAAAATTCATATTTGATCTTTTATACCTTATTATTAAACTTATATTTTTCCTCTTTATTTTACCACTTATAAAATTTATAATCATGGACTATATTAGTTTAGGTTTCTTCATTTAATCTCAACAAACACCCATATTCTCAAGTATAGACTCTAACTCAACTTTTATGTCTAATACAACTTTAAATTTATATTTATCATAGTCAAAATTCTATTTAAATTTTGGGTTTTCAATGATATCCATAAAAATTTCTCACATAGGTTTTCTGTAGTCCCTTATATCCTATACATTAGATTGATTCGAGTCATCATATTTTCATGAAAGCATGTTTTTATTTTTGAAGAAGTTATACTTGATTAAACTCACTCCTTCCATACAATTATATAATTTCTAAAATAGTTTATTATCCTCATTATCATATAAAAATTTATAGGTACACTTTAAAATGATTCTCCAAACCCTTACACATCAGATGAATGTGAATGGGAAATTTCCTTTAAAAATTTTATTCAAAATTTTTAGTTTTTAGTAAAGGGTTTTTATCACCCCACTAACTTAATTTTATTCTAGATAATATTCCATGGTGAATTTATTTATCTCCTTAAATTCAATGTTATTTGACATACCATTATCCATAAGTTCATCCTCAGTCATATCCATATCATAAGAAAAGAGGGTGAATTTCTAGTTATCCATGGATATTGTTTTTATCCTCAAATTCTACATCCCATAATGTTTCCATAGCCAGAAAGTCATATTAATTCATCTTCATCTTATATAAAACAATGATTAATTGCTAGTAATCCAAGGATATATTCTTATGATATCATTCCTCAATCACCTAAACCATTATATTAAAGTGATGAGGTAGCCATTATAGTCTATTCTTTATAATGTTAACATCATCAAGAATATCTCTATTTTTATTCATCTCCTCCACAAGCACATTTCTATGATCAAAGAATGAATCAAAAAATTTGGTTGTATGTATCCTCAAATCATCATATTTGTTCCAAATAAGTTATATTTATTCCTATTTCACCTTTTTTAAAATTTATAGATATTTATTAATTTCTCCCACATATCATTTGAGGACTCACACGATATGACCTTCATGTATATTATGTTGGAAACCCCCTAGATAATTTACTCATTTTTCACTCAAATGAGGGATCATAAGATCGATATAAGGTTATGTGAACATCATCATAACTTAAAATAATCATACTGACTTAATAAAATATCATTAATCATAAATCATTGCTTAAGGATTTTTCATAACAAGTGACATAATTCATACATGTATGGAATCATATATGATCAGTAATGAGTAATGGGAAAATATAAAAATCATAATATATAAGTTTTTTTTCATACACATAATAATATAAAATCATTTCCTTAGAAAATGATTCCTTCCAAGGAAATAACAATGGATTAGGTTCACTCCCCCTTCCATTTTTTCCCTAGTTAAGGTTTACTCGCAAGATAATCATAACAGACAAAGCCCCTTACTAAAATTAGTTCACTCCCCATTTGAGTCATTATTATGTAATGAGATATCCATATATACCCAATGCATTAAAGGTATATTTTATTTTAGTTTCACAGATCACATAATCATAATCTATTCATATGTGTGCCACAATATCATAAAAAATTCATTATATCGTCATATTGGAACCCTTGGAAAGGAAAAAGGTCAAATAAAAATGTCATCACCATAATCATAAATAATATATATAAATAATAAGGAATTAAGCATTGGATCATGTGAATTTTATATATCAAATGACATCAAATGAAGTGATCATAGATGGAAAATTCCTATAAAAGACAAGTGAAATATTTCTTTTGGAATATAACCTTTTATTTTTAAATTAGCTTATTTAAAATCTAAATATTTCCTAAAAAACATGGAAATTTTTTTTATTTTAAAATAAATATGTCAAATTGTAAAGGAATATTTAAAGTAAATTTTTTTCATGATAGTAAAAAATTCCATTCAAGTTTTATTTTTTAAAAGAAAACATTCCTTTTATACCTTTGTAAAAAGAAAGAAATGAATTTTTCAGAAAAATGATTCTCTTAAAATATTTTTTATATATTTATTAAAATAAAGTAAAATTTAGTGAAAATTTAATTTTTTAAAAAATTCTGGTATATTTAATAACTTTCTTAAAACAATTTTGAAGAGTATGAACATGGATAGAAAGTTCATCGACCAAAGTGGAAATAAGGTTAGATTTTCTTTTAATTTTTTTTTGATAATTTTAAGGAAAATGAGGAAAATGATACTAATACATAGAAAAATTTAAAATAAATGTAGTGAAGGAAAATTAAATGGGTTTATAATACAATATCTTAATAATTTCTGTTAATGAAAATTTATTATAGCCACTCCCGAAAACCAATGAGATTGTAATATAATCCTTACCCCAAGTACCTTTTTTCTTTGTATGTGTTCAAATATTCTATATAATAAATATATATTTATTATAAATATAATATAGAACCATTTTCATGTATAAAATATTATTTATAATTCCTTTTTAATTTCCAATTATCATTTTATTAACAAATATTTATTTAAATGAACATTTAGGTGAAAAATGATCCATTTTCCATGTATGTTTTTGTTCGATGGTTCCATTACATAAAACATGGTCATGTTTTTATCATATACATAATATTAATCGTGAAATAAGTATCTTATTTATTCATCAAATAAAATATAATAATTTTTTTTACATAAAGAAGTGATAAAAAATGGATTACATCACTTCTTGGAGATGTTAGTCTATACATATGCATGAGCGATTATTCCATTTCATAATGGATGAAATGAAATAAAGGTAAATATTAATTCACATTTAAAGAATAATTATTATATAATATATATCATATATATTCATGAAATCTATCATTATTACTATCCATGTAAAGTGGAAATGAAAAATGAATCACAACTCTTCATGGAGGTGGTAGTCCACATTTACGCACGAGCAACATTATCATTTTTTGGCGGGTGGAATTGTAAGAAGGTAGATAGGATATTTTAATTTTATAAGTAGAATTATTTTATAAATATCATATATAAATATTAATTTGATCATAAAAACCAAATATGAAATATTATTATAGAAACTAATTCATATATCTACATGAGGGGGTAGTCCACACCTATGCACAAGCGATAATTTCATTTTCCATTTAATGAAAATAAGTGTAATATAGTTGATAAATTGTTATAATAATAAGTAGTTATATTTAATATATTTAATTAATTGTTTTATAATGGATAAAATTTATTAATAAGCTGTAGATGAAGAAATAAAATTGAAAGTACTCTATTAAGTGTTATACCTCTTCACTGAGAAGCCTATTTTGTATTGTACCTTAATTCTTGAAAATATCACAATATCATCACACCATGAAATCTAAAAAAATTTCAGTGATTTTATTAAATTATTTGTGTAGGAATTGGATGATCTACCTGGATATTTAAGTGTGAGCAATAGAGGAAAGGTGTTATCTGTTTAAAAGGGAGGTTGAGGACACACTTGGAAATTTCTAAAAGATTAAAATACAATAATTTCTTACTCAAGTCAAGTGGATCCAAAATGAAAAATATTGTAATATAAGAAGTAAAATATCAAAATACCATAAAATAATAAAATTAAATCATCCTTTGTTTTTTGATATTTTAGTCCTTATATATTATGTTAACCCCCCCATAAACCCGTTTTAACCCTAACCATAGTTAATTGTTTTTACTATTTTAAATATTCATTATGAATAAAAATTAAGTTGAACTTATTAAATTATATTAATTAATATTATTATAAATATGGAATCCATTTTAAAATATTCAATTTCCATAATTAGTTGAATAATATTTATAAATAATAGCGTAAAATTCAGAAAAACCAATTCTAGAAAAATGAATTTTTAAATATAAAACAGTATTTATTCTTACTCCATACCTTGTAAAAAATGTTTGATTAATGTTACAAAAATGGATTGAATATATAATATATAAACTTGAATAAAATAATTCATCAATATATAATAATTTAATTTTTTATTATAAAAACACATTGTGCACATAAATGTGGTTTTTTTAAGAACAACTCTACTTACCTTGAAATGTTTTTATTCTAACTTCTAACAAATTGATAACCAAAGAATTAGTTTTATAATTGTTTAATTTTTTTTCATAGTTTATATTGTTCTATTGATACCTATAAATCCAACATATAGAAAATAAATATTAAATTAAATAATATTATTTTTATAGTATATCACAGTCTATTTAAACTCGGTGTTATGTGTAAAGAAATATACCAAGGAAATTAAATTTATTTAAAGAGAAATATTTCATAAAATTTTAGGGTTTTATATAAAATGTATCAAGTTTCATGTGATAGTTAAGGACTAAGAGTGAAACGGTCCACCATAAAGGAGTTCATGGTACACCATGATTTCTGTTCAAAATCCACCCTTCATTTGATTTTATCCTTTATAAAGACATCAATGGTCCACTCTGTAGTGTGTCTCATCTACCATAACTACTATCAAACTACAACATAAATTTAATCCTATAATGAAATCTATGTTGATTTTTTTCATCCATATGAAACTTTAATAACTCTTCATTCAATAATATGTGTCGAGTTCCACTTCATCAAGCAGTAAGTATATATTATGTGAATTATATATTAAAATAATATTGAAATTTGTATACTTAAAATGTATTCAATGAATGAATTTTTTCTCTCATGAATGATTAATGTTAAATTATTATTCACAAAACATTAAAAATTATATTTCATACTATATTAATGAAAATTTAGAATAAAAGTAATCGAAAAATACTAAAAATTATATAAGAAAGATCTGAAAAATTTATGCTAATCACATCCCCCCATACTTGAGTGATTGATTTTCCTCAAATAATTAATCTAAAAAAAGTAAATTTGGAATCTTTTTCATCTCAATTATCCATCTAATATTTAGCTTTATTTGATAAGGTATTAGTTGAATCATTATTTTAAAATGTCAAATTTTTTTAAATCCCCATCAATCAAGATCCTCATCCCATTACCCAATTTCACTCAATAATTATTCATCATTATACAAATAGTATTATATTTTAATTTTTTTCTCTTTTAATTTGAGTTAATTATTCTCAATTATTTCCATATCCTTTTGAAATAGGGAACATTATATATATATTTTTATAAATCATTCTTATGCATAAAACTTATTCAGACATTGAGTAAATCTAATGTAGACCTAAACCATTCATGATTGAAGTGACCAAATGGATTAATAAAATTGATATTATATTTTTGTCATTTATTATCATTATAGTTAGGAAGGAAAGTGAATATATGTCTTAGAGTGTTGGGTGATAGATAAACAACCAACCTAATGTATATTAGGATGATTATGACAATGTATTGTTTGGTAAATAATAGAAGAGTTTTTTCATTAATTAAAGGTCTAGGGAGATTAAAGATAACTAATATATATAATATAATTGCCAAGTTGGTTTTTAAATAATTAAATACAAGTGTTAATATAGGAATAATAACTCCCTATAATCATTTTAATAGGGAAGGAAATAAATATTTAATTAAATTATCTCTATAGAGTTAATATACTAACAAAATTGAAAAAAAATACTAAATATGGTATAGGAGTATTGATAAATTCTCAGTTTTTTTAAAATATTTTTGAGATATGTGGATAATAGAACATTTTATTTTAATAAGTTTTAAGAAAAATTAAAGAAAATATGGAATTTTAGAGTTTTATATGAAAATTGGATAAGTATTAAATATCTCATTAAACACATGAATTTCATTAAACATTGAGCAGTTTCATAATACTATTCTTTATTAAGTTAGAAAATTGTAGTATGGATGTTGTAATACTCCATGTAAATTTCATAAGTAAAATGTAGAGTTTTAACACCAATGTTTTTTATGTCTTTTGACATAATATTGAATTGAAAAAATAATGAATATTTGAGATATTATAAGACTTCCAAGGTCTTCATAATAATTTTTAAAAACATCATATGAATTTTCAATTTTATATAAGTATACAAAGTTATGAAACTTTAGTTAATGTTGTATGTCATTTCAATAGGTCACAAATTTGGTAATGAAATAAATATGAATGAATTTTTAAGTCTTAAAAATATATGTTTCCCTTCTAGAAAATTTATAAAGGAATTGATTCACTATAAATAAAAGAGAAATGACATATTAATGTTGTTTGTATGGAAAATATCTCATAATAAAGTGAGAATATAAAAAAGTGATAATGTTAATAGTGTTACCTAGGATCTGTGTAAAGTGATGCCTAGAATTTATATGGTTATCCATATAATTTATAAGGTAACACTATGGACATTTTAAGGTGACATAAGGGACTTATTATGGTGGCTAGGGACTTCATAATCTAAATTCTATATTTCATAAGGTAAACTCTATACATTGTATGGTGATCCCTATGGGCCATAAGGTTAGTTGAAAGGTTTTTAAGATAATTTTTTATTTCATACGGTGGAACTAACTCTTCAATATGACTAAGGCTCGTGACGTGACTACCCCAAGCCCACCTTCTATAGGCCAGGGGCTGGCGACTAGCACCAAAGGCGTAAATCCCAAAGACTGTGAAGGAATAGCCTTTATAAAGTGTAAACATACACAACAGAGTACGAGTCGGAAGTAAAACACTATGAAAAATGTATACAAAGGAGTGGTGAAAAGTAAAAGGGGCCGGAAATACAAGCGCAACTGTAAAGTACAAGTACAACTGAAATAAAAGTAAAACAGCTGCTGGATCATCCATTGGGAAACCCAACCTAAAGGGTAGGTACATATAGCCTCCTCAGTGCTCCACGTCTATCTAGCTCATCCGTGTACCGACTCGTCATAAGGTCCACCTCTCGGTATCGTCCAGTCTTGCTACACTCGGCCTCAGTCAGCGATGTCTGTCATCTACAACCAACACAACGATGTGCGTGCAAAGCCCGTGCAGGGGTGAGTATAACGATACTCAGTAGGGAACCTGAGACCCTCATGGTCTCACAAAATCCAACAAGGATAAACCAAAAAGTATAAAATCAACAAATAATACCACTTAGGTATATGCCCATACATATACCTAAGTTATCAAGTAATCCATCTAAATCATGAGAAAAAAACAATGTTACTGACTCAACTCAAGCAGGATTTTTATTCACATTGTCGAAAACACGGATACTGGAGAACTCATCCTCTGTTGAGTACAGTGGGCCTGCCACCATAACCAGGCTCTTCCCACTAACCTTGGACTGCTGAGGTACTCCTCTTGTCGAGTACAGTGGGTCTGCCGTGCTCATACAGAGGTGCTCCCCACTGTGGGTCTTTCGCCAACTACCAGGTGCTCCCCCTAATACCCTACAGAGGTACTCCTTCTATCGAGTACCGCGAGGCTGCCACCAACTATCAGACGCTCCTCCACTGTGGGTCATCCACCAACTACCAGGCGCTCCCCACTGGGCTAGTAAAATCACTCCGAGTCGAATCGGACAAGCAGGCATATGGTCTCAGCCAGCTACTAGGTCTCTATACTCCGCTCGCTCATCTCCGGGAGGGTCCGCTCCACGAGCTACATGTCGATACTCCAACTGTTATGAGTTCCCACGTAGAAGTATCTCAAAAGTCCGCTTCGTCATTGGGGTATCAATGCAACAGACGACGCGTCAATCGAACGCTCGGTCTGTGAGTTATAATATTTTTAGTCCCATGGGGCCCAGTTGGATTTGTGTACGATCCAACCTGACCATATCTCAACATTACCCCGAACTCCAGTGGGGTATACTCAAAGGGACGGTCGTGCTCTAATAAAACTAGTGCCACTGACGATTTATCAAATGAACGTCCAATGCCAAAGATATGGCCAAAGAAAGTAAATGGTCGGTAACGGGCCTGGGCCCGGTCCGACCCGGTCGGGCCGAATCGGCCCAACCCAGACTGGACCGACCCAGTCTGGGTCGACCTGGTTAGACCCGCTGGGTCGGACCCGGCCCGTTGGGCAGGTCATCCCGCTAGGTTCGGCCCGGTCTGCTGGGCCCAGCCCAGCGGACTGCTGGGGGGTTCGACCCTGAGGTCACCGCCTAGGCAGCTCGGCCCGAAGGCCGGGGTCGGTTCGGCCAGCGCCGCGAAGGGCGCAGCTCAGCGGCTCGTCCCGGGAGGTCGGAAAGGCACCGACAGGGAACCAGAAGGCCTCGAGGGGCGCGGGAAGGCCGGCGGGGCATCAGGCAGGGCACTGGAAGGCCGCACGGGGCGCGGGGAGGCCGACCGGGCACAAAGGAAGGCGCGGGCAGGCTATGCGGGGCGTAGAGCAGGCCGACAGGGTGCCGGGAAGGCCAGTTGGGTGAAGGGCAGGGTGCCGGGGTGCCGGACAGGCCAGCTGGGTGCCGAGTAGGCCGACGGGGCGCCGGGCAGGCCACGTGGGGTGTCGGGCAGGGCACAGGCAAGCCACGGGTAGGCCGGTGGGGCGCACGGGAGGCCGCGGGCAGGCCGGTTCGGGGCGTCTCAAGCCAGTGCCAGCTGATGGTTTTCGTCTGGGAGCATCAAAGCACTGTTGGGGTGGTGCGATTCGCGGAGGCCATGGGTAGCACGACCTCTGTCGTTACCACCTTCGTCGTCGTCGCCTCATCTCCATACCGAATAAGCATCACAAAAGGTCAGCGGGGGGAGTCGGGCCATGTTAGTTTGGCCTGCACCCTCTGCGTTTAGAGGTGATAGCAATTGGTTCATCAAAGAAGAACGATGAACAAACATTTCTTACAAACCTTCGCATAGATTCCTTTCAAACAAAGATGAGGAAAAGAAAGGTATATTACTCAAAGTAAACCCCCTACCTTTTGATTATCAGTCGTTGATGGCGATGTTGTGGAAAGATGATAGAGTTGTCGCTCGCCGCATCTGCCACACTCTTCCACTTCTGAATATGCACGACAGTTGTGGAAGACGCTTCACGTCGGTAGCTGTTCGGGGAAGAAGTTTGAGGAAAATGTTCATGGAAGAAGTCCGTGGAGGATCGTTGCCGGCATAATTCATTGGAAGAATGCATTCTTTGCTCTTAGTTCTTCATTGGGAGAAGGGTTTTTTGTTGGGAGCTTTCTCCCAATGATCCTCTAATCCTCCTTTGTCAACAAATAAAAAGACAACCCCTCCAAATAAAATATTGTCTTTTATTTTAGAATATAGGGTTTAAAATTCAAATTGTGGCGTTTAATTAAATGATGGGGTGGAGTTTTCATAATAACCTATGCATTGGCTTAATTAATTAATGGGGAGGTCAAGAGGCTTCCCCCTCATTAATGAGGGGTGTTGGGAGGTTTTCCTCTCCTCTCATTAATAGGGGTTAAGCTTCATGTGGTCCCCACCTCATTTATCCTCACATGGGAGGTTGAGTTCGGGTGGGTCCCACCACCAACCTCCCTGAGGAGGTTTTAACCACCACACACCAAACGGTGGCTCAAATAAAATAAAGTTCAGGGCACTTTATTGTATTATTTGTTTAAGAAAACCCAAAAACTAACTTCTACCATCGACTCACTGCCATCGAAGTGAAAGTCTCCTTAAGTGAATATCGTCATTGCGAGTTCAACGGTGCCCGCATATTTTATTTCCGAGCACCAGTTCAAATGTTATAAAAACCCACTCGTATGTTTACTGAACGTGTAGATAACCAAAGCATTGTGTACATGGAAATTACATTACATTTTCGGAATACTTAATACATAACAAAAACCGACACACAAGGATCGTAATAGTTTAGTGTCTTTGGAAACTCGGAATATAATCTTCTAATCGTGGTGAAAGATCTTCAACATCTCCATTAATGATCTTCCCCCTTTTTTTTCTTACCTAAAACCTTTCTTTAAATCTCGGGGAAAAGAAAACATATAAAGGGTGAGATAAAATGCTCAGTAAGGGTAAGCATAGAGAACAAAAAACAATCCTTAGAAATTTGAATGTAAAAAACATGAGCATAAAATCTAAACATCAAAATCTTGAGCAATGACATAAAACATGGAAGTACGTAAGGCATAGATCATGAAGAAACACTAATCATGATAAAATATCAAGGGAATAAAACATGTAATTGTGGAAACCATTAAGCACATGATATGATTTCCATAGTAGCCAAGGCATTGCTGCCAAGACCATCTTAGTGGACAAAGTCCCTTTAGGAATCGAGTTCACTCCTCGTTCCAGTCCTGTATTACTGAACCAGATTAACTTACCATTCCAGCCATGTCTATCTCATGAGATATAAATATTTACCCAATTCATTAGAGGGAGATATAGGTCCTGCCCATCTCATACTGAAATCATTATTTCATGTGCCACAAAATCATAAATCATACATCATAGCATAACCCATGTAATAGAACGGGATTCTTAAACATCATGCCATCATAACATAATGCATATAAAAAAATGGATATCATTTCATTATAATAATAATAAAACCATGTAAATAATGGAGACATTATACTTGGAACATAAACATATTAAATAATGTCATTTTAGATGGAAAATATTTTTGATAAAACACTTGAAATGAATTCTTGAGGAAAATATCCTTTCTTCTTCAAAATCATTTTCTATTCAAAAAATGCCATGAAATCTTTAAAGAAAAGGGTTTTATTGAAAATAATCATGAAATATTGTAGAGGAATCTTCATGAAAATGAGGCGTTATGAAACCGTAAAAATCCGTTCATGCCGTATAAGTTAAAAATAACATTCTTATCGTACTTTTGCAGGAAAAGTAAAAAAGTACCTCATATGGTAAACAAAAAAAAGAATCCTTACATACCATGTAGTAAAAGTCAAAAAATGGGTAAAAAGGACTTTAAACATACATGAAAATATTTTTATAAAACTTGGACATGGATGATAAATATAACCCAAGTAAATACTTACGTATAAGCAATCTCGGATTGAAAACAATTGAGATTGCAACATTATACCTTACCTTAGTTCCGATATGCTTCGTACATATCCGAAACTCCTGTATAATGATTTAAATAATGCCATTGACTTATTACAGAATCATATTCATTGTTATTATATCATATATGGTTCACTTATGAATTTATATTACCCGTTCATTTGTAAATCCATGTTAAAGCAGCGTTTTGGGTAAAATCGTTTCATTTATCGTACGTGTTTCGACTTGTTGTTCTTGATATTATTACTTATATCCGGATTTACTTAATTTAAGAATGTAAAAAATTATTTATATATAATAAATATTCAGCATATACATATATATGACAGATTGATAAATGGAATGAAATACACCGTTCATGGAAACGGTAGGTCGTACGTACGCATGAATGTTGTTTTCGTTTCCTTATTGAACTGAACGGAATTAAATATATGACATAAATATATATATACATAAATAAAGAACAGTATTATTTAATATATTTCATTATTACTTATTATATATACTTTATAATCATTCTTGAATTTTTAACATGGAGGATGAATCTCATCGCGTCGTGGAGACCGTAATCCATACGTACGTACAAACGATGATATCATTCCCATATTTATTGAATGGAATTGGAGTGAATGATATAATATCTTAGAATCAGTATGATGTTATAATAATAATATGTAGTTATTATTTACACCATTATATCCATCCAAGTAAGGTGGTGGTGGAAAAACATATTACACCACGGCGTGGAGACGATATTCCGTATGTACGCACGCTCGGTGATTTGGTTTTCCATAGGATGGATAGAAGGTGAAATGGGTTTGTTTCATATTTGTAATAACATATCAGTATATGAGGGATACTTATGTTATTACTTCATAATGAAACCACTAAAGAAGAGGAAGTAGAAGAAGAAATAAACTTGAAAGAATTGGTAGAAGGTATTACCTCTTCCTCGAAGTGCCTCCTTTGAACTTCCTCTTAGGACACCAGATTTGGTCTTTTGAGAAGAATAATACCTATATAAGGTTTCTAGGGAAGTGGGGAAGTAAAATGGTCAGGGGTTTTCCGAGCATCAAGGCTCAAAATGGTGTGAGGAGGAGAGGGAGGAGGTGCCCTAATATAAGAGAGGAGAGGGGCACCTTTGGAAATATAAGAAATATTAATTTATAATAAATTCAAACCCCACATAAAAACTTCCAAAATTACTCAAATTCGGATATGAGGTAATATAGGGTTGTAATCCCATCAACCAATCAAATTTAGACATGTTTTGATTTTATTTTAAACCTTATCATTTTGATTTATCCTTATTTAATTTATTTAATTTTATTTGTGGTAATAATATTCTAAATTTTATATTTTTATAAATACTTACTTATGTGTTGTGAACTTACCATAATTAGATACATTATTACTTTTTATAACATATAATTTTCAATTTTTAATTTTTAAATATTTTTGTGATTTTTAAACAATTTAATAATA
Source organism: Viscum album (assembly GCA_963277665.1). NCBI lineage: Eukaryota > Viridiplantae > Streptophyta > Magnoliopsida > Santalales > Viscaceae > Viscum > Viscum album. Next base: position 177,600,649 of record OY728119.1, on the reverse strand, counting down.
TGTTATTTTTATAAAATATCAATAGTGTCAATTATGACACTATTCAATTATTTGAATTTAAATAAAATCCACAGAGAAGATATATTCAATCAAAAATATTTAATAGATTCTTAACATTTCATATTCATCTAGAAAATTCGTGGATAACATTAAATAGTTCATATAATATTTATTTTAATAATTTTAAAACCATTTATGTGATATTTCTCTTAATAAAATAATTACTACAACATTTTTGTATAATTATTTAATATAATTATTTTTTTTATAAAAATTAAAAATATAATATTAGGATGAAGATAAATCTTATAGATTTCATAAGAATACTTTTAGTTGGATTTATATTCTAAAACACCCAACTTTTCAAATGTTATATTTATTAAATTATGAAGGTGACAACTTTGACATCATTTAAAATAAAATAATATAAGTGTCATAATCACTTTTATAAGACTCCAAACTATCATATATTGGATCATTGGATGATTATAGTGTATATATACACTAACAATAAGTTTTGGTCTGGTTTGTGATATTTTAATGGGTATTATTATTTCAATAAAAACTATATTACTTATTTTTCACTAAATAAATAATTTCTACATCATTAATGTATAAGCTATTAAAATAATTAAATATATCTTAAAAATTATAAATAAATTACCATGATAAAGAAAAAAAATTTAATCTTTTAAATGATTATTTATAACCTAATTTATATTCTTTATAAACTTTTATTAAAAATACTTTAATTATTAAAGTTAAGTGAGACATATTTCACTTTCCTTTAAATAAAATAAACTAAAGGTCTTAATCACCTCCAAGTGGGTTCCAATTGATTCCATTTCGACCCAAATATGCCTTAGGAAGAAATATAAGCATCCAATTATATTAATACAAGTGTTAGGGTAATTTTATAATATTATATTTACCCTTAATTACACGATTTACCTTTTACTATGGTAAATAAAATTTACCTTAGTTACTATTCATAATGCCCAAAAATAAAAAGTAGCCTATTAACATAATTTGGACCCACTGATTCCAAATATAGAATCCATTTTTCTAAATTCAATACACAAAAGTTTCAGAAATTAATTTAAAATTAATCCCATTGTTAAGAAAACGAGTTTTAATAGTTAAAACATTACAAAAGATTAAAATGATTTTACCTATGAATTCAATGTAAAATCAATGTTAATGACATAAATTATATTAAATGGTAAAAATATATTCTATTTATACTTTAAAAACATTAAATATTATAATTTAACCATATAAATTATTATGATGAAAAAAGTTGTTTTTAATTAAAATATAGCGTGTTTTTACTATTCATTAAAATATGAAAGTTATCAGAAAAACATCAAAATTTTATACAAGGTAAATTTTTATATCCTGATTCAAAAGAAGAAGTTTATTTTGTAAAATTTAACTTATAAACTTGTCAAAAATTATATTTAAATTGGTGCGCCATCAAAAAACGGCAAAACTGCATTTTTTTAAAAATACTTATTTTACCCGAAAAAAATATTTTGTTCTCATACCATGTTCTAGAAAATGTTTAAGATGAATAATACTGTTATAAAATTAAAAATTTAGTTAATACTATTCATAATGGCTAGTTTATAATAATATTATAACCATATATTGTTGTTTAGTGAAACCCGGTATTGCGTACAACACACGCTATCGAGGAAGGTTGCGATTGCGTGTAATGAAAGCCAAGTAAGGGTTGTGTGTAGTGCAAGACTCCTTTGTTGTTGTGTGTAACAAAATCCAACCATATTTCATTTACACATTGAATATATATATACACACACACACTCAATGTTGTGTTGAATAACTACTATCAAACAAACTTGAAATGGTGTGTAACACGATCCAAGATTAGTGTTGCGTATACTGCAAGCTAATACGGTGTTGCGTATAGCGCAAGATAATCTTGGTGTAGCGTACAACAGAATATATGAAAAAATTAAAAGAATATATCTTATAAAATCTCGAGTTGTTACAGAACGTACCCAAACAAAACTTCCGAAATTGATTCCAGGAACACCAGGCCTCAGAATCATGTGCAGTAAATTTTCGAAGACTCGTAAAATTATCATGTATTTAAGAAAAAAAAATTCCACGGAATTTACAAGTCTTTACATTCTCCCCACCTCAGGGCTTCACGTCCCCATAAGCTACAACTCGAACTGTGGGAACAAGTGGGGGTAATGAGCACGCATATGAGCCTCCCTCTCCCATGTGCTCTCCTAGAGGTTCCCATGCTGCCAGCATACGCGCACCAGAGGTTTCGACCATACACGTAGGACCCTCTCCTGTCGATCCTCAATCTCCACTGGAACCTCTGTGAAAGTATCCCCATCATCTACGCCCCAACTCTCCATGGTCAATGATGTGAGAAGGGTCGTGCACGTATCTCCTCAGCGGAGATACGTCGAAGACATCATACACCCGGTGCAACTTAGGTGGAAGAGCTAAGTGGTAAGCCACATAGTCTACTCTACTAAGAACCTAGAATGGTCTGATGAATCTCAGAGATAACATGCTGCCTCTGCCAAATCTCTGTAGTCCTCATCAAGGTGAGACCCATAGAAAGACGTGGTCGCCATCCTCGAACTCCAATGGCCTTCGTCTCCTGTCAGCATACGACTCGTGCCTGTTCTGTGCATTATTCATCCTCTCCTAGATGATCTGTACCTTCTCTGTGGTAGCTCGTACCATCTCTGGTTCCACCAGTGCTGACTCCCCAGGGTCTGTCTAGCACAAGGGTGATCTACAAGGTTGCATGTACAATGCCTCGAAGGGTTCCATACCTATAATGGAGTGATAGTTGTTGTTGTAGGAAAACTCCACCAACGGTAAGTGATACTCCCAGCTGCGATCGAAGTCGAGGACACAAGCACGTAGCATGTCCTCGAGGGTCTGAATGAACACTCAATCTTACCATCTGTCTGTGGATGGAAGGCAGTTCTCAAGTGAATTTGTGTCCTGAAATATTCCTACAACCCCTTCCATAGTCGAGAAGTAAAGCGTGCATCATGATCAGAGACAATCGTCAAAGGTATACAATGTAGCCATACAATCTCTTGCACATAGAGGCGTCCCAATATCTCTACTAATCCCTGCTCTCTGATTGGTAGGAAGTGAGACAACATGGTTAGTCGGTCAACGATCACCCAAATCGAGTCGTGTCCCCTAGATGTACGTGGAAGATCCGTCACAAAGTCCATGGATATCCCAGCCCACTTCCACTCTGGGAAGTCTAAGGGTTGAACCAAGCCTAATGGTACCTGGTGCTCCGCCATCACTTTCTGACAAGTGAGGCATCATGAGATAAACTCTTCTACTACCTTCTTCATACCTGGCCACCAGTGCTATCGTCGAAGGTCCTGGTACATCTTCACCACTCCTGGATGTACCGCTAGAGGAGATGTGTGGAACTCCCTAAACACTTCCTCCTGAAGTGACAGTGGTACCATGGTACGTCATCTGAAGAGGATGACATGCTCCCCACCTTTATAGAATCCATCAAGAGCCTGCCCTTTGGATATCTGGGCATATCGTGTCTTGAAGACATCGTACCCAGGCTATGCCTACCTGACTCGCAGAAGAAGTGGAGGAGTGACAGTAAGAGACTAAAGAAATGTTGCCCCATCTCAGTCCACATAACAAATCTATAAAGTAGCCAGCTGCTCTGTCGCCTCTCCTAGTAGATGTATACCAGATCTCCTACCGAGTGCATCTGCAACAACGTTTCCCTTCCCAAGATTATAGACTATCTCGAAGTCATAGTCCTAGAGGAACTCAAGCCAACGTCGTTGTCCCAAGTTCAGGTCCTTCTGAGAGAATATATACCTGAGACTCTTGTGAACAGAGTAAATAGTGAAACGTTCGCCCATAATATAGTATCTCCACATCTTCAAGGCGAAGACCATGACTGCTAACTCCAGGTCATGGGTAGTATAGTGCTGCTCTTGCTGTCTCAGCTATCGAGAACCATACGTGATCACTGTATGCTCCTGCATTAGGACACACCCGAGTCCGGTCCCTGATACGTCACAGTAAACTACGTACCCTATGCCTTCCTCTGGAAGTCTCATGATGGGGCACTAGTCAGCCTCTACCTTAGCTCATGGAAGATCTACTGGAATCTCTCTAACCACAGGAATGGTTTCCCCTTCTTTGTCAAAGATGATAGTGGTGTTGCAACTCTGGAGAAATCTGGTACGAACCTCCGGTAGTAACCAGCCAAACCCAGGAAACTTCGTACCTCCGTCACACTTCTGGGTGGCTCCCAATAAATTACCTCCTCAATCTTCGCTGGATCCACTGCAACTCCAGCCTCCAAGATGACAAGACCCAAAAAGTAAACCTCTCGTATCAAGATCTGACACTTCAAGATCTTACCATAAAGGTGGTTCTCTCGGAGTGTGTCCAGTACTACCTGCAAATGGTAGGCATGCTCCTCCTCAGTAGTTGAGTAGATCATAATGTCATCGATAAAGACTACAAAAAAGCAATCGAGGTGTCGAGGTATGGCTGGAGGATCCTGTTCATGGGTCCCATGAACACTGTTGGAGTGTTGGTTATGCCGAATGGCATAACCAAGAACTCATAATGGCTGTAATGACACCTGGAGGCTATCTTCTACACATCCTCGTCTCGAACTCTGAGCTGGTCATAGTCTGATCTAAGGTCTATCTTCGAAAACCACTGTGCTTCCTTTAGCTGATCAAAGAGGACGTCAATCCTTGGGAGTGGGTGCTTGTTATTCATGTTCACCTTGTTCAGGTGACGATAGTCAACAAAAATCCTAAATCTCCCATCCGCCTTCTTGGTGAATAGAATCAGGGCTTCCCAGGGAGAAACAATAGACCGGATGAATCCCTTTCCCTGCAAGTCCTCTAGCTGTACCTGCGGTTCGCGAAGCTCCGCGAGAGCCATCTGATACGCTGGTGTAGATATCAGTGTCGTCCCAGGGTATAGGTCAATGTAGAAGTCCACCTATCTGCAAGGAGGTAGATCTAGGACATCATCAGGGAAAACATCCGCGTACTGATCCAACACCACAGGATAAGTCAGACTCTCCACATCAACTGCTCTGAGGGTAAGGCAAGAAAACTGATGTGTAATTGGTTTCACCCTCCTCTGAGTAAGTCAATCCTGTTCTGAAAAGGCTCCCTTCTCACCAGTGAAGGTAAACCTGGTCCCATCCGTGCGTACACACCGCACTTGGTGCCTAATACAATCGATCTGAGTATGGATTGTTGATAACTAGTCCATACCCAAGATGACGTCGTAAGGCCTCAATACTGCTATGAGGAGATCCCAGCCGAAGCTATCACCTCCTAGAGTAAGCTCACATTCTCTGAACCAGTGCGTAATCATCGAGTCTTCTACCGTAGGAGTCTCTAGCCATAAGGATCGATCCAACAGCTCCGTCAGAATCTCCAAGCTCCGAACGAGGGCAGTGGCAATGAAAGAGTGACTGGAACCTGTGTCTTTAAGAACTGCAGTTAAGGTGGAGTAGACCCAAATCATACCTCGTATCATCTACAGAGCACCATGGTTGTATGATTCCGCTACCTGAAGCTGAGCTCTTGCCTGTCCACCTACTCCCTGCGGTTGGAGTGGACCTCTTGGTGTTGGTGGCGGTAACACCTCGAAACGTCGTCCACCACCAGCTGCACAACCAGCTCATCTGCCACATCCGCCTGCTCCCTGTGGACCACCTCGATCGAATATCTATCTCTGTCTGGGTGGTCCTTCGACCATATACTGATCACCTGAATGATGGGTCAGACAACCACGAGCCATGTGACCATGCTCGCCGCATGAGTAACATTGTCCGATCCTGACATGTTGGCTCTGCCTCAAATCCGGGTGCCCCACACAACCGATTCTAAGTCGTGCGTTCATCCACCTATAGGTATGGTACACTTGGACCTCCGTGTCATCTGTCTACTTCTAGCTGTAGAAGACTCTGCTGCATGTTGACCAGCGGTGGGTCTCGCTGCTGAAGGCTGCCCAGCAAGGAAAATCTCCACCAAGAGGTCCATCTCTAGCACCCCCTCCTGCGTCGGGATGTTGAGTGAGATCATGAAAGCCCTGATCTCTCTCCTGATCCCCTGGTCAAAGGTATGGGCCCTAAAGAATGGGTCCCACACCATATCTGTGGATTAGCGCAACAGGTCTGTGAACCTTGATGAGTACTGAGCTAAAGTCATGCTACCCTGCTGTAGATGCAGTAGCTCCTGTATCTGCACCACTCGTAGGGTGGCTTGGACAAAATTCGCCCGAAACAGGCTCTCGAAGTATGTCAATAGTAGTGTCATCTCTTCATGAACCAGGAGCATCAAGCTCCACCATCTTCCCGCTGCTGCTTGTAGAAGGCTGGCAGCAAGAATCACCATGAAGTATGCTGGTGTCCCTACGAGTTGGAAGACACTCACCACAGCCTCCAGCCAATCCTCAGCCGCCTGTGGGTCTGTCTCTACCTGGAACCTGGGTGGCCTCTGGAACTTGAACTCGTGCAACACGCTCAAGCGGTGTGCATCATCTGCTTCTGGTGCTGGTGGCATTGGTGGCCCAACGAGGAGTGGTACCACTGGTGCCTCTACTGGAAGAGGGCCCTACACCGAGGCCTCGTCGCTCGGTGGGCTATCTGTGCGTTCAACTCTCGGGGCTCTAACTGGTCATCCATGGGGAGGCATCCTGAAAGTAACAGATGCTACACGGTCAAAATATTTATACCTGGTGAGCTGACCTGGTTGAGCTGACTTAAAGAAAAACTTTTGACAACACACACACAATCAGTGTTTTTGTGCACTGAGTCGGAAGTCAGTAGTCAGGGTCCTGGTGTATGAATACGTCGGCCTCCACACCAAAACTGGATTCCCTGAACTAAAAACCACACTCAGTACACTTAAAAATATTTCTTCATAGAAAAGAAAGATCAGAGTCCTAAGTTCTGTGGTAGAACTGACTCCTCTGATACCAATTTATCATGACCTGTCCCCCGAGGCCCGTGTCGTGACTACCCTAAGACCGCCTTCCAAAGTCCAGGGGCTGGAGACTAGCACCAAAGGCGTAAATCCCTAATAATGGGAAGGAATTCCCTTTATAAAGTGTAAACACATACAATAGAGTACGATTTAGAAGTAAAACACTAAGAAAAACTATATACAAAGGAGTGCTGAAAAGTAAAAGGGGCTCAAAAAACAAGCGCAACTGTAAAGTAAAAGTACAACTGAAAGAAAAGTAAAACATCTTCTCGATCGTCCACCAGGAAACCCTACCTGAAGGGTAGGTACAGATAGCCTCCTCAGCGCTTCACATCTGTTTGGATCCTCCATGTACCGACTCGTCATAAGGTCCAGCTCCTGGTACTGTCAAGTCCTGCTACACTCAGCCTCAGTTAGCGATGTTCGTCGTCCGCAACCAACACAATGAGGTACGGGTAAAGCCTGTGTAGGGGTGAGTATAATGATACTCATTAGGGACCCCGAGACCCTCAAGGTCTCAAAAAATCCAACAAGGATAAACTACAAAGTATGAAATAAACAGATAACCCCACTTAGGTATATGCCCATACGTATACCTAAGTTATCAAGTAATCCATCTCAATCACGAGGAAAACACAAATTTACTGACTCAGATCAACCCGGATTTTTATTCAGATTTTTGAAACCACAGCTGCTGGAGAACTCCTCCTCTGTCAAGTATAGTGGGCCTGCCGCCACAACCAGGTGATTCCCACTAACCTTAGACAGCTGAGGTACTCCTCCAGTCAAGTAACGTGGGTCTTCCACGCTCACACAGAGGCGCTCCCAACTGTGGGTCTGCCGCCAACAACCAGGTGATCCCTCTAATAGCCTGTAGAGGTACTCCTCCAGTCAAGTACCGCAGGTCTGCCAAAAACTACCAGGTGATCCTCCGCCATGGGTCTACTTCCAACTACCAGGCGCTCCCCACTGGGCTAGTCGAATCACTCTGAGTCGAATCGGTCAAGCAGTAATCAGGTCTCAGCCAGCTACTAGGTCTCTGTACTCTCCTCGCTTGTCTCCGGGAGGGTACTCTCCAAGAGCTACAGGTCGATACTCTAACTTTCACGAATTCCCACATAGAAGTATCTCAAAGGCCCGCCTCGTCATAGGGGTCTCAACACAATAGAAGGCGCGTCAATCAGACGCTCGGTCTATGAGTTATAAGATTTTTGGTCCAAGGGGCCCGGTTGGATTCTTGTAAGATCGAACCTAACCGTATCTCAACATTACCCTGAACTCTAGTGGGGTATACTCAAAGGGACCATCGTGCTCCAAGAAAACTATCGCCACTGATGGTTCGTCAAACGGACGTCCGGTGACAAAGATATGGCCAAAGAAAGTAAAAGGTCATTAATAGGCCTGGGCCCGGTCCGACCCGGTCGGACCAAATCGACCCAACCAAGACTGGGATGACCCTATCTGGATCGACCCGGTCAGCTCGCTAGGTTCGGCCCGGTCTGCTGGGCTCGGACCAGCGGACTGCGGGGGTGGTTCAGCACGGAGGTCTCCGCGTAGGTGGCTCGGCCCGGAGGCCGGGGCCGGTTCGGCTAGCACTGTGAGGAGCGAGACTCGGCGGCTCAGCCCGGGAGGTCGGCAAGGTGCCGGCAGGGCGTCTCGAGGCCGCGCGGTGCACAGGCAGGTCGGCGGGGCGCCAGGAGGCCGAACGGGGCACATGCAGGCCTGCAAGGCGCCAGGCAGGGCACTGGCAGGCCACGTAGGGCGTGGGGCAGGACGTCTGGGCGCGGGGCAGGCCAGCTAGGTGCCAGGAAGGCCGGATGGGCACCGGGTAGGCCGAAAAGGCACTAGGAAGGCCGGACGGGCACCGGGCAGGGCGCGCGGGGTGCGGCCAAGGTGCGGGCTGGCCGCGCGGGGTAAGGGCAGGGCGCGGGCAGGCCAGCGGGGTGCTGGGCAGGTTGCGTGGGGCACCGGGCAGGGCGTGGGCAGGCCGGTGGGGCATGTGGGAGGCCGCGGGCAAGCCGGGATGGCCGGTTCGGCGTGGCTCGGGCCGACGGTGTTCGGCCGGTACCATCGGTACACCGCGGGGGCAGCGCGATTCACATAGACCGCGGGTAGGGCGGCCTTTTTCGTTGTCGCCTTCTTCGTCGTCGCCTCATCGCCATGCCAAAGAAACATCATAAAATATCGGCAGAGGGAGTCGGGCCACATTATTTTGGCCCGCACCCTCCACGTTTAGAGGTGATAAGAATTGGTTCATCAAAGGAGAATGATGAACAACAATTTCTTGCAAACCTTCGTATCGATTTCTTTCAAATGAAGATGAGGAAAAAAGGTATATTACTCAAATTATACCCCCTACCTTTGTATTATCAGTCGTTGACGGTGAAGTCGCAGAAAGACGACGAAGTTGTCGCTTGTCGCATCCGCCACACTCTTCCACTTCCGAATACACACGACGGTTGTGGAAGACGCTTCACGTCGGTAGGTGTCCAGGGAAGAAGTCTGAGGAAAAAGTCCGTGGAAGATGTCCGTGGAAGATCATTGCCGACATTCTTCATTGGAAGAACGCGTTCTTCGTTCTTTATTGTTCATTGGGAGCTTTCTCCCAATGATCCTCTAATCCTCCTTTGCCAACGAATAAAAAGCTAGCCCCTCCAAATAAAAGATTGTGTTTTGTTTTAGATTGTTGGGTTTAAAATCCAAATTGCGGCATTTAATTAAATGAGATGACTCATTTAATTAATGGGGTGGAGTGGGAATAATAACCTATGCGTTGGCTCAATTAATTAACGGGGATGTCAAGAGGCTCCACCCTAATTAATGAGGGGTTTTGAGAGGTTTTCCTCTCCTCCCATTAATAGGGGGTTAAGCCCCTTGTGGTACCCACCTCATTTATCCTCACATGGGAGGTTGAGTTCGGGTGGGCCCTACCACCAACCTCCATGAGGAGGTTTTAACCACCACACACAAAATGGTGGGTCAAATAAAATAAAGTGTAGGGAACTTTGTTTTATTATTTTTTTAAAGAAAACCCAAAAACTATCTTCTACACTCGACTCACTATCGTTGAAGTGAAAGTCTCCTTAAGTGAATACTATCACTAAGAGTTGAATGGTGCCCCTAGATTTCCATTATGAGAACTGGTTCAAAAGTTATAAAAACTCACTCATACGTTTACTGAATGTACCTGAAAAAAACTTCAGAAATTGATGTCGGACACACCGGGTCTCAGAATCATGTGCCGTAAATTTTCACGGACTCGTAAAATTCCCATGTATTTAAGAAAAAAAAATTTCCACGGAATTTCCAGGTCTTTACACAAACTACTTATGGTTTAAACACTTAAAAATTAATTAAGGAGATATTTAAAATTGACAATTATGGTTTGGGATATTCATCTTCAAAGGCCACAATTGATTAGTTAGAAGTTTCAAAGTCCATAGGGTGGAATCTATATTCCTCAGAAGTGAAGCACGTTCTCATAGTGGATGAGTTTCTAATGATGGTAAATATAGTCCTAGCTATAGTGAGAGCTACATCTTAGTTGAATCTTCCACTATACCAAAATCATTAATTAGTAGAGGGTTTTTAGCGATGGTTTAAGAAACCTTCGCTAAAAAAATTGTCAAAATAAATCATTGGTTTTTTAAAAACCACTACTAACACTTCTTTTTACCCACACCACTTCTTCCCTCCAAACACAACCCCCCTCTTACCTCTTTCTCTGACCCATCAAACCTTACCACCTCCCTCCACCCCCTTATCCCCGCCTCCATTGGCCTCCTTATCCATCATCGTCGACCCCTTTACACCCAACTCCATCGTCGTCAACCCTATTCTCCATCGCTATTAGCCCCATTTTTTCCCAACCAATACCCTAGCCCAAGCTACAGGCCCCTATCTCCCCTGATATATCACTACCTATGTTTCCTAGGTGAGGTAAGGGTGACGTATTATTATAACATTGTTTATTTTATTTTTTACAAATTTTTTTACAATGTTTGTAATTTTTTTTACTTACAGTGGTTTATGCTTATCATGTTGACAAACTAGACTGAAATGCTATTGAATTTTTCTTTGTTTCGTTATTTTCATTACACGTTAAATAATTTTTCAATGTTGATAAAAAAATGTTATTTATGTATTCTTTATGTCATGATGAAACCCTCCATGATTTAGAATAATTTTCATGTTATAAAATGTGTTATGATATTACTTGTTGCTTTCCTGACATGATCTAAATTATAGTACAAGTTGTATTTGTTTTTATATTTTAAATTAGTAGAGTATGAAGCATGATAGAAAGGGATATTATATGATTATATATAAATGTTTTCTTATGTAATCCCATTATCGATGGGTAGGTTGATGGAATGTGATGGGATCACTATGCCTTGACACTAGTGTACCCCCTCCCTTATTCATGAATGGATGTGATACAAGATTTACCTAACACTAATATATATGTTTTCTTTTACCTTGAATGGGATGAGTGTTTAAACTTAGTTCTTTTATATTAGTTAAATTAGATCCTAAGTTAGCCCTAAAGTAGGTATATCATGTATGGATGATCTCGATATAGTGGGTTTTCCGTTATCATTGAAATCTACGTTAAATGGATTTCTTAAAGTATATTTTTTGTTATATTTCTTATTACTATATATTTGTATTATTTTTTCATACAATATGGATTATGAAAGAATATTGGGGATGGGGAGGTGATCACATAGTGAGTATATTATGCTCACACCTTATATGTTTCTCACTTAGGACATGTGAAAAAATATTTCTACATGATCTAGGTAAGGGTAATGAATCAAATAAAAATATTTAGTTTCATTTGGAGTCTTGAAAATTAGTGGGGTCATTTTTACCATTTAATTGATGAGTGTAGAAGACACACAAGGTTTTTCCACAAGTTTTCATTAAAGATTTCCCAATCATTAAACCTCCATTTTTTGTACTTAATATGTGTTTCGTTTTCCTAACCTATGTATAAGTAGTATTTTCCCACTCTAACAAAAAGTATAGAATTTATGGATATTTTTTATTGTGATCATGTGTAATTTCATGTTCATATAGTTATTTTCATTTATTATCATCCAGATGTCCCCGATAAACATGTACCCTTTCCAACAACTAGGTTATGTGTGTGAGTAATTCCTACTTTTGATAAGGCCATGTTGACATTTTCAGGAAAGTATACACTAAAAAGAGGGAAAGACATCTCTTACATAATTATTTCTCAATCCCTTGTATTTATACCATCCATTGGAAATGGAAGTTACACCCGATGTGTTATGGAGGTGTAGTCTATGTGTTATTCAGTTATTTAGTTCACAGTCATTATATTTTTTGTGGTTTTTAAATAATTATAAAGAATATATTAAACAATATCACTTGATAGTTTAGGTTGTAATTTTATAAAATAAGAATCCACTCTAGTGAAGGATAATGTCTTTATTTTTGCAGTTATTTTATGAACATTTACACTACTTTCTAGGAATGTCTCCTTAATTCCATCATATAACCTATGAATATTTCTCTCAAAATATCTATCAGATTTAGTTATTTATTAATAGATTTTTTTGAAATTATCATTAGTGTCTTTTCTCTCTCTATTAGAAATACATATGTTAAATTATTAGGCAAGGGTTTTAATTCAAGATATAGAAGCTTGAATAAGGATAACAATATTTTTAGGTTACTTAAATCAATGGTTTACACTTCCTCTACAAGATATAAAGTATCAAGCACTTTTTTATTGAATAAATAGTAAAATCCATAAAATAAATCAAAAGTTATTTCATCTTCAGATGGTTAGATACAATATTTATGTTTTTCCAAATTATTTTTGATCAAATTTTTAGATCATGATTTGTTTCCCAAATGAAAAATTTATAATATCAAACAAATTTATTCACATGTATTATACTCATCTGAATGTGATAATGTAAAAAATTAAGTTCTATTATTATGGGTACATGATGGAATAAAAAATATTAATGTGGAAATTTTTTGAAACAAAATCCATCATTATAATAACTTCATGGACATTTATGATAGCATTTTATATTTCTAGGAAATGTTTATCCAAGAAGATAGGTGATGTGGCCTTATTTTTACCCAATTTGCCACATCTTTTTATTACATTTTATACAATTTATTTAATTATTTTAACACTTTTTAATAAATAAATGCACTTTTGTATTTTTATAAATAAATTATTCAATTATTCACTTTTTATAACATTTTATGTAATTTTGGACCTTAAAATAATTGATTTATTCTTTACGTGTTTTTAATATAACTAATTTTTAATTTGTTTAATTAAATCCTTATTTGTTAATTTTATTTATTTTATTATTATTATTATTCTTTGATTTTGCTAATTAATTTAATTTTAATTTTTAAAGTTATATAAAAATTAGCTCGGCATGCCAGACTACCGGTAGCATAGCTACAGATAGAAGGTTACCGATACACTCTATCAGTGACTCTGCCTCTATCGGCGACCCTTGCCACCGATACTCATTTCTAACGGTAAACACTTTTATTTTATAAACAATGGTGAGTATTTAGTTAGGTTAATTTAATTCTGCTCGACTACTTAATAGTTAATTTCTATTTGAACAATTATTTAATCAACATAATTCTAATTAATTAATTTAGACTTTATTTTATTAATTATTCTTTCAATTAAGTTACATTAGAATAGGTTAATTTTATTATTTTATGTGTTTAATCACCTGCTATTCATTTAAGTAAATAATTTGTGTTTTTAATTAAATTTATATAGTTCGCTTTTAATTATATGTGTTTAAATAGTAAGTAAATTAATTAATTAAGAGTTATTAAGAATTAATTATATTATTTTATGTATGCAGATTAATTTTTAGTTTATTTAATCATTTTCTTAGTCTACCGATGTGGTAATTTAAGAGCTTGTAGTGATTTATTTAGGTGACGATGTTGTTATCTGCTGCTAATTTTTAATAAATTTATTTAGTTATTTTTAATTTTAAGTATTTTATTAAGTTAGTTGAAAAATTTATTCATCTTATAATTTTGGTGTTGCTAATTAATTATTTTAATAAGTTGAAAGTTTAATAAAAATTATGCTTTAAATTAATGATGTTTAGTTATCTTTTTAATTAATTATTTTCAATCCTTCTCTAAAAAAAATAACTTATGTTTTAATTTTTAAAGTTTCACCGTTAGCAAATTATACCGTTGAGTTTATTTTTATCGGTAGCTTCTTTTTGTCTAACGGTGACACTTTGATCTATCGGTGACCTTTCTTCTTTTAATTCCAACGGTGACCCTTTGATGTTGCGGCGACCCTTTTATTTTTGTTGTGTAACGGTGAGTATTTTATTTTTTGTAACAGTAACCTTTTTATATTATACTATCGGCATCCTTAAGGTTTTTTGCTAACGGGGACACTTTTCTTTTTGGCATAATAGTGAGGTTTTTATTTTTTTCCTACCGGTGACCCTTTTTCCTTTCCTCACCGTTAGTAACCCCCTACCGGTAGTTGTTTCCCATACCTCACTGTTACCCTTTTTTTTGTAGCTCACCGTTACCTTCAACCCGACCGTTACCCCAAACTCAATGTTAACCCTCTTCCTTCCTTCTAGCAACAACTCTACTCCTGCATCTCCTCCATCACAACATCACGAACCGGACCAGAATCAGACTCAAATAAAATCAAATAGTGAGGAAATTGAATCATTTTGTAGATGAGCCACCCAAAATCCTCCCTTTGCTGTATACTGTGGAGCCGAGGACCACCGTGCTGTTGTTTGAGGAGCGTTGGCTCCGAGCTGAGGCGGTCTACCGGAGGGAGAACCCACCACGGGTATCTGCCGCTGGATCTAGGCCGTGCTGCACCACCACTGCGAAGAACCTGAAGTCACTACAACTCCTTGCTGCGTCGCTAGGAGGAGCCCAGGCCGCTGTCCGCCGATGAATCCCGAGCTGCCGCTGTGGGGAGGTAGTCACTGTTTCAGTGAAGGAGGCCACCATCACCTGCTGGTCACTGAAGGAAGAGAAGCCGAGACCACCTACCGCTGCCGCTGGAAGGAGGAGTTGAAGCCGGAGTCGTCGCTGAGGCCGAGCAATTGGCCAACGCAGCGCTAGAGTGAAGGAAGCTTCTGCACTAGCCGAGATATGCCGCTGCTCTGCGGGAAGAAGCAAAGCATGGAAACCCTTCCCCCCTGTGTGCCGAATTGGGGGAGGGAAGAAGAAGAGTCAAGAAAATAAAAATAAAAAAATAATAGATAAAATAATAATAAAAGTAAAGTATAAAGTAAAAGAGAAAAAAGCAAAAGAAAAAGTTAAAGTAAAAAAGCTAACTTTAATAAGTTAAAATAATATAATTAAATTTATAAAAGTTATAATTTTAAAACAATTTTGAAATTTATGAAAGGAAAAAAATTTATAAAATAATTATAAAACAAAATTAATAATAAGTATCAATAATTAATTAATTTACAATTAATAGTATAAATTTATAATTAAGAATAATTATAAATAAACTATAAAATATTCCAATTAATTTAAAATATTTAAGACTTAAGTATTAATATTAATTACTTAATTAAAATTAACTAAATAATAGGTTAGTCTAGAAACATAAATTTCTTTTAGAGTAATGATTAAATTATTAATTCAATATAATTTATTTTGTTATTTATTTATTTATTTATGTTCTTAATATTTACTAACTTAGAAGATGGATAAAATTAATAACTTAGTGCTTAAATTTATTAACCTAATTAAGTTAATAACTTACTAATTATGTTACGTTTATATCATAGATAATAATTAATATAAAAGTAAATAAATTTCAATTTACTTTAGTTAACTAATATCGAGTTAATCTAACACTAAATTTTAAAATTAATAATTTTTTTATTCTTTGTGTTCTTTTTTATTTATTTGTCTCATCTAACTTGGCAGGTTCATTCAAGGGACTATAATATGTCCAGGTTCATCCAACTAACTCATCTGGAGTTAGTTACGAGGGAAAAATTCGTGCGACGTGCCTGTCGCGGGTTAAACGCACGTGTGCGGTGCGTGGGTGAAGAACTCTTGAAGTTGGTGGAAGTTGTGGCGGTGACATGCAGTGGATGACAGAAGTTACTTAAGTAGAGCAAGAGGCGTTCTTGAGTGGGGACTCTCATTCGACATTCCACGCCACACATAGGAGAGAAAAACTCCCGGGTGACACGAAGAGTAGTACCGATGATAGGAGTTGCAGGAGCGAAGCAGCAGTACATGATCTTCATATTTAGAGGGAGGAACACTCTCTCTTCCTCTGTTTTTTATATGTTTTACATTGTAATTTATACTGATATTTTGTTAATTATCTTAGCTTAATGTCAATTGCTCAAGAATTTGGAGTTTTATTGGTTTAAACTTTTATCTTCTTCAATTAATTTCTTTAATGAGAATCTGATTCATTCGACGAGATTGAATCTGGTTCTTAAACATTAAAATTGAAATTACACCTTAAAGAAATTAATTTTAAATCGATGATCTTTTGGCAAGATTGATCATCAAGACATTTCATCAAACTTTCAAATTCAAACTTCAGAAACTTTTGGCAAGATTGCTTTCTGTTGTCATCTTAAAATCAAATTGCTGTATGTGGTTATTGAAGTGGCGAACTTCGAGAACTATATTACAGAGTGTTAATTCTTCTGGAGAGGAAGGATTAACAACTCATTTTAAGGTGTGAATTTAATCAAATGAGGATCATTATTTTAAGCCAGTAAAGTTCAAATATCTCGAGCAAACTTTTGATCTACCCTAAGAACTCCTGTTTCCTTCTTAGTTATTTTAGTTTACATTGTTCATTTTTGTTGTATTTCTTCTAGTATAGGTAATAGGGAATTTCCAATCTTGTTTCATACTGATTTGTTAAAAGGTAATAAAAAAAATAAAAAAAACGAAAAGTAAAAATTCACACTCACTTCACTACTGACAACAGTGGAGTTTAAAAAATTAAAACCTTAGAAATCACTCGTCTTCCTTCTCTGTGGTTCGACCCTGCAACACTATACTAGTGTAGGTTAATAAATGTAATTTTGAGGGCCGTGACGACATTCAACCGCTTCAATAGGTGACTAAGAATAGGTCCTATACTCCTCCATGATTAAAACATAAAAACAAGTAGGAAAGATAAAATTACTAACTCAAAATAAAAAAACATCAAATACTCTCACTTGGAATGTAGTTGATCTGCTAGCTAATTTTTAAACCACTCTAATTTTATTGAGATGTACCATTTGTAAATAATGGAAAATAGAATGAGAAATACATAAATAGAATCTCTTATATCACCACTTGTAATGCTAGTGAAGCATTATATGACACCCCCTAAAGATATATACATGTTAGAACTCTAAATCTAGTACTATAGTGATAGAGAATTACTAGGTTCACCTAGAATTAGTGACCCTAGGGTGTTTCTCCCAAGATTCCTATTTTAAATTAATGGATGTATGATTTTTTTTTCTTTTATTATACATAATACTATCCATGATTTATTTATTTTTTTTACTTTGAAATTTTTAGTACTTATATGAATCTTCTTATAACTACTTGGGTTATTTTTTTCACTTCCATTTATATATTTTCCTACTTAGTAATACTTATGTGTTTTAATATTTTTAATAGTGTAGGTGTCACGAACCAAATCTGGTCATCATCAAAACCGACACCCGACCCGGCCCGCGACAAGGTCCAAAGGGCATTCCTGATCCCCATAGGATGGCACAAGTTCCTGGGTATCATAAAATGAGAATTGGGAATGATTTACCCAAGTTTATAAACTTAAAACAACAAAAGAATCTAATAAAAAAAATTGGGATTTTTCAAACCAAACAATCTTTTACAAAAATTAAGAACCGAATTAACTATTTTAAAACAACTAAACAAGAATATAAAAAGGTACAAAACCAAAAGGATAACATCCCAAGAACCCTCATGGCAATGGACACCACCCTCAAGCCATCTTCACAAGACTTCACCACCAAGGACCTTCTAGAAACCCGAACCACTGGAACTAAAAAATGTACCCAACCTACAACAAAAAAATAACCAAGTCTACTTCCACCCAAGGGTGAAAGTAGGGTGTGAGCCAATTCCCAGTAGGATACCACCACTAAGAGATTCCATGCGATATAAATTCAAAGGTGAAAATCATGCACGTTTTCAAAAACATGTAATTTCAAGTTACAATTTCGATAAGATACAAATTAAAAAAATCAGTGTTCGAGTGGGCTAATTTAAAGAATCAAAATTTTAAAATAAATTCCAATGCTACTGAAATTTCCATATAAATATACCGTATTCCTTCAATGATTATAAAGGATTTAATGAGCACAAGCAATAGGAAATAACCCCTAGGCACTAGCTTGTTGTGGGTCCCAGGTACCTCGTATCTCGGAGAGAGTAACCATAAAATATATCCATTCTCATGAACGAGCCACTAGTAGGGAATATAACCATAAATTAGTGGTCCTCAATCATCATAATCATAGTTTAGTTAAAGTTTTAAGCAACAATCTTTCTAAGTAAAACTGAGGCCAAAACCCATAGATTCACTAGCATACTAGTACACGTCCACCTACCTAGATACTCGAGTTTTCCCGTTGAGATCAAACAAGTTCAAAAAGTCAAGAAAAATAATTTTCACATGAAAATATCATTTCCTCATAAAAATTCACCAAACTTACCACATGTATACCACATAATTCAAAAAATTTCACTTTTCATTCAAATTGATTTGAAATCCAACTCACACCAAAATAGCCCACAACACTTTTCACATTTCTTTTACACTTCCACAAATACATTGATTTTTTTTACAAAATCAATAAAAGATATTAAAACTCACATAATAGCCCACTAACTGGTTACATAATACCCTTTTCATTACCAAAATCAATTTTTCACATCACACTCACACAAAACATCCCACATCACTTTCATATCTCTTACACACTTTATTAAATCCTTCAAACATTCTTATAAAACATTTCCAAAATGGAACACATCAAAAAATAGCCCCATTAACATTTAAAATATACCATTTCAAAATATAAACACTTCAAAATAGTTTTCCAATATGGTTTCACCACTTACATAAATCCTTAAATCATTCAAATATTTCATAAAACAATTCAAAAGTGTATAACCAATATTTGTTCATAAAACCCATTTCAAAACCATATTTCAAGGAGCAAAAAACACCAAAACACTAAAAAATTAGAATTGGAAGCCCTATATACATTTATTCAACCACTTTTAATAATTTTAAAATAACCTTGAATAATACCACGAACGATACAAATGAAAACACCCATTTTCATAAAATTCTCTCAAGATGTATAAAAACGTTTTACACAACAAAACTATTCCAAAAAACCTCATTCCAAGACCCACATGACACTAATTCATTAGAAAAATAGAATTTTAATCCCCTTTAAACAAATGATAAATCAATTTCATATTTTATAAAACTACCACAAAAGATACCACATGTGTTATATTCGAAAAGTTCACAACTTCAATAAAAATGAAATTATAAAATTAAATTCTTAACAAAATCCGTAAAAAATGGTTTTCTCACCACACAAAACATATGGGGAACATGAAAAACTAGTAAAAAAGCAAAATAACTCATCAAGGAATGGTTAACCATGGAATCACCAACCGAAAGTGTCAAATCTCTCAAAACTTGGGGCAAAACATTAACCCCACCACCGCCGCACCACAAGGCAGATAAATCCATCCCTGGAACACAGTATTTTACAAAAAATACACCAAATCAAACCATAGGTTCTCACCCTAACTTCTGGACATTTTATAACATAATTAAAGAGGGAGGAAACCCTAAGGGAAAAGAAAGAAACAAAGAAGGAATCACCTACCTTGAAAAAAATTGAAGAAATCACCCTAAATAAACCTCTATCTGAATTTCCAAATAGCCAACCATTCAAGGGAGATTTGAAAAAGGTTTAAAAGGCCATTTAGGAACTATAATTGGGGGAAAAGAGTGATAAATGAAGGAGTTATGAAATAATCAATTTAACTCTTCAAATATGGGCGATTTGAAAAATTCAGATACATTTGATCCAAATTAGGAATGAATATGAGATACAAAAGGGGGAGGAGATCCTGGGGAATGCCTTGGGTATTTGGGCTCAGGGGAGAGTTAGAATCACCGAAACAAAGTAAATATTAAAGTAGATATTAAAGAATTAAAAAATATTTTTAATGCAGGAAATGGGTTATCGGGTAGGAAAAATCCATTAAATAAAAACCCATATCCACCATGATTATGGATTCCTAAATGGTCTAAATTAATATGGTAGTGTTAATAGGTCATGGGATGGAAAGTAAGAATTGTAATTCATGAAAATTTTAAAAAATGAATGATTTATAAAGGAATCAAAATTTATCTTTAAATCTGGAATTGGGCTCACAGTTTGTCCCAATTCATGAAAAATCACCCATTCTTCCATAAAAGCTTTAGAAACCCTCAAAACAAAGCATTAATGGAAATTAAATGAAATTTATCTTTAAAATAAGTGATGTATGTTACAATTTCCCCCACCACGAAAACATTAAATCCCCAGAAATCCACAGTAATGCCATATACAAAAACCAAACCCAAAAGATAAACCAAGATGTAATTCTTTGCCAAGCTTCACCCCCAAGGGCCAAAACACCTCCATTGATCAATTAATGAAGGATTAATATCACAAACAAAACTTAAACCACTTTCCTGAAATGATAAATCACATTCAAAATTTATCCCAAAAGAAAACTCCTCAAACACTATCCGAACAAAACTCAAGAAATTCACCCAAATGAACAACAACTTCGAACAAGGTTACACTTACCTTACTTTAACTAAACCATTGGGTTCTCTCTAATAACAATGTTTACTCAAGGAAGATGTTACTAGATAGGTAGTTCCAAAAGAGACTACCTACCGCAAATCCAAGACCATGAATAAATTGGATCTATTGGTATAGGGGGACACAAATAGGCACCTCACCATAAGAGAAAACCTATATTTTTCTTAGACAGAATCAGGAAACTAATAGGGGGAGGCCTGAACAGACTCTCTGGTGCCAAGGGTATAATTATATTCAATGTTTATGAAGGAATGTACATGAGAATTATAGTGGGTCTCCCGACCATAATAATCAACCATCTCAACCGACCATCATGGGCCGACACAGAATGACCCAAAAAAAGTTAAAGATTTGTGAAGGGCACATGGTTAGTCCACATGGTTTGGGAAAAAATGCACTAACTGTTCAGATCATTATTTCTGCAAGGCTTAATGGGACACAATCACTACTAATCGTGCACAATATGTGTCCTCTACATGTCTATCCAAATTTCCAACCATTCTCTAATGACTCAATGGAAACCAAAGGGGGAGGGAATGACATTAGGTGGTGACATGGGTACAAGGCCCTCCACCAATTCCCACCGAACGGTAATAACAGAAGAAAGATGATGACACCAGGGGTTTTAAACTCTTCATATCTTTCATACTAAGGATTGAAATTTTACAAGGGTTTAAACGACCCTGGGATTTCCCCTAACTATGATCTAGCTTTTCTCTAAGACCTATGGCTAGAGGTCAAATGATTGAAGTATCTTTGGCCTCGCAGTTAGGCTTTGGAAACCCCCTAAATGAGAATTTTTCTTTTGGTTCCACCAACAACTACACTGCAATCCCCGATAAGATTTCCAAGACATAACACATTCCAATATCACTTTACCCTAACATGATATTTCACGAAAACAAGGTCTTAGAAGATGCACACACATCACACCTTGTTTCTTCAGGTGAGAAACAATAGAAGTAAAGAAAACCTATACTCACCTTCCTATAAAATGGAAGATTTTGAAGTTTTTCCATGGGATAAATTCTCCCAACATAACAGGGGATCTCAGAGGATTGCACGACTTTCAACTTTATGGTCAATTGAGCACATGACATCACAAGGTGTCACCGAATAGGACCATGGCGACTGATATAAACAATGCATGGAGAGAGACCTTATACAACATCACAAAACAACACACAATTCTAGAAAGTGGCCACAATATCCTCTTGTGACCAGATTTCCCACACTGGTAGTTTAACATGAACTCCTTCTTCTAAGAGACTACGAAGGACTAAGATGACCTCATAGACACCATCCAGATACTCATACATGCTAACAACCCCAGACCACTTCCACCTTCAACAAATCAGTAAACTTAAGAAGCTAATGACTCTTTCAACCTTCCATGATCACTATACCACTATAAGAGGATACAAAAAACCAAGAAATGAAAGGGAATAGACTCAATCTAAAAAGCTCAAGAAAAATATTCGTTACATTTATCAACTGGAGGATCTTCCAATGATGAAACAACCTGGGCTGCACTTCAGTTGTGCACTAACCCTTAATGGGGGCGTACCTAATCTAACGAGAGAACCCAAGGACCCAACCAACCTGGTCCATTGGAAAAAGCATACCTCAACTATATCCAAACAGATGAGGGGAAACACCATAAAGGGTTCCCAAAAATATTCTCAGAGGAGACCACTAACCAGCCCTTCATCCCAGCTTACTAACCAAACACAAAATCGAAACACTGTTCAAACAAGAGGGGTTTTTGGACTCAAAACATTCCACAACATCAACATTTCAAAAAACACATGATATACACAATCCCAAACCACTCATTAAGACATCAAGTTTTCCTTTTAAAAAAATTTCTTTGAAAACAAACGGTTCAACGGTTAGCATATCCCCCAATGGTACCCCATGGGCCCCACACATGCATGTTTCCGTGCCACACCAGGCACCCTCCTCATTTCCATCCTGGCACTCATCTAGTAATGCCATTAACCATCCATCATCCTATATAACCCCATGCATATGGTCGCTCACGAAAATACCAAAGGTTAATACAAAAACTCATTCCACTTTTCAAAACCAAAACAATCAACAAATACTTCTTTTTTCTCAAGACCGCTAACCACAAAATCGAACCCAAATTACAGCATAAAAAAACTTTTCAGAAAGGCACAATCATTCCAATGAAAACTCTCTTTCGGGTTATTAACATCAATTTAAAAACATATCATCCAATTAAAAAACCTTTCAATAGTTTATAATACTCTATTTGAAACACTTTTTGAAAACCAACCTTCACATAGTTCATGAATTCAAAAGTGGTGAAAACACACCATTTTCCATTCCAATAAAATTCTGAAAATTTAGTTCTGGATTTTAAAAAATGTAAACATTCACCCTTTATTAGATAATCATTTCACAAAAACTTTACGCTTCATAAATCCAAGTTACTTTAAAACCAAAGTTCCAAGATTTCAAAACTAAAGAACACAAGACAATGTGAGAGGAAACTAGTTTCAGTGGGTGACTTGAACATATGGTTATTGGCCACATTCTAATCACTTCAACATAATAGAGAGTGTTCAAGTGAATATCCCTGGATCCACATGGCTTTCCAGGACCTATGAGCTCACTGAGACCATTAACCCAACTCTCTTTTCATTTACCCTAATCATCATCAATATAATAAATCCAAAGGACTCATATAAACCCCAACTTACCCTGGTGACTCAAATACCGTCATGAGGTGTGGTGATCAGGAACACTACCCATAACCGAAATACCAAGTCCCAACAACCCTAACTCCAGACTATCCCGATTGTTCCCCAAATAACATGACCCAAATAGTTAACCAGAACATCCTTTGATACGCTTTTGTCCCGAACCAGATCTGGTCTCCATCAAAATCGGCACCCGACTTGGCCCATGACAAGGCCTGAAGGGTGTTCCCAATCCCCACGGGCTGGCACAAGTTCCCGGGTATCATAAAATGAGAATTGGGAATGATTTACCCGAGTTTATAAACATAAAACAACAAAAAAATCTAATAAAACAAATCTGGATTTTTCAAACCAAACAATATTTTACAAAAATTTAGAACCGAATTACATATTTTAAAACAACTAAACAAGAATATAACAAAGCTAAAAACCAAAATGAAAACAGCCCAAGAACCCTCCTGGAATGGGGCACCACCCTCAAGCCATCTCCACAAGACTTCACCACCAAGGACATGCTAAAAACCCGAACCACTGGAACTAAAAACTGTACCCAACTTGAGAAAACAAAAATAACAAAGTCTACTTAGGCCCAAGGGTGTAAGTAGGGTGTGAGACAATTCCAGTTGGATACCACCACTAAGAGATTCCATGCGATAAACATTCCAAGATGAAAATCATGCAAGTTTTCAAAAACATGTAATTTCTAGTTATAATTTCTAAAAGATGCAACTTAAAAAAACATTTTTCGAGTGGGATAATTTAAAGAATCAGAATTTTTAAATAAATTTCAATGCTACTGAATTTTCCAGCCAAATATGTCGTATTCCAACGGTGAGTATAAAGGATCTAATGAGCACAAGCAATAGGAAATAACCCCTAAGCACTAGCTTTTTGTGGGTCCTGGGTACCTCGTATCTCGGTGAGAGTAACCATAAAATATATCCATTCTCATGCACGAGACACTAGTAGGGAACATAACCATAACCTAGTGGTCCCCAATCATCATCATAATAGTTTATTTAGAGTTGTAAGCGTCAATCTTTCTAAGTGAAACAGAGGCCGAACCCCAGGGATTCACTGGCAAACTAGTACACGCCCACCCACCTAGATACCCGAGTTTTACCTTTATGCTCAAACAAGTTCAACAAGTCAAGAAATATAATTTTCACATGAAAATATCATTTCCTCATCAAATATTCACCAAACAGCCCACATGTACACCGCACAAGTCACAAAAGTCCACTTTTCATTCAAATTGATTTGAAATCTGACTCACACCAAAATAGCCCACAACACTTTTCATGTTTCTTTTACACTTTCAAAAATCCATTAAAAAATTTTATAAAACCAATACAAGATATTCAAACTCACATAATAGTCCACTAACATGTTACATAATACCCTTTTCATAACCAAAATCCATTTTTGACATCACACTCACACAAAACATCCCACACCACTTTCCCATATCTTACACAATTTAGTAAATCCTTCAAACAATATTATAAAACATCTCCAAGATGGAACACATCAAAAAACAACCCCTTTAACATTTAAAATGTACAATTTCAAAATATACACAATCCAAAATAGTTTTCTAATATGGTTTCACCACTTACATAAATTATTAAATCATTCCATTCTTTCATAAAACAATTCAAAAGAGTATACGCAATCTTTGCTCATAAAACCCATTTCAAAACCATATTTCAAGGACAAAAACAAACCAAAAAACTAAAAAAGTAGAATTTTTAGCTCTATAGACATTTATAAAACAAATTTTATGCATGATAAAATAAAGTTGAATAATACAACGAATGATACAAATGAAAACACCCATTTTCATAAAATTCAATCAAGACATATAAAAACGTTTTACACAACAAACCTATTCCAAAAACCTCCTTCCAAGTACCACATGACACTAAGTCATTAGAAAAATATAATTTTCATCCCCTTTCAACAACTAATAAATCAATTTCATATTTTATAAAACTAGGACAAAAGATACCATATGTGTTACATTCGAAACGTTCACAACTTCAACAAAAATGAAATTATAAAATTAAATGCATAACAAAATCCATAAAAAATGGTTTTCTCACCACACAAAGCATATAGGGAACATTAAAAACTAGTAAAAAAAGAAAAATAACTCATCAAGAAATGGATAACCATGGAATCACTTACCGAATGTTTCGAATCTCTCAAAACTTGGTGCAAAATATTAACCGCACCACCGCCGCATCACAAGGAAGATAAATCCAGACCTAGACAACAATATTTGACCAAAAAGACACCAAATCAAACCATAGGTTCAAACCCTAACTTCTATACATTTTAGAACATAATTAAAGAGGGAGGAAACCCTAAGGTAAAAGGAAGAAACCAAGAATGAATCACTTACCTTGAAAAATATTGAAGAAATCACCCAAAATACACCAGTATCTGAATTTTCAAACAGCCAACCATTAAAGAGAGATTAAAAAAAGGTTTAAGAGAACATTTAGGAACTGTAATGGGAGAAAAAGAGTGATAAATGAAGGAGTTATGAAATAATCAATTTACCTCTTCAAATATGGGAGATTTGAAAAATTCAGATATTTTTGATCCAAATTCACGATGAATCCGAGCTCCAAAGAGGGGGAGGAGAGGCTGGGGGGGCGCCTTGGGTATGTGGTCTTGGGGGAGAGTTGGAATCATCGAAAACACATCAATATTGAAGTATATATTAAAGAATTACAAAATATTTTTAATGTAGGAAATTAGCTTTGGGGTAGGCCCAATCCCTTAAATAAAAACCCAAATCCACCATGATTATAGATTCTTAAATTGTCTAAATTAATATGGTAGTGTTAATAGGTCATGGGATGGAAAATAGAAAATAGAATGGATGAAAAATGTTAAAAAATGAAGAAGTTATAAAGGAATTAAAATTTATTTTTAAATCTGGAATTGAGCTCACAGTTTTGCACAATTCATGAAAAATCTCCCATTCCTCCATAAAAGCTTGGGAAACCCCCAAAACAAATCATGAATGGAAATTAAATGAATTTTATCTTTAAAATAAGTCATTTATGTGACAATTATCTCCACCATTAAAACTTTCCGTCCTCGGAAATCCACAGCAAGGCCAGATACAAAAACCGAACCCAACCGATAAACGAAGATGTACTTCGTTTCCATGATTTTCCCCCAAGGGCCAAAATACCTCCATTGATCAATTAAAGAAGGATTAATCTCACAACCCAAACTTAAACCACTTTAAAAAAAATGATCAATCACATTCATACTTTATCCCAAAAGAAAACTCCTCAAACACTATCCGAACAAGACTCTAGCAATTCACCCAAAAAAACAACAACTTCAAACAAGGTTACACTTACCTTACTTTAACTAAACCATTGAGCACTCTACAATACCAACGTTTACTCAAGGAAGATGTTTCTAGCTAGATAGTTTTGAATGAGACTACTACCCCCAATCCAAGACCATAGATAAATCTGAGATATTGGTACAGGGGGACACAAATAGGCACCCCACCATAAGATACAACCTATTTTTTTCTGAGACAGAATCAGGACACTAATAGGGGAAGGCCTGAACAGACTCCCTAGTACAAAGGGAAGAATTACATTCAAAGTTTACGAAGGAAAAAAATATGAGAATCATAGCGGGTCTCTCCACCATAAGAACCAACCATCTTAACCGACCAACATGGGCCGGCACAGAAAGACCCAAAAAAATTTAATGATTTGTGAATGACACAGGGTTAGTCCGCACGGTTTGGGAAACAATGCACTAATTGTACATATCATTATTTCTGCATGGATTCCAGGCACACGGTCACTACTAATCGAGCACAAACTGTGTCCTCTGCACGTCTATCCAAATTTCCAACCATTCTCTAATGACCCAATGGAAACCAAAGGGGGGGGAATGACATTAGGTGATGACATGGGCACAAGGCCCTCCACCAATTTCCATCGAACGGGAACACCAGAAGAAATATGATGACACTAGAGGTTTTAAACTCTTCATATATTTCATACTAAGGATATGAAATCGTACAAGGGTTTAAATGACCCTGTGATTTCCCCCAACTATAAGCTAGCTTCTCTCTGAGACCTATGGCTAGAGCTCAAATGATTGAATCATCTTCGACCTCGCATTCAGGCTTTGTAAAGCCCTTAAATGAGAATTTTTCTTTCGGTTCCACCAAAAACTACACTTCAATACCGGATAAGATTTCCAATACATTACACATTCCAAACTCACTTTACCCTAACCCGATATTTGACTCAAACAAGGGCTTAGAAGATGCACACACATCACACCTTGTTTCTTCGGGTGAGAAACAATAGAAGTAAAGAAGACCTATAATCACCTTCCTCTAAAATGGAAGCTTTTGAAGTTTTTCCAAGGGAGACATTCTCCCAAAATAACAGGGACTCTCAGAGGATTGGATGACTTTCACCTTTACGGTCAATGGTGCACATGACATCACAAGGTGTCACCAAACAGGACCATGGCGACTGATATAAACAATGAATGGAGAGAGACCTTATACAACATCCCAAAACAACACAGAATTATAGAATGTGGCCACAATATCCTCTCGTGACTAGATTTCCCGCACTGGTAGTTTAACACGAACTCCTTCTTCTAAGAGACTACGAAGGACTAAGAGGACCTCATTGACACCATCCAGATACTCATCTATGCTAACAACCCCAGTCCACTTCCACCATCGGAAAATCAGGAAACTTAAGAAGCTAAGGTCTCTTTCAACCTTCCATGATCACTCTCCCACTATAAGAGGATACAAAAAAACCAAGAAAGGAAAGGGTATAGACTCAATCTTAAAATATCAAGAAAAAGATTTCATACATTGATCAACTGGAGGATCTTCAAACAACAAAACAACCTGGGATGCACTTCAGTTGTGCACTAAACCTTATTGGGGGTATACCTAATCCAACGAGAGAACCCAAGGACCCAACCAAACTGGTCCATTGGAAAAAACATACCTCAACCAGATCCAAACAGATGAGGAGAAACACCATAAAGGGTTCCCAAAATATTCTCAGAGGAGACCACTAACCAGCCCTTCATCCCAGCTTACCAAAAAAACAAAAAACCAAAACACTATTCAAACAAGAGGGGTTATTGGACTCAAAAAATTCCACAACATAAACATTTCCAAAAACAAATAATACACACCATCCCAAACCACTCATTAAGGCATCATGTTTTTCTTTTAAAAACATTTCTTTGAAAACAAACGGTTCAGCTGTTAGTGTATCCCCCAATGGTACCCCATGTGCCCCACACATGCATGTTTCTGTGCCACACTGGGCACCCTCCTCATATCCATCCTGGAACTCATCCAGTAATTCCATTAACCATCCATCATCCCATATAACCCCATGCCTATGTTTGCTCATGAAAATACCTAAGGTTAATACAAAAACTAATTCCACTTTTCAAAACCAAAACAATCAACTGATACTACCTTTTTCTCAAGCCCACTAACCAAGAAATCAAACCCAAATTACCACATAAGAAACATTTCAGAAAGGCACAATCATTCCAATGAAAACTAACTTTAAAGTTATTCACATCAGTTTCAATGCATCTCATCCCATTAAAACACCTTTCAATAGTTTATAAAACTCTATTGGAAACACTTTTTCAAAACCAACCTTGACATAGTTCATGCTTTTAAAAGTGGTGAAAACACACCATTTTACATTCCAATACAATTCTGAAAAATCAGTTCTCCATTTTCAAAAATCTAACCATTAACTCTTTATTAGATAATCATGTCACAAAAACTTTATGCTTCAAAAATCCAAGTCACTTTAAAACCAAAATTCCAAGATTTCAAAACTAAATAACACAAGACAATGCGAGAGGAAACTAGTTTCAGTGGTTGACTTAAACATATGGTTGGTGGACATATTCCAATCACTTCACCATCATAGATATTGTTCTAGTGAATATCCCTAGATCCACATGGCTTTCTAGGCCCTATGAGCTCACTGAGACCATTAACCTAACTCTCTTTTCATTTCCCCTAATCATTGACAATATAAGAAATCCAAAGAACTCATATAAATCCCAACTTCCCCTGGCGACTCAAATCCCATAATGAGGTGTGGTGACCAGGCACACTAACCATAACTGAAATACCAAGTCTCAACAATCCAAACTCCAGACTATCCCGACTGTTTCCCAAATAACATGACCCAAAGAGTTAACCAGAACATCCTTTGATACGATTTTTTCATGAACCAGATCTGGTCTCCATCAAAACTAGCACCCGACCCGGTCGACGACAAGGAAAGAAGGTCATTACTGACCCCCATAGGATGGAACAAGTGCCCGCGTATCATAAAATGAGAATTGGGAACTATTTACCTGAGTTTATAAACTTAAAGGAACAGAAGAATCTAATAAAATGAATCTGGGTTTTACAAACCAAACATTCTTTTACAAAAATTCAGAACTAAATTACATATTTTAAAACAAATCAATAAGACTATAAAAAGGGTACAAAAACAAAATTAAAACATCCCAAGAACCCTCGTGTCATGGGGAACCGCCCTCAAGCCATCTCTACAAGACTTCACCCCCAAGGACCTGCTAGAAACCCGAACCACTAGAACTAAAAACTGAACCCAACCTGCAACAAAAAAAATAACCGAGTGTAATTACACCCAAGGTTGTAATTAGGATGTTATCCAATGCCTAGTAGGATACCACCACTAATATATTCCATTTGATAAACATTGAAAGACGAAAAACATGCAAGTTTTCAAAAACAAGTAATTTCTAGTTACAATTTCTAAAAGATTCAACTTAAAAAAATCTATTTTTGAGTGGGATAATTTAAAGAATCAGAATTTCAAAATAAATTCCAATGCTACTGAATTTTCCAAACAAATATACTGTATGCCGATGGTGAGTATAAAGGATCTAACGAGCATAAGCAATAGGAAATAACACCTAGGCACTAGCTGGCTCTGGGTCCCAGGTATCTCGTATCTCGGTGAGAGTAACCATAAAAAATATCCATTCTCGTGCACAAGACACTAGTAGGGAACATACCCATAACCTAGTGGTGCCCAATCATCATCATCATAGTTTAGTTTGAGTTGTAAGAGTCAATATTTCTCAGTGAAACTGAGGCCAAACCCCACAGATTTACTAGCATACTAGTACAAGTCCACCCACCTAGATACCTGGGGTTTTCATTTGTGCTCAAACAAGTTCAAAAAGTCAAGAAATATAATTTTCACATGAAAATATCATTTCTTCATCAAAAATTCACAAAAAATCCCACATTTATACCACAAAAGTCTCAAAAGTCCACTTTTCATTTAAATTGTTTTGAAATATGACTCACTCTAAAATAACCCACAACACTTTTCACATTTCTTTTACACTTCCACAAATCCATTGAACAATTTTATAAAACCAATACAAGATATTACAACTAACATAATATCCCACTCACATGTTACATAAAACCCTTTTCATAACCAAAATCCATTTTTCACATCACACTCACACAAAACATCCCACATCACTTTCACATCTCTTACACACGTTAGTAAATCCTTCAAACAATTTATAAAACATTTCCAAGATGGAACACATCAAAAAACAACCCCTTTAACATTTAAAATGTACCATCTCAAAATATACACACTCCAAAATAGTTTTAAAATATGGTTTCACCACTCACATAAATCATTAAATCATTCAAATCTTTCATAAAACAATTCCAAAGAGTATACCCAATATTTTCTCATAAAACCCATTTCAAAACAATATTTCAAGGAGAAAACCACACCAAAACACTACCAAAGTTGAATTGGAAGCCCTATAAAGATTTATAAAACCACTTTCAAGTGTGATAAAACAACCTTGAATAATACCACGAAACATACAAATGAAAACACCCATTTTCATAAAATTATCTCAAGATGTATAACAAAGTTTTACACACCAAAAATATTCCAAAAACCTCCTTCTAAGGCCCACATGACACTAAGTCATTAAAAAAATAGAATTTTCAGCCCCTTTAAACAACTAATAAATCAATTTCATATTTTATAAAACTACCACGAAAGATACCACATGTGTTAAATTCGAAAAGTTCACAACTTCAACAAAGATTCAATTAGAAAATTAAATTATTAATAAAATCCCTAAAAAATGGGCTTTTCACCAGACACAGAATATGGGGAACATGAAAAACTAGTAAAAAAATCAAACTAACTCATCAAGTAATGGTTAACCATGGAATCACCTACCGAAAGTGCCGAATCTCTCAAAACATGGTACAAAACATCAACCGCACCGCCACCTCACCACAAGGAAGATAAATCTGGCCCTAGACCACAATATTTGACCACAAAGACATCAAATCAAACCCTATGTTCGAACCCTAACTTATGGACATTTTAGAACATAATTAGATAGGGAGGAAACCCTAAGGGAAAAGGAATAAAGCAGAAGGAATCACTTACCTTGAAACATATTGACGAAATCACCCCAAATACACTAGTATCTGAATTTTCAAATAGCCAACCATTAAAGGGAGATTTGAAAACAATTTAAGAGATCATTTAGGAATTGGAATGGGGAAAAGTGATAATTGAAGGAGTTATGAAATAATCAATTTAAATCTTCAAACATGGTCAATTTGAGAAATTTAGATATGTTTCATCCAAATTCGGGATGAATCCGAGCTCCAAAGAGGGGGAGGAGAGCATGGTGGCATGACTTGGGTATGTGGGCTTGGGGGAGAGTTGGAATCACAAAAAAACGTAAATATTAAAGGATATATTAATGAATTTAAAAAAACTTTTAATGAATGAAATGGGATTTCGGGTAGGCCCAATCCCTTAAATAAAAACTCAAATCCATCATGATTATGGATTCTTAAATGGTCTAAATTAATATGGTAGTGTTAATAGGTCATGGGATGCCAAATAGTAATTGGAATGGAGGAAAAATGTTGAAAACTGAAGAAGTTATAAAGTAATCAAAATTTATTTTTAAATCTGGAATTGGGTTCACAGTTTGGCCCAATTAATGAAAACTCATCCATTCCTCCATAAAAGCTTGGGAAACCCCCAAAACAAAGCATGAATAGAAATTAAATGAAATGTATCTTTAAAATAAGTCATGTATGTGACAGTAGGAATATTGTGATATGGATCAATTTTGGATCACATTACCGAGGAACACACCTCAGTTTTCTAAGGATTTGGATGATTTTGTTATATTTTCAATCCTCCAATCAATCTGTTGATGAGAGAATAATATGTCCATGTCCTAAATTTAAATTTAGAAGATGGTTGAAGAGAGATTAAGTTTATGAATACTTTATATTTATGTAATTACCTGATCAATATTTGTGTTGGATTTGGCATAGAGAATCAAACATTACAGAAAGTTTGAGTACTAATGTTAATTTATAGAATGATCTCCCAACCTCATCGACAATGGAAAATGAAATTTAATTATAATTGATGCATTTAGAATTGAAATACACCAACATCAAAATCAAAACATATCAGAACAACCAGTTTATGGTGGTACAAATAACAAAATTAAAAGTGATGTTTCTGAGACTATAAGAAAACCAAATACAGATTGTAACATATCATTGGATCCTCCTCTTGATTCTATAGAGACTAATGTAAGAGAAAAATTCACTAAGAAACCAAATTCCTTTCATGGTTTAGTTGATAATGGAAATAAAGAGTTGTATAGTGGATGTTTTAAATATTCAAAACATTTTTTTCTATTGAAGTTGTACTATATCAAATGACTATGTGGAATTACAAATAAGGGGATTTCCATGATATTGTAATTTTTTCATGGTGTCTTTCCTAAAGAAAAGACCCCTAAGTCTTTTTATGAAATGATTTTTTTAAATCTTGTTCTGAATTATACAAAAATTCATGCATGTCCTAATAATTGTATTCTTTATTGGGGAAAGGATTCAAGCATATAGGATAGAAAAAAATGTTATTCTTTTATATGGAAGTCAATGTGTGATGTTTGAAGTAAGAATCAACATAATATTATGAATAAGAAGAAAAGGCAACCACCTGTAAAGTTTTTTCATTACTTTCCTTTAAATCCTCTATTGAAAAAATTATTCATGTCATCGAAAACTGTTGAACATATGAAGTGGAATTACATAGATAATAAAAATGATGGGTTAATGTGACATATAAGAGATTCACAATCATAGAGGACATTCGATTCATTAAATATAGATTTCCCATCTGATCGTAGGAATGGTTGATTGGGATTGGATGCTAATTCATTCAACCCATTTGGGACTTTGAGTACCAGTTATATCATTTGGTCGTTGGTTTTGATCCCTTAAAATCTACCTCTGTGGATGTGTATGCAACAAGAGTGTTTTATCATTTCGATTATTATTCTCAGAAAAAATTCTTGAAAATGATATGGATTTATACTTTCAGCCATTAATTGAAGAATTACAGGAGTTATGAAGCAATGATCTTGAGACATATGATGCATCTCCTAGAAAAATGTTCAAAATGAAAGGTTCTCTAACGTGGACCATTAGTGATTTCCCTAGACCTGAAAATTTAGCTGATTGGAACACAGAAATGGGATTGGCTTGTCTTATTTGTAAATTTGATTTTGATCCTGAATGACTACCTCATAGTAGAAAATCGTGCCTATTGTGTCATTGAAGATTTCTTGATGTATCCCATAGATTTCGGTTGAATAAGTCATAATTAAATTGTTTTATTGATAATAGAATACCTCCAAAGAAGTTGACATGTTATAAAATATTAAAAAAACTAGGAAATGTTGAAATAAAATTTGGGAAGGTGCATCTTTTGAATTATAGTGGGAAATGAGTTCTAAGTGAATCGTCAAGTGAAATAGAAATGGAACAATGGAATCAAAAATGAATTTTATTCAAAACTTCTCTATCAAGAATTTAATTTATTGCGACATAATCTTGATTTTATGCATATTGAGAAGTATGTTTGTAAAAACTTTATCTTTACATTTCTTAATGAGCATGTAAAATCGAAGTATCATCTCAATTTTCAGAAAGACTTACAAGCAATGAACCTAAAGCATGGTCTCAAACCAGATGAGAATGGAAAGTATGCTCTTACAATTTTTGAAATAAAAACCTTGGGATAAAGATACATTCCTTCAAATTTTAGAACATGTGAAGGTATCTAATAGGTATTCAAGTAACATCTCAAGGTATATTGTCTTAATGAATCTTAGGTTACATGGATTGAAAAGTCATTATTCAAATATTTTGTTATTGTAGTTACTACCATTTACATTGCATACATTATTACCTGAAAAGTTTACTGTTGTTGTACTCCAATTTTGAACATTCTTTAGAAAAATATGTTAGAGAACTATAAAACCATTTGAGCTTGAAAGCCTTCAGAAGATATTTTATTGACACTATGTGCAATGGAGATGATATTTCCTCTGTCATTTTTTATTTCCATAGTGGATTTAACTATGTATTTTGTTGAGGAATCTAAATTAGGAGGACTTGTACATTATCTATGGATGTATAAAATTGATAATTAATTTATTTATATGTTTTTCATTTATTTAAACAATTCTTGAAACTTCATTAAATAAAAAACTATGTTTTTTTATTTTATTTCATAGATATCTAGGGTGTTTGAAATCATATGTGAAAAATAATGCTCAACCTGAAGGCTATATGAAAGAGGAGTGTATTTCCTTTTGTTCTAGAGACTTCGATGATATTTAGAAAATATTAAATCGATTTGGATGTGTTGACAACACATCGAATCAATCTCAATTACATGGAAAATAAAAAATCTTTCTTGCTATTGGATGATTAGTTGGGAGGAGTTCAAATGTTACACTGACAGAAATGGAATTATTACCGGCACATAGAAATGTACTAATAAATCATTAAATTCAATATCCATTTTTTTATGATTTGAGGATACAAACAAATAGATAAATGAGATCCCAAACACAAAATTAGAAAGATATAAAAAAGATGATAATAAAGAGCTTGTATAATGGTTTTCACGACATGTAAGTTCATAAATATTGTAATCAATATAGATATTAGGTTGACACATATATTTTGTAAATATAATAATTTATATTACATTATTTAGATCATGAATACGAATAATTGAGTGGATATGTCAGAATATTTGATGTTTCTTTCTTAAGGTCCTCTAAAATAGGATAGAATGTTCGACGCTTACAATGTGAATGACTATAAATTTCATACACTTGATCAGGAAGAGGGTTTGAAAACATATAATAGTAGTATATTTATGTTTTCCGAAGTGGTATAATATGAAATGTTTAATGATATTATGAAATTAAACTACAATAGGCATTTTTCAGTTGTTTTATTCAAATTCAATTGGGTTGATATTATCAGGGGCGTTAAAAGAGATTCCTTGCAATTTACTTATGGGAAATTATCTCACTTAGAGGATGTTGGTGACCATGAATTACATGATCTATATATCTTATCATCATAAGAGAAAATGGTATATTATGTGGAATATTTCATGGATTAAGGGTGGAGTTTAGTTTCTCATGCAAAAGAAAGAGACTTACATGATATGGGTCATGAAGTGGAATATTTGACCTCCGACATTGAATCCCACCAACATTAAAAAGCCGAATTATTTTTATGTCATCATATTGAAAATATTAGTCTTGAAATGGTGGATGAAGTAGATGATGTAATTAGGGTGAAGGAAAATTATGTGATTGAAGTAGAAAATGATTGTATGTTCAGTCATCTATTCATTTATCAACCACTTATGTCATTTTTTCAATGATTCTTTATCATAGTTATATATATATTTTTTTAGTACCGTGCCTTTTTTATCATTTATAATTTTTTTATTCATGATTTTTTTTAAATATATGTTCATAATTTAATTTTATTTGATTAAATTATAAGAATTCAAATGAGGAAGCGTTATACTGATGTTAGTCAACTATTAGTCAACATTCCCTTGACCATACTGAAAGATGGTGATCCATCTATCTCCCTACCTATAGCATATGAGACACCATCCACTTTCCCCCTACACCATATCCCACTCCCTCTGTTAGCATCCCATCAGCATCTTTGCTGATGCCTCCCCATTCAGCAGGCTCAGTAGTAAGTGAGAAGGTTTCCACTCCTAGTTCATCATAGAGGAATTACAGGGTGAATGTTATAGGTACAAATTTTATTATGAATAAAGTTATTGGACTTCTTTGTATTACTAACTATTTTTCATAAAATATGGAAACAATTCTAATACATGAAAAAATATTAAATGTTCAGATATCTTGAATCTAAATGTACTAAATATAGTTTTTCCATTTGACTGTTATGGGGTCCCTAAGGATGCCATCATTGAATTATTGGGATATAATCTAGACCAACAGGTGGTAGATCCGGTTACCCTTTCGATTACATATGATGATTGGAGGCATATGAATTCATCTTGAAAAAAATGATGTTTTTGATTAAAAGATAAAGGTAATTTTAATACATTATACAGTAATTGAATATAATTATATTATTATATTTTAATATTTTAAAAATGAATCTCTTTGTGTAGATGTTTTTCCACTTTTCCATTTCTGATCTTATATCATGAAAATATACATTGAAAATTTTGGGAACGAAATAGAAAGATTTTAAATAGAGATTATGAAATTAATTCAACAATACTTCACTGAGTACCCATAAACTATATGATAAGGTACCCAATGGGGTACCTAGAGAGAAATGGAATGTTTTTATTGATTACCATCGTGATAAGAAGCACATGGTATTTAAATATATATTATTATATTAATATCATTTTACATTTATACATGAATATACTAAGGAGATTACATTTCATAGATAATTATTAAATTACATTTTAATTATTTTAAGGATATCTCAAGGAAGAATGCATTGAGTAAGTCTGAAAAAAATCATCCCTCAAACTATAGGGTTAAAGAGTTTTTCTATAATCCAATCAACTTTAGTAATATTTTCATTAGTCTAAATATTTATAAGAAAATATTATATGTTTCATATATAAAATTTTTGATTTATCTTTCTTTAATGAAGTCATAGAATATAGGGAACCAATCCTCATAGACAAAATTGTGGTTGTATGTTCTTAAAAAAATGATGGGAGTTATGTTAAGGAGCCTTCCAAATAATTTTGGATACAAATTTATTTTTCATTATAATAACTTATTATTAGTTGTCATTAAGTTAATATATATTTATTCAAATATGAATGATATGTTATTTATAGGTAAAAATTAAAGAACTATGAGATTCCAATCCTACAAAGTCCTACTTAGTCTCTTAGGATAACTTAGTTAGTAAAGTCCTTGGGAAGGGTCATCCAAGCTGATTACATGGGATGGGTTTGGGTCCTTTACCATCTGATGTATTTGGTAGGACATTGAGTATTACAGCTGTATCTACTCCTCGTTTTAGTTAGTCCCTACACCGAGATGTTCAGAGAGATTTAGTTTATATCAAAAGGCCAATTTAGGAGTAGAGGGATTAGATATCCGCTTTGCAGAAAGAATTGGTTGATTTATATCCGAAGACGACCATATCTATCCCAATTGATATTGCATCGATGACTGGTGGTCAGAAGGTAAATAAAAAAACATCAAAATCATTTATTTCACAAACATTTATTGATTTTATGTTTAAATATAAATAAAAAAATTGTTTAATTTTCAATATAATTTTATTACAGGTTCTAGTAGAAGGAAGTAGAGATAGCTATGGAGAGGGTGACGATCATAGTTCATCATTGGGAAATTATTAGTTGAATTTTTGATGTCTTGGACTAATATGGAAATATAGGGTTTTTTCATGTATCATTTGCGGCACAGATTAGTGACATGAAATTTTCATGATTTCTTATGTTTAAAGCGGGAGAAACCATTTTTTTTCTTTTGAAAATGTTTATACTTGTTTATATATGATTACTTTACTTCATTCATGTTTCATGGTACTGTATTGATGAATATGGCCTAAGAAAACAACAGAGAAATATATAAGATTTTTTTGGGACTCTTAAGCTCAGAATAAGTTACCTTTATCACTATAGGTAATTAAAATTGGTGATATATGTGATTAGATTCATTCCATATTGGTTATTTCATGTGTCTGATTTTGTGTGATTATGATAGGAGATACACCTAGTCTATGGATTTGTGTTTTTTTCAGGGTAGTAATGTGGATGCAGAATTTGCAGTTGGATTTTTTTTGTAAATCAACATATAGTATCAATTTAAACTGCCACAATATTTCGATGGTTTTTAGTTAGTGGTGGTTAAAATCACCATTAAATCCTTGTCATTTTTTTTTCTGGAAAACCACTGAAAAAATGAAGAAAACTGCCACTAAATATTCTTTCTATGACACTTATTAGAAACCAATGATAAACGGAAGGATCCATGGAATATTGGATGCCGAAACCAACATTAGTGAATGTTTTTGGAGACCACCATAGAAGCATTTTGTGGTGGTTTAAACCACCAAATAAATAAAAAAATAACATTTTCTACTCAAAAATTTTATTATAGTGTTCTAGAGAAACTATTCTGATTGATATAGGTTCCTCACACTCTTAGATATCTTCCTATTTTTTTTGACATGTTGAAACTTCCAATGGAGATTATATTTTTTTTATAGAGTTGGTAATGTCTCCTAGAAAGAGGAAAGATCCTGGATTTTTATGTCCTTTATTTTCTCTTTTGATAGTTTATACAAATTTAGTTTGGGACTTCCTAGTTATTAATTTTCATCTCTTTGATGTTGTCATTGGTATTGATTGGCTATTATCTATAAAAATCAGTTTGATTGTTATCATTAGTGTGTCATGTTCCTTACAGCCGATGAGAGCTCTCTAGTGTTCCTAGGAGAGTGGGATCCAAGGTTCAATCATGAAGGACCTTCATGCCCAGAGCTAAAGAAACTATTGATTGATAATGTAGTTGATCCTGATGATGTTTCCCCTATTTTTTATCTTCCCTTGGTTGTTTAGGATTTTCCCAATGTTTTCCTATAAAAATTCTCTAGTCTTCTTCTAGAGATGTAGGTAAAGTTTTCTATTGATCTAGTACTTGGAATGAAACTGATTTCTATATTATCTTATTGTATTTCTCATGTGGAGTTGTAAGATATTAGGATTGAGTTTATGATCCTCTTGAGAAGTAATTTTTCATCCTAGTGTTTTTCTGTGTGTGTCCCTTGTGCTCTTATTGAATAAGTCCAATGAGACTCTTCTTATTTTTATGAAATATCACAAGGTGAATCAGTTCATAGTTAAGAATAAATACCCATTTCTCTATATGGATGCCCTATTATATCAGTTAAAGGGAGTGACATGGTTTTCAAAGATTGATCTTCGGTCATGGTATCACAAGATCATAGTTCAGGATTTATATATCTAACAGTTTTCTTTAAG
Organism: Viscum album; assembly: GCA_963277665.1. Taxonomy (NCBI): domain Eukaryota; kingdom Viridiplantae; phylum Streptophyta; class Magnoliopsida; order Santalales; family Viscaceae; genus Viscum; species Viscum album. The sequence continues at coordinate 177,560,429 of OY728119.1, read as the reverse complement.
GATATAGGTATGGACATTATGAATAACTTAGAATACCTTTTTTTCTAACTAATGATCCTATAGTGTTGATATACCTGATGAACAGAATATTCGACTAGTATCATAGCACTATTATTTTTGTATTTGTGGAAAATATCCTGGTTTATTCGATATCTGATCATGAGCACTATCAATATCTAAATTTGGTTCTAGGATTCATTAGGAGTCACCATATTTATGATAATACATAGGAATAAAATTTCTAAATGAAGGAGGTGATATTCTCAGGGAATATGATTTTAGAACATGATCTCTCAGTCAATCAAAAGAATGAGAAGGATGTATTTTCATGAGAAGTACCACTAGACATATTTTAGATGTGATGCATCCTAGGATTGGCTAGATGTTATAAGTGGTTTATCAAATATTTCACAAATTTAGAATCACCTTTGTCTTGTCTTACTAAGAAAGGGTTTAAATTTTATTATAATACCAAATATCATACTTATTTTAATGATTTGAAAGAAAATATGATATTATCTTCTATCTTGATCATTCTAGAACCTAGTAAGGGATATATTTTATATTGTGATGCTTTTGGTGCTAGTCTGGGGTGCATGATTATGTAGTATTATCATGTGATGGCACACATACCTCATCATCTTTGTCCTCATGAGAATAATTATGCCACTCATTTCTTAGAGCATGATGATATTACGTATGTGATTAATTTTTGACGACACATTCTCTTCAAAGAGAGGTTCAAAGTCTTTACTTATCATGAGATCCATAGTTATATATTTTTATCATAAAGAACTAAACCTCAAATATAGATGATTGGTGGAATACACTTATATGGGTGACTGCGACATCACTAGTACCACGAGGATGGGAAATATCGTCATATATTATCTTTGTAGGAAGTACCCATATCAGGATATCTTATAATCACAAGGGGAGTAGATTTTTCTAGTAAATTTTTCCCAATTTCACGTGGATGTACAAGATTATGTTTTAGAAATTGGTTTGAATAGTTTTTAGTTTTCATTATCAATTCTTGAGTCTATTATATAGGATTAACAATTGGAAGATGTGTTCATAGAAGTTAGAGAATATCTATATGGTGAGGAGAGCATTCCTTATTGATAACTCTCCTATGATGGAATTACTCTCTCTAGGAGTTGGTTTATCATCCCATTTTCAATCAAGAACTCATTATTTCATGATTTTTATAGTTTTTCATGGTAAATTACTCTAGGAACAAAAAAATGTATTATGATATGAGACGACATTTCTGGTGTCTGGGTATGAAGAGTGACCTCACTGATCATGTAAACCACTGTTACACCCACAAACTGATAAAAGAAGATCACCTGAAGTATTATAGTATGCTTTAGCCGCTTCCAGTGTTAGTTTTGAAATGGGATCAGGTGTCTGTGGAATTCATTTGTGTAATAACATGGAATACCCGAGGAAATAATTCCAACCAGATGTTGATTGATCATTTGATGAAATCAGCTCATTTTATTTAGACTAGTGAAGCCACCATTGTTGAAGATGGATAAGATGAATGTGCTGAAGATTGTGAGTCTTTATAGGGTCCCATTTTCTATTTTTTGTTATGTATCCATGTTTTCTTCTAGATTGAATAATATTATCTACATATTGATATATAACATAATTATATTGATTAAAACTTACCAACCATAGATGAATGATCAAATGGAAAATTCCATACATATTCTAGGGGATATTATTCAGGCATGTGTCTTGGATTTTTATAGATCATGTGACATCTATATAAGATTGTTATGGTTTTCTTATAATAACAGCTACCAGTCATCAATCAGAATGGAAACCTTTTTAGATTTGTATGGTTTCTCATGCATGCCCCATATTTTTTGGTCATAAGTGGATGAGGATTCTCTTATTCAACCAATTCACATTTAGAATATTCCTTTTAGGATTCAGGATTTACAATGATACTTTTTTATATATTAGAATCTATAGAAATTTTATGTGGATCATTAATACAATCCTTTGTAGTTTTTCATTGGTTACTGGGCCATCTGGAAATTTTACCCTCATTTGAGACACAAACGACTTGGGAAATAGGGAAATATAGCTCCATGATTTGTTATACTAGTTGAGATCATGGACTAGATCAGCCAGGATACTTATCAGTTGGAATTACTAGCTCAATTGATAGCTATTCATGATGTTTTCTACATATTTCGACTCAAGAGGTACTACACCAACCCATCCCATGTTATGAGTTGGGAGGGGATTTAGATGAAGCTAGATGTTTTTATTACTGTGGATATAGTAGAGATCATTAATACACTAAAAACAATTCAGTGTGAGAAGTCTATTCCATTGGTCAAAGTGTTGTGGCAGCACAGATTAGATTCTCATGAGACTTGGGTGCATGAAACTTTGGCATAGGATAACTGACCTCAACTATTTTTTGGATCATATTTCTTCTTCATGAAATTATGGGGATATAAATTCCTCTAGTTTGGTGTAATTATAACATTTTAGATATAGCTACTTCTCTTTTTTACATTTAAGTGGTTGTTTTTTAGGTTGGATTGGTGTTAGAGGAAAAGCATGGTTTTCTAACGAACTTGGGTTGAAATATGGATTTAGAGGGACACCTATCATAATATGGATTTTAATATAGTTAATATAAGGATTTTGGTTCCAATAGAAAACTATTATGCTATTTAACATATATTTTTCAGTAATAGTTTCTACTGGCTAGCCAGTGAGGCCACTTTCTAGTGATCGCATCACGATTCACTGCTTTATTTCACCCTTACATCACTGTTTTAAAATTGTTTTGTATTTAAAATTACAAATATAATCTCAAATTTAATATCCATTTTGATTCAATTATTAAATGTTTATCACTGTTAAAAATGGAAATTATTCTTATTTTGGTGATTTTGTTGTGGGAGGAGGTGATTTGGAGGGTTGAAGATGATCTAGAAGGAAAACGGGACAAACTTCATGGAATCCCAATGAAATATGTCCACTGATTTGAACATTTAGCCAAATCCGTGCCTCTAAATGTGCTGAAACTTTGTAGGACACTCTATAACATCATGGGATACAACACATCTTAAGAAATAGACACCCAATTAATCCACTAAGGGGGCCATCTAAACCAATTTTTACAAAGTATTGATTCTGTACAAAGTCAAAGATTTGGTTCTGTATTTCAGACATATCTCACACTTTTATCCACCATTGGCTACAACATTTGACACAGAGATATTCAAGATGCTGGAATTAAACTTTTCCCTTTTTTCCATGTAGATATAAGTCCATTTACCAACACAAAACCAAGACAAAAATGGTATCTAGAAATCGGGGAGTCCAAAACCACTTCCCATTTTGGCTATAAATTGACACCTTGGGAACCTCATTAGCAAGTTCGACCAACGATTGATGTGCTGCCATTTCTGAGTTCTAGAGGATTTCTATCATCACCTTATAAGTTCTATAACTTCCTATACTCATAGGTGGAGATCTTGAAGCAAGGATCCCTTCATTGAAGCCTTCCTCTCTTTCACATGTTGTAATGTTTGTGTTTTTATAATAAACTTATTTGTTCCTCTTTTATTTATTCTATTTTATTATTTTTTGTAAAAAAAATTATTATATTAATCTTCCTAATTGGGATAGAATCAAGAGTAGATATGAGATTTGGTTCTACCCTTTCTAAATATTTTTACATGAAAAATGTTTCTACGATGACTACACCACCCATGGATGAGTAGTTATTTTTAATAATCAATATACCTCTAACCTTCTTCATCTATTTATTTTGAATCAACGAGATAATATAATTCACATAATATGATCTATTAATTTAGTTTCTAATTTAAATTAAACTAATAAAACTATTGAATAATAAACACAAAACCGACGAGGTCGAGAATTGTGTGAATTCTGAGAGCATGATTATATCGATAATACAAAACCAAACATGATAAATTTGTAGAGTTCAAATATAATCCATAAACATAATTCATCCTCATTTCCAGAGTGGGTATGTTCCCTAACTCACCACTGACTATAATTTAACCTTATAACATCAATCAAATAAGATTTCTCTAATTACATGTACTAAAGCTAGCATAAGGTTTAATTCATTTAATCTTTATGGTTTAGTTATTTCTCATAGGGTTTGGGGGTTAACAAGTTAGGGGATCATAATTTAGTGGATTTTAATTTAAATTATAATGATAAATAATTGAGTGAAGAGGTATAGTTATATCGATTACACCTTTTAAAAAATTTTCTAAAAAAAATATTCTTGTTGTGTCTTTTTAATCAGACTTCATTTCAAAAAAAAAATACAATATTATTCCAGAAAACATCTTCTAGTTTTATAAACGGTAAAACCCCCCCATCATTTTGAATTTAACATTTATGTTATTTTCAAAATAAATTCAATATGTTTTCTTAAATTACTTCCTCCTTTGAGATATGACTCTGGTCAGCCACTCTACTTCACCTAAATAACACGAAACTGAACATCATTTGATAGCTCCCACAACAGTGCCTTTAAAATGGTAAGTGTTAGCCATTTGGTAGCCAGTGTTCTCAGGCTGGAATGGGATATTAGGGGTATAAATGGAAATTCATTCACCTAAACCCATAATTAACCCTCAAATATACCTTTTTAAAATATAATATAAACAATGATCCTATATAGGATCTTCTATACAATTCTAGGATTCTTTGAACTTCTTCTCTAGGAATATCTTTTCGATTTGATCAATTTTCCATGAATCAGTATGATTTATGAAATATCTCTCATTCTTACTTGGTTCTTCCATACTCTCTAAAATTATTAGTGGATATAGGTTTTACCTCTAGCATCTATTCATCATTTGATGATTCTTATCGTATCTCTTCTAGATCCCTTGTGAGATTGTCTTCAAGTGTCTAGTTCTCCCATCAATTGTGGTGAAACATGTGATTACTTATGTTTTTGTTGATAAAACATTTATGTAAACCATTCTCTTATGTAAACATGATTCTATGTTTTTGGAATTATTTTTAGGGACTCCTCTCACTATATACTAAATTACCTTTCTTTAGTGTGTTTGTGGATCCTATTGTGGGTGGGTGGGTTGAGGGGGGGGGGTGCGACCCAAACATGGGATAGGTGGTTTAGTTTCTTTACTATGTTCTAGGAACTGTGAATTTTCTTATTTTTAGAAATGGGTTTCTAACTGAATTGACATGATATTTGAATTGTTAAATTTTTTTCATAAGCAGTTTTTTGAATAAATATGTATATCCCCTTTTTTTGTAAATAAAGGATGGTTTTCAAAGCACTGTGAATTGGTTTGTGAAATGGGGTTTTAAGCACATTTTTAATGAAAATGGTTGTTTTTTATTTTTTTTGAAATGTTATAATACATTTTTCAATGATTTAATATATTATTGAAATGGGTTACAAGGGAACCTTGGTGGAGAATTTAGAATTGTGCCTTATCCATTGAAATTTTAAGGGTGTTCAATTTTTTGGGGTGTTCCTGTGTTCCTTGATCATAGATAAATTGGCTCTAGGAACATGATCTTGACATGGTAGGGGTTAAATTTTTAGGGTTATACATCATATCAAGTTTATGTATTCATTAACTCTTGGAACTTGAGAGTAGTAGTGTATCATTTTTGGAGTCATTTATTTTGGTTGTTTTATGGAAATGTACTTTGGATTTTATCATTAATCTTTGGTTGTATCACAATCATTTGAAATATTCTATTATTGGAATATTAATTTTATGGTTATTTATATATATATTTTCATCTTTTCTTGTTTCAAGTCTGAAAAATAATTCTATTGAGTTGTTGTTAGATACCCACGTTCTAGTTGCCAACATGTGCATATGAGGAATGTCCTATGTGTTTTTCCATGTTCTTGTTCGGAGTATAGTTGGTTAGGTTGTATGAGTTAGTTCATGAGAGTTAAATAACTATCTCCTTATATTGATTGTATAGAATATTTATTTCTTCATTTTAACTAGTATATATCTCAAAAGTTAAAATATGTAATTGAAACTAAATAAAATTAAAAGTAAAAAACATTATTCGATAACACACCAATGAATTCAGATATAACTATTTAATTTCCCTAAAGAATTAAAAAATTTAAGAAATTTATTAAAAATTAACTTGGTCAAGAAATTATTGATACATTTAAGAAGGTTCAAGTTAATAATTTACATCCTGATGTAGTTAAAAAATTCTTTAATATTTGAAGTTTCTTAAAGAACTTTATAATCACCACCAATATTTTTGATGGGATAAGAGTGTAAATATGGGTAAAAAATCACTATTGATTCAGAAAATATAATAGATTAATTGAAAGGTTCTATTAATTTGATTCCTAACAATTTTTTTAACATTACATGATAGTTAATTAAATCCAATGGTAATTTTATTTTAATTTTAGAATCATCAAATGAATCACCCTTTCACCTATCAAAGACTGTGTTTGTGAAGGTGAATGATTTCCCATAATGTAACATTATATGTTTAATTAAATTGTGATGTTTTTAATTTTATAATTCTATATATAATAACACATAACTCTGAGGAGAACTCCACTCCTAAGTTAACAATATTCATCTTCTCCCCATGCAAGGTGACATTTAAAATTTATCTTTTGGCCCCGAGTCTTATTTTTATACTATTTTTGATATTTTGGGGTAATGAGATAAAAAATGTATAAATATATGGAATAAAAAAAAATTCCCATAAAGTAATCACATTTTTTTCTCACCCCACCTTCTCTTTAATTCAAACCACGTAAAAATATTCTTAGAAATTAATTTCATGAATATTTCAACCAATTAATTATCATTATTGGTAATAACCTCTCTTAAGAGTATGAATTAAAATTGATTATACTTTTGAGATAGTGTAAAAACACTATTGGATGAATATTGACTGATATCCCTGACATTAGGTTATATATATATATATGCATATAATTATACATGGGGATGAGGCTAAATCCATAAGTCTAATACGATGTGTACAAAACCCCACCTTCCTTAATGTTTTTAAAAATATGGTAGACAAACTATAAGTTTGTTTGATAATATATACCATATATGACATTAAATGGGATAGTACAATAACAATTATTCAAAAAAAGTCTATTCTAAAATTATTTTCTAATGATAAGATTAAATTGGTTCAATGAAAAGTGAAGAATAGTTGGCGAGTCTATATAAACGTCCACAAGCTTAACTATTTCACTTGATAGAACCATTTTTCATTACTATTTATTTATTATATATTGAAAATTTTATAGTTTATGTCTCATTACTGTTTTCCTAATGGATTATATGGAAACATAAGTAACCACACTTTTTATATATCATATATATATAAATTTAGTATGTAACAAAGCTCAATTTTATTATCTCTTTAAATAAATTTAGTGTGATTGATATCTCATTTTACACACAGTACTTAACTAAAAAGAAACATGATATATAATGAGATTAAAATTTTTAATTCAATCATTATATAATCACTACTAAGTTAATGATTCTAAATATAAGTAACCACACTATGAAATCTATGATGAAAGGAGAATTAATGACATCAAGAAGTGGTTGTCTTCTCTATGAAGCTTATTTTTTCTGTGCTTATAAAGCAAGTAACATCACAATGATTTTACCTAGAAAAATCTCATGCCAAGATTTAACACATATGACTTGATTGAAATCATATAAAAGAGAATTTCAAGATTAGGTAAATAACTAAAATATCCTTACAAGCTCAATCACCACTCGTGACAACCACCATTGCTTATCTTACCACCAGATCTAATGAATAGACCATGAAAAGTTTTGTAAATAGAATTAAATATGATACATTGTAACAAATTTTTTATATATCCTAATTAGTTGATTTTTAAATTTTCTAAATTTAATTTTGAAATAAATTTAAACATTTTATTTCATAAAATATTTTCAAATAATTACTAGAAAATAAGAAACAAATTATAAAAATTATTAGTAAATTTTTATGTTCAAAAGTCCAATTTCAAAAAGAATTATATTAACATATATATTATGTATTTTAATATTTATAAAATAAATTAATAATTCTTATTATTGAATTCAAATAAATGTATTGATAATATATATAAATAGTCAAATTAATACTAATTTAATGTTTTTTATAATAAAATAAATTTACTTTATTATTAAAAAATATAATTTTCTAATATTTTTTCCACACTATGTGTTCATTTATTGAAATTATTTTTTATAAATTTTAAAAATATAATTAAGTAAAATCGATTTCAAAATTTTAATCATCCTATAAATTTATTTAATAAATTCAATTTCATTTTTGGTCATAAAAATAAGTTACCACGGTTAAAATTAGACATCATGGCAAAGTTTAGAAAGAGGTAAAATTGTTAAATCAAGAGGTAATGTCTCAAAATATTAGAAAACATCATATATAAATAGGTGGATGATAAATTTATTAAACTTAACCTATCATTTAATCTCTAGTTTTTAATTTTGGATCTACTCCCCCAAATTATGACATCTTTTTATATATTAAGAAATTAATATTTATAAAAATGCGACCCCACTAACCTATTAAAGGACCCCTTTAGCACAAATCTTCTGCTCACACATAAAGATTATTAAATTGACCAATAACTAAAAAACCATTTTATATCCATTTTACCACATCCTTGAAGCTTTGGTATCACTAAAATAAAAATCTAATAAGGCTTAAGTAGTGATCTAAAGGAGGATATCCTAGGAAGATATAATTGTTTTAACCGAGTTCAGTCAAGTTTATTTCTCCACAAACCTCATCCAATTCTATTATACCCATTCTAAAATTATTATATCAATAAAATTATTTTACATAAATGTTATCATGTTTATAAAATAAAAATTATCTAACCCCTCCCATCCTTTTGAAAATGAAGGTGTCACCCCTGTTACGGTTAGTTCGCCTCTAACATGAATGGAGTAATTCATTTATTATCACCACCTCACATGGATTGTTCTAAAAATTTATTTAATAAATACATATTATATTCATGTAATTACCAATATTTGGGATATATAATATAGTTGTTATATTAATAATATTAACAATAAAAATTTAAAGTGATTTTAATCACCCAAAATGAGAACACTAAGAAATCATTCACAATTTAAATCTATTTTAGAAAATATATTAATATGCATACCTTCAATGATACTGTTATGGTATGAGATTATTAATTAAATAAAGTTATCTTTTTTCTATAATGTTAATATTTATATTTAACTCATTATTAATATTAAATATTGTTTTTGTAACACAATTACTGAAAGAAACATGTTATGGATTTCATTTTGAATAATCTTACCCAAAACGCCGATGGAGTTAATATAGAAATTAATGAATAAATTTGGGATATCTATTATAGTACCTTTAATCTTATGGTTATTATGAAATAATGAACATGTAATGATAACTGATACCATTACACCAAAACAAAAAGAAACTATTAAAAATACCAACACCGATGATCACTATTCAATAAAAAATATACAACTATATAATAAATAAATATAAAGGATTAATATAAAAGATATTAAATATGAATAAGTTTCTAAAATAGATAATTAATGATTATAATTGTATTATACTAAATATTAGAGAAAGTCCAACCATGAAAGAATCTAAGGTATGGTTTTTTCGTCTCAAATTCCATTAATTGAGACATGTTATATATTTTGCACCATTTTTTGTTCCTATGGTGTATTATTACCTCTTAAATATTATATCATGATTTTATATTTATTTATGGTATTTATATTTCTATTTTTCCCCTTCATGTTCTTTTTATCCAAATTTTATATAAGCTGAAAGGGTTTTCTCGACTAAATTTTCTTTTCATTTGGTCATAAGATTTATTCCTAAACTACGATATTATATTATTAATTAATTCTTAAATTTATATATTTGTATAGTATTTTATATTTTTCTCTGGGGGAATTACAAATTTACATTAAAATTGTCTTCTTTGATGAATTTTATTCTCTATAAAAAAATGTTATTATTAAGAATAATTCCTATTCTTTCTAATTGATATTTTTTCCATGTACATATTATTTATAATGTTTCATGAATGTTATTATATATAACTTAATGATTGTTTATGTTAATTTTAAAATAATATTGAATTTATTTAAATTTTTTTAGAAGGAATATTCTAAATTTTTTCTACATGGTTCATTTTAGACTATCTTTGACTGAAAATAATTTTTTTATTTTCTAAACACTTTTAAGGGGAATTGAGAACCCATGACATCAAGAACTAACCACAATAAAACAGTCTCCAAAATACCAAAACTGAAGTTCAAAAACAATTCTCACTGCAAAATAAAAGCTCCTCCCAGCAACAAACTACCATAAATTCCATCTTCCAATGTCTCATCGCATCACAACTAGCTGACCTGTGCCAAAGCACGGGCATAGAACCGATGGACAAAGCCTTTCCCTCTCAATCATTTGATTCTACAAATCCATCAAACAGTGGAACCTCTTTTCCCTCAACCTCATCTGAAGCATCTTTTTGTAAGTTAAACATTGAATAATTCTTTGAGCTACAGCCTTCCAAGACAAAAACCAACAAAACTTCTAGAAAACCACAATTTTTGAGACATTAAATCCAAAAGATAACAACCAAATGGGTAGAGCAAGACAAACTCTCCCGAAACAATCACCCCGAAGCAATCACCACTGGAACCGAATCCATAAAAACCCCGCCGCGACCATGAGGTGCCCTTCGAACACATCCAATGCATCCCAAAACAGACGAGTTGAAGGAGGAAGAAGGAACCGGCGGGAAGAACATGTCCCCTATGGTGACGAAAATGCTGAAACAACACCAACCGTGCCCCAAAAATAGAAAGGAAGAATGAAACCAAAGCTCCCCCTACGAATTGAAGCAGAGTGGACACCAGATTACACTAGAACACACCAGAAGCCGAGAACTAGCCGAGACCATATCCCGAGCCCAGAAGCTATCGCCAAGCCACGCCGACGCACAAGAAATCCAAGCTGAGATATCGAAGCCGAAGCTTCTCCGCACTGATGCCAAGCCGGGATCCAGCTGCCGGAAGCCGATGCCGAGATCGAGACCACTAGAGCCCGTTGCGTCGAGATCCAAACCACACCAACACCAAATCGCAAACCTGAAGCTTCAGAAGACCACGCCAACGCCGAGCGGGATTCCAGAGCATCGATGCCGAGCTATCTTGATGCATCAGAGGGGGAAGGAGAAGGACTGAATGGAAGAACCCTAGGCGTGTGAGAGAGATAGGGGCGACGCCACTCAGAGGCCTGAGGTATGTTCATTTTTTACATTCTTTATAATGCGTAATAATAATATGATTCTTTAACATTTACCAAAGGAAAGAATTTTACTATATTTATAAATAATATTAATTGACGAGTAATCCTATTAAATATTTTATATTTCTCTAAATTAATATATGTTCTAATATATTTTTCATTTTTCATTTTAAAAATAATTGATATTATTTTATAAGAACAAATAAATTAATCTCATTCAACTTATGTATATTTTCATATTCTATTCAAAATTTGTTTTATTTCTATTCTATTCCTTATAAGGGAGAATATTTGGAATGTTTTTAAATTTATGTTTTTCAATGTTTAATGTCTGTCCCATTTAAATGTATTTTATAAGTGGTTTATATGTTTTTTTCAAGTGTTACAAAATATTTCTTTTGCATCTAGTTTTCTCTATATCTCCAAAGGATATACCATTTATACAATAATGTCCATGATCATATTATATGTAATTTTATGATATAATTATTTTTATATATTTAATTTTGGTTATCAAATGATTCGATAAGGAGAAGAATGTGACTATAATAAAATATTTTAGGTCTACCAGCCACACTGCTCTGTGACACAACTCTATGTTACCCTAGAAGGTGATAGACGCTGTTATAGTTATTCACCCTTGGTGGGGTATAAACATTATTAATTCTTATAGGGTTCCCAACTTAACCCATCTTATCCCTTATCTGATCTAGATCTCCTTCCTCCATTCCCTTAGATCTTTCTATTCCCTAAAGTTGTAACGCCCCAACCCCAAAAGCCCAAATTCAGTGCATTATTTTAATACATTGGCATGATTACAAGGAATCAATTCCTGAAAGACCAATCAGTTTAGCACTCTTGGATAATAGATTACATACATGAAAGTTACATTGCACATTAGAAAATAAAACACAACATAAATGATCCTTTTAGAACATCATTAATCCCCTAGCTTAACCCTTCTTATCAATCACAATACACTTCTTATAATGCTTGGAAAATTAAAACATAAGAAAGGGGTGAGATCAAATGCTCAGTAAGGGTAACAATATAGCGAAAACGTTGACAAATAAGAATAAACATTTAAGAAAATGTATAAAACTAAAACAAAAGCCTTTTAAACTTAAGCTTTAGTATAATATGGAAAAGATAAAACAAATAATTCCATTTACTTATTCACATGTAATATCAATAGATAATTTCACAATGATGGAATGCATAATGCCAGACTTCATAACCACATAGTCAAGGCCTTATGCCAAGACTTAAAATAAGATTTTTTCAAGGCCTTATGCCAAGACACTAGTTTGTCTCAGGAGACCTATCGATGCATCTAGGAGCTATAACAAGCTCCACCCATCACATAATAAGTCCAATGCATTCCTCATATGAAAAGGTTTAAACATAACATAAACATTCGTATTAAAACTAGCACACAAAAGGTCAATACATTATCCATAAACCATGAATGGTATAAAAATAAAACATCCACAGTCAAACATATCACAAAACGTTAAATACAATATTGAAGATTTGTATCATTATAAATCAACTTTAAACAAGTTTAAAATCCTTCAAAGGATGTTGACATAGATGAAAATGACTTGTAAAACTCTTTGAGAGAAATATCTCTTTTTCATGAATATATTAAAAAGTCACAAAATTTAGAAAGGAATATATTTAAAGAATTTTTTGAATCAAAGTGTCCCATACTAATTTGAAACTATTGAAGTAATTAACATTTTAAAAACATTCATATCCATATAAATAAATCTTTTAAACCCCTTTTGAAAACATGGACATTAATGAGAATGATTTAGAAGAATAAATATTTAAAACATTTAAAATGATGTTTTAGTAAAAAAATACCTTAAAAAGAATCCCGTTGAAAAATATTTTATGAAACATGGACAGGGATAATAAATATGTCTCATTAGATACTTACATAAAAACAACCTTGGATAATAAAAATATTGGAAAAGTAACCCTTACCTTGCACTTTCCTTTAGTCGAGGGTACGTTTAATCACCTAGATAAATACCGTAGTATGTTATTAAATTATACCATAACCATATTAATATTTATGATATCATACATGATTCATTTATCACTTTATACTACCCATTTAATAATAATTTCCATGTTAAATTAACATTTCGAGTAATAATTGCTTTGTTTATCGTACGTGTTTTAACATGTTACTCTTGATTGTATCACATAGATCATGATTTAAATAATTCAAGAATATAAAACATTATTTATATATCATATATATTTATAATATAAATATTTATAATATAAATATATATGGAAAACTCTGTTTATGGAGACGGTATGCCGTACGTACGCATAAACACTGTTTCCGTTTTCATATCGTATTGAACAAAACTAAGTGAATAAGATATATGTACGTACAAAAACACACACACATATATATCTAGTAGAATTATTATCTCATATATTAGATACTTATTAATGATATGTATTTTATAATCATCATTGAATGGTGAGCATGGAAATGAATCTCATCGTGTTGTGGAGACGGTAATCCGTACGTACACATGAGCGTCAATATCATTATATTGATGGATAAATAATATGTAATTGGATGTTATATCCTATATAAATAATAATTAAAATTTTATATTTATTATTTAAATCAGTTATACTCATTATTATACCCATCCAAATAATGATGTGTTTGAACAACAAACTACACCACGACGTGGAGACGATAATCCGTACGTATGCACCTATGGTGACTTTGTCATTTATAGGATGGATAGAAAAATGAATATAGTTGTACCATTTTTATAATAACATCCAAATATATATAATATACTGGAGTTATTATTTTATAATGGAATCAAAAAAGAAAGAGGAAGTGGAAGAAGAAACGAACTCGAAAGAGGTGATGAAATATTTACCTCTTCTTCGGGTTCTTCCTTTTAATTTGATCAAAAGGGATCCTTAGGTTGTCTTTATGACCAAATAAAGGCCTCTAGTATTAAGGGAGGAAAGTTGGAAGGATATTTGGGTAAGGGTTCTCTGATAGAAAAGGCTTTGGAGGTGTGTAATTAAGAGAAAGAGAAGTGTCCTTTTGTAAGAGGGGTGAGGGGCACCTTAGGAAAAGATTGAAATATTATTTTATAATAAAATCATTTTAGCTTTATAATGTCTAAAAAATAAATTATTTAATGGATAAGGTGGGTATGAGTCGAAAACCACTCAACCAATAGGTTTTATATAGGTTTGGGTCACTATATTAACCTTATCTTTTAGATTTAACTCTTAGTTAAATAGTTTGACATTTACCATGTCTCTTTGTATTTTTATATTATATGGTTAATAAACATACAATAAACTTACAAGAGAACCTCAAGTGGTTAATTGATGAAATATATAACATTATTCAAGATCTTTGGTTGAACCTTAGATTTTTAGGAATATTATATCAATTAATAATATAATATTTGTTTTAGAAACTCAATTATGTCAATTTTGACACTATTTAGTATTCGATTTTTTTTTGGAATCCATAAAAACTTTATCACATTGAATAAAATTTATTTAACCAACAATAACATGTCATATTAACCTATAAAATTAGTTTAATTCTTCATAAGTCTTAATTTACATTTATTTGGATATTTATAATATCAATTATTTTAATCATTCATTAATAAGGTAATTACTACATCATCATTGTGTCATAAATGAATTAAATTATTTAATGTCTAAAAATTATAAATAAAAAACAATTATGTAGTAAATTTATTTATGTTTCTAATGAATATTTATAGTCGAATTTATCTTATGTATAAACCTATATTAAAAATGGTTTAGTTATTTAACATTGAATTTAACTCTTTTAACTCTTCTTTAAATAAAATAATAATAAATTTCCTAATATTATCCAAGTGGACCAAAGGGGGTAATATTTTATTTATAAGGTTTTTTTGGTAGAATTATACTTATAAAATTGAATTAGGACATGTGTTAGGGTAATTATGTTATCATTTTTACCCTTAATTACCCTATTTACTTTTAACCGTGGTAAATAAAAGTCCAAAGTTACTATTCACAAAAAATTATTTTCATCTTATTGAACAAAATTTTACTTACTGATATTAATCATGTATCTCGGTTTTTTGAAATTCAACTCATAGAAGCGGTAAAAGTAAGTTTTATGCAGATTTGCAAATGCTCCTAGGAGGTGGGTAAAAGACGGTAAAAAGTTCGATAACATTTTATATATCTAAACTTATTATAAAATGACTCAAATTAATTACATTGAACATATATAGGTATTATATATCTATTTTGACTTAAAATAATTTAAAATAAAATAACTAATTATTTAACTAAAATGTCGGTTTTAAATAATAATGTAGTGTTTTTTACTATTCATCAAAAATTGAAAGTTTTCAAGAAAATTCCAAACATTTACCCTAAGATAATTTTGATATTGAAAATTAAAAATTGAAGTCTATTTTACCAAATTCAAAACATATAAGTTTCATTTATTAATTTAAAATTAATTCCTGTTGTTAAAACCAAAAAGCCGGTTTTTAAAAAGTAAAAACTATCAAAAGATTGACATGTGTTTATGTCAAATCTAAATGTGAAATTACTTATAATGACTTAAATTGTATTAAATGATAAAGATATAATCTAATTATACTTTAAAAACTTTCAAATGCATAATTTAACACTAAAATTATTTCAATTAAAAAAGTTGTTTTCAATTAAAACATAGTATTTTTCACTATTTTTCAAAATATAAAAGTTTTCATAAAAGTACCAAAAATTTATCCAAACTAAATTTCTATGTCCCTATCATAAAGAGGAATTTAATTTCATTAAATTTAATATATAAAAGTGTCAAATATTCATTTTAAAAAAAGGGTTCTCCATTAAAAGGCGGTAAAATTGCATTTTTTGAAAAATACTTCTTTTATCTGAAAAAAATGAATTTGTTCTTATATTATGTCTAAGAAACACATAATATGGATTTTAAAATTATATAGAGTATATAAGATTCAAAATAAAATTTATACTATTCATAATCTCTTTTTGAATGGTTAGTTTAGTAAGTTGTAGTGCGCTCCAACTCGGTGTTGCGTGTAGCTCAAGAAATTGAATTAATTTAACGAGATAACGTACTATGAAATATTGGGGTGTTACAAAAGTTACCAACCTATTTTATGGACTCTCGTAGCTGTCACCCTCATTATCAAAGTTAATCGGGACTTATTCTCTCCTAAAATTGATTCAGATTGGATGGTTAAAACAAAATTTCTCATCATTGGATGCATTCAATAGATTTATTTTCGGATCTTGTGGGTTACAAGATAGATCTACAGTTATTCTTCTTGATAGAAAACACATAATAATTTGCATCACATCATAGGAAGACCTGATTCAGGTGCGGTCCAATTATCCTTTCATATGTAATAATTCCATATTCTTCCTATATAGATGGAGTTATGATTTCCACATGAAGCGAGATTCCCCGACCACAACCACCTGGGTTAGATTACCAGAACTTTTTCTCTATTTTCAAAACCCTTATATTATTTGTATGTTAGGGAAACTTATTAGAAGATTTTTTCTTTTATAGTAGAACTCATTTAGTTAGTCATACAATTTTCCCAAGGATATGTGTGGATATATATGTGTCTAGGGTGCCGTCTTATTTTTTTGGATTTCTATTAGAAAATATTTCTAGTATAAGAAATCAGTTTTCATGAATCATGGTTGGATTTCTGTTATTCGTGCAAGAAAATGGGCCATACAATGACAAAGAGTAGGCATGGGGGTACCAAAGGTCTTAAGAAGATGAAATCAGAAATGATAGGGTTTTCGTTCTAGGCACATGTCTAAAGGATGTGGTTCTGATTGGTGATTTATGGGATCATGAAAGGAACTCAGAGGTAGTGTGAATTGGATTACTTGGGGATGGGGAATTAGTGGTTAGTGGGGGAAAATTAAAATGTTTCAAGTCGAGGTAGCTTGGAGTGGATGAAGGTTATAAGAAGGATGAGGCTGATAGGGGTCATCTATAATATAAAGGTAATAAATCTCTTTGGGAACCTAGAGGTTGATGGTTTAGAATACGATAAATGGGATTAAATACAAACAAACATCCAAATCACAATGCCAATGAAGAACCTCTTAGAGGATCATAGTTACAATGAGACTAGATCATAGGATGATATTTCTAGTCAAGTATCAGTGAAAGGTGTTGATAAAGGACAAGGTAATGGTATCCATAGTCCTAGGAGGAAGAAACAGAGGAAAAAAAGTAATATAGGGGGATTCATTGTCCTAAAAAGGAAATAAGTCTAAAGGATGGAAGGATTATTCTCATTTACTGAAGCCTATGGAAACTAGGTCTGGCCAAAATAAGAAGGCAGTGGAAAGTGATCCCATGGAACATGTTTACGTAGGCCAAGAGAGTTCAATTTCTAGGAATGATAGATAGAGTATGGGGCATGGTGAAGTCAGGGATCCAAATCAAGGAGATGATAAGACGAATAATATGATACAAAAGAGGGAAATAGGTTAAGTTATGACTAGAGTAACATATGAGGTGGTACGATAATAAATAGAAGCATGTGAGCTTATCCTTCATTCCAATTAAGAGATGTTAAATGAAATTTTGTAGTTAAAAACCACCTATAAGTAATATAAAAGAATGTTTATTAGAATTTTTTGTGTGATTATTAACAAGTAATAGTGTGCTTTGATTGAAAAGAAAAATCAAATCTTGGTGTGCGGGTTCAATGAGAGGAATATTGGCTTGGAAGAATTTATCCAAGAATGGGATAAGATGTAGTAAAATTTTGAAGACCTCATCATAGATGACCTGGATAAGGAGGGACCTGCTTTTTGTTGGATTCTTCATAAGGGTAATTTTTCTAATCAACCTAAACTTGATTTTAATAATCCATCTATTTATTTTGGTGTAGGTTGATTGTCTGTTTCGAACTAGAATAGTTTCACACTTTCTCTTTAAAAGTATTTTCAATAATAAAAAGTTAATTTTCAGTCAGTTATCAACTAATCTACCTTTTATTTCATATTATTATATTCTATTTTGAAATTTTATGAGTCCCATTTTATATAGATGTGTTTTTCATGATACGATGATAGATTATTTTCATGTGGAACACATATGTATGTTTTATCATTACATGATTGATGATGTCCTATATAAACCTCTAAATCCTTTTTAATGATTTATATCTCATGAGATAATGATTCTAGGTATGGAAAATATTGGTTTCATTCACAATATTATGTGTGGATATCATCAGGTTTTTTCACAACATAATGTATGGGAATCATTGGGTTTTCTCATTACTAAATTAAGATACATGATTGGGTTTTCTCATTAAAATATTTGTGGGATTGGTGAGGTTTTATCATAAAAAATGTGTAGTCATGATTAGGTTTTCTCATAATATTAGTATTTCCTATGATTATACTAGTGTCATATATGTTTAATATTCCATATTTATATGATATGATTCCTGGGTTCATGATTCTTGTTTCATGTTTTCAAGAAATGATTTAATAGTTGTGATTTTATGAAGATCATATTATGGTTTTATGATCCTATTATATTTTTAATCATTGTTGACGCTCCTTTCGTCACAGAATCTAAAGATCGGAAAAGGGAAAATCTCAGCTGAAAGTGATTCATCCTTTGAAGAAAACATCAAAAATCGACAAAGGCCTGAACAAAGGATCAACAGCAAATCCACCGCGCAAGTAATACCACTGCCGCGCAAGTATACTTGCGCGGCTACCTTGGTCGCGCAGGTGACTTGCGCGACCTAATTGGTAACCGCTCGGTAACCGCCCTGGGTCTTCTTTTTCCTATAAATAGACCCTGTGGGCCCCCCATTCGAGAAGATCTTTTTCCAGAAACTCGGATTGAAGCTCCCGACGCCCAAGTCTCTTCTCAAAGCTTCCAGAACACTTCTAAGGTAATTTCTTACCTAGAATGGAAGATCTAAAGAGAAGAAGGAAGGCCTAAGTGTTGAAACTTATCAAACACTTGCGCGCCGACTTAATTCCTTAAATATAACTTGTGCGTCCCTTCTCTGGAAGAACATCAAGAGGATTATAAAGGGTTTAATAAAGAGTCGCTCAAGTATTTCAACTCTGGTTGAAAATCGCGCAAGTATCCCTCATGTCGCACAAGTAGACTTGCGCGACCAATACTTGCGCGCCGCCGCAGGACTTGCGCGACTTTTAATACTTGAGCGCCCCTATCTTTTTGGGTGCCCATCTTGCCCATTTTCCCCCTCTTAAGCCATTTCACCTTTCCTATTCAAGATTCAGACTTCAAGATACTCTTCAAAACCATTTATGGCATGATTTCTTGATTTGACATCCTTGTCTGAAAGGAATTCTGTGAAATATCTCTCAAAACCTAGTGATTTAAATATCTTTATGTCACCAAAGATTGAGAGTTCATTCATTCAACCTCATCCTTTAAAATGAGAGAATCCTTAACCTGGGTCTCCTTTTCAGGAATAATCCCCTGTTATAAAACCTTTGATCTGGGCATCTTCCTCAGGAGTAAGCCCCAATCAAGTCCTCTAATCTTGGGCATCTTTCTTAAGAATAAACCCCAACCTCAAATATGGGCATCCTCTTCAGGAGTAAGCCCCAAACCTTAATCCCTAACCTGGGTCTCCTTTTCAGGAATAAGACTCAGTCATAACCTTGGACTTCCTTTTCAGGAGTAAGCCCCAAGTCCCTTAACCTGGGTCTCCTTTTCAGGAATAAGACTCAGTCATAACCTGGGTCTCCTTTTCAGGAATAATCCCCAGTTATAAAACCTTTGATATGGGCATCCTCCTCAGGAGTAAGCCCCAAATCTTAATCCTTAACCTGGGTTTCCTTTTCAGGAATAAGACTCAGTCATAACCTTGGGCTTCCTTTTCAGGAATAAGCCCCAAGTCCCCTTAAACTTCTCTTAACCAGTCATAAATTACCTTTGATTTGGGTTTCCTTTTCTGGAATAAAACTCAATCATAAGTCCCCTCCTAACTTGGGCATCCTCCTTAGGAGTAAGCCCCAAGATTAGAGTATTCAAAATCTCCATGAAGCACATATAACTTTGTGGACCCTGTTCATGGATTTTCTCTCTAAAAGTAAATCCTAAACCTTCATCTATCTGGGCAGTCATCTATACATAAGCCCCAAAACAAATTCTTATGATTGCATCTTGTATGGCACAATTGTCTAAATTTTACCAATACCTCTTGTTTCTCACACCGAGCATGACTCACGTGAGCTTAGAGTGTAAAAGTAATTATGACATTCATCTTTGAGCCATCAATCATAAACATCATATCCCATTCCTCGAACTACGTGGGTTCTGATTCCTTTTCCAAAACAAAGGATACGTAGGTAGCCCATTTATGGGTTCGATCCCAACATTGAAATAATCTATGTCCTTATGAATGACGATAAACTTCAAGTGCCCCACTGAGTGGCTTTAAAACCAGCCTGGTCATCATAAATGACCAAGAGACTTTTATATAAATGTTTTTTGAAGGATACCATTGACCAAGAATCTCTAAAACAGATATGGATGATTCTCTATTGATGAAGAACCTCGAATACGTATAAAAGATTCTCTAAATTTCTTGCATATTTAATCATTGATTGTTAAAACTAAAGAAGAGCACATTTTATACATGGTAATGTAATAAGGATTCACGAACATAACTTAAATCTATAAAGAGAGTCCCGGAGTAGACAATAATTCTCCTCAAAAAGGTGTGATGAGTCCGACCTCCCATCCTCTCGACCAATGCAAATTCCTAAGCCTCATTAGCCCACAAGCTAATGAGCGCCTGCCTTTGGAAAGTAGGTCCAAACGGATGTGGAATCATTGGATGTTTCCGGTTCTACGAACAAACCCGTTAGAAACTGATCGGAACGTTTGAATCTCCCGTCCAGGAGGTCATCCCCGGATTCCGCGCGAAACAAAAATGGTGAACCCGGCGTGAATCCTTAACCAAGTTAAAGTGATATTCTTCTTATCTGTTAGGCCCCTTGGGCCAACAAGGCAATCATTGACATATGATCATCCAAAAGATGCAGTAGCCGGATTCATCTTGATTATGTCTGTTACATGGAACAGGCACTCTTTTCTCAAGATCTTCTGCAGAAATGGCTTTCCTTAAATTCACCCCTGTGAATACTGCTGCTGTGAACACCTCTACTGTGAGGTCTGCTGCTGTGAAAACCAATGCTGCTACTCCTGCTGGAACGTCATCCGCTTTGAGGATGACATCACCAACTCAGTGTCTTCAACGCTGTGTTTCTAATGCACTGGTTAAGGAGTACCGTCGCAACGGTACTATCCCAACTCTGGAGGCCGCTCGTCAAGCCCTCCAAGTTAACAATTCTACCTGGTCGTCCGGACAACGGCGGCCAGCAATCAAGAAGCAGGCGGTGCTGACTACCGTCTCCAACCGTTTCAGGTCGTTATCCCCGGAACGCAATTTCCATTCACTCCCTTACTCCGAGAAAGTGAATGAGCAGGTCCCTCGGGGCCTTAATTCAAAAAGACAGGAGTCCTTCTCAAGGGCTCCCATCAACAATCGCCGCCAGACTCGTGCGGTAGTGCGCCCTCAACATGATGAGGGTACCGACTCCAGGCATTCAGCTCAGGTTCCTCGAACCCGAGCAGGCAAGATGAACCGCCAGAGACGGAATCCGGTTAACAATAGGCAGGTTGTCATCCCTGCCATCTCCGGAGAAGTCCACCAACCTAACTTGGTGGCAAACAACGAGCAGGCACACACACCTGCCCGTTTTAATTCGGCTGTCCAGCAGACTCGTCTGACAGCATCAAGCCGATCCCGCCAGGAAATTCCGGCAGAGTACCATAGGCAGGAACATACACCTGCTTATACATCATCAGTTAGTCAGCAGGCTCGTCTGACTACATATGATGGATCTCGTCAACCGTGTTTGGCGAAGTGTAATCAGCAGGCACATACACCTGCTAATACTAATCAGGCCTACCAACAGTCTCGCTTGGTAGCGCACGGAGAAGTCAGTCGGAAAGTCCCGACGACAAACAGGGGGAAGACTAAACTCTATGCCTCCACACTTGAGTACTGTCAGGATTCACTGACAGGAAAAGGAGGACAGGAGCAGGCACATACACCTACTCCAAGCCCGGAAAGGACGTATATCCCTGTTCCGGCGGCTGAAGTCACCAAGCATATTTTGTCAATGGTGAAAGAGCAGAAGCAAATTCCTGCTCATATTCTGGATGCTTGCCAGGATATCATAACAACTTCATCATCATCTCAGGGACAGACACATAAATCTATCCCTAGCAATGGAGTGACACATCAACGATTCACTCCGGAACAGACACACACATCTGTTCCAGTCCAAGAGGGTTATGGGGCATACTCCCCCATATCATACGGACAACCAAGTCAGGCACATACACCTGATTTGAGCGATGATCGTCAGCCTAACCTGACCATCTTTCCTGATCAGGCACATACACCTGCTCAGAGCAATCACTTTCGTCATCAAGTGGTTTCTAAAGCGAGTAAGAAGGCATCTAAGAAAAATATCCTCCCAGCACAGTCAGGAGATCAAAGGCCAATCTGCAACCAAGCCTTGCTCGATGCTGGAGTTCTTGAAGCCCTCAGACATTTATCTGTCGGAATTCAAGATTCTACTCCCTCAGTTCCCAATAACAGGAACATTAATTTTGAAGGTCTTCAACAGACACTTCCTCATGAATACTTGCTTCATGAAAATTCGGTCAATCTTGAAGTTTCTTCTTCAGATGAGAGCCACAGGAACCCTCTGTGTGGTCAGAAGACTAAGGAGCAAGAGATCTCATCTTTTGCTGTAACCCATCATGAAGGTCCTCCTCATGGTGATGAACTTCGCTGCGAAAGTCCTCTCCGCAGTAGTGATTCACGTTGTCTCGAAAATTCTTCAGAAGGCAATGTAGTGATGAGAAAGCCCTCCTATCTCGAGGCACTTGCAAACATAAAACCAGTCATGTCTGATGCTTTACTATCGGCAGGTGAAACTCTTTCTCCATCAGAAGATAGCATGGGGTTCAGGTTATTCTCCGAACCTTCCCTAGGTCATTCATCTTCCAGCATGAATAGTGATTCCTCTACCAATCTTGTTGAATCCGATGAAGCAACAAGGAAACACCAACTCTGGTCCAAACATGTAGAAGATTCTTCATTTAATGATAAAGAGGAAATGCTGAACATGAGGAAAAAACTGGCAAAAGGTGAAGTACCAGTCATGTTTTGGCCTTTGGCTGATTCCCAGTACGACATTCCAAAGATGTTGACGGATGATGGAATCCATGATATTCGTCTCAACATATGGAAAACTCATTGTCAATTAAAGAAGAAGGTATTATCTTACGATGAATATGAAAATCATCTTAAGATAATAGAAGGGTTATAACGCCAGATTGATTTGGAATCTCTATCAGTCTCTCGGTATCCGAAGGCTGAAAAGCAACAGAGAACTCTTCAACGTTCATGCCTTGGCGCACTAAGAAGATTGCGTCAGTTAATTTCCAATGCTCCATCTAATGTTCATATCGGAGGATGGGGTGTTCACGGAGCACTACATCTCACAGTGCTTTCCGGTCAGCAAAGCCCGCCGAAAATGGTCTCATGCAATGTTATTGCCCATGGCCGGCCACAGTCAATGGGCTTTGTTCATAATCAAAAGCTTGCTCGAGATCAAGCTTCAACTAGTTCCTCTCAAAATCAAGTATATAGAGAACAGGTTGTTGAATTGCTCCTACATCAAGCAGGTGAGAATATTGCACAAGCCTCTCGTCTGGAGCAAACACGTCATCAAATGACAGAAGTTTCGGAAATCATCCAACGGTCTGTTGAACCAGGTGATAAAAGTTGATACAGGTTAATGCATCCAGCTAATTTCCGAACTAAGATTCGCAAGATCAAGAGAGATTTCAAAAAGATCTCAGACATAGCATGTCAAGAGACACCCCAGCTTGCCAGACCGGGGACTTCTCTAACCCAACCCTTAGAGTCAACGAATGGGATTCGAGGAGTTGAGCGGAAGCAACAGGAACACCCCCAGTCCACCGGACTGGGGACTTTTTCAAATCTTCAATCCCTCCCTCAGAGAAAGTCAGTATTCTCTCGATTAGGGAATAAGCCTCAAGAGGAACGAAGAGCCAAGCTGTCAGGAGATTCTCTCCAAGTGACGGTTCTCCAAGAAATTCCTGAGGGATCAAGTCAACGGAATGCCATGTCTCATCATGGACATAGAAGGAGACAATATCACATAAATGGTGATAGAAAGGATTCCATGCAATATGCATCCATTAATGTCATCAATGCCGTTGCTGTTGATTCACCAGATGAGGCTCAATCAGAGGGATCAGACGAAGAGGTTCCTGCTCAAGAAGTCGTGCACACAGACCTAAATGAAGAAGATGTGTGCACACGTAATCAAAGGCTTACCCAAAATCTGGGTATTCCTTCAAGTAACCCACTTCCCCCTCTCTGAAAAGGATCCAATAAGGGGAAAGGTAAGAATCAGGTTACTTCTCACCCTTCCTCTGAAGGAGGTCAATCGCTCTCATTAGAGCAAAGGTTTGCACAACAGGAGGAAGAAATGAAAGAATTAAGAAGGTTGAATGCAGAACTACTTCAGAGTAGTCTTCTTCTTAAGAATGCTGAAGTCCAACAGCCGAAGGAATTTGTTGTAACTACTAAGATGGATCAAGAATATCCTCCTTTATCAGTACACCCACAGAGGTCTAATCCTACGGGTCAAACGCAACAACGGTTGGCAGCACTACCATCAGTTACAGCACCAACCACCATGTCTGTCCAAGCTCCATTCATTGCACCTACCCAAAACCAAGTTCAACCTGGCATTTCTCAAAAGTTAATAACTACTATTGAGTCATTAACAGCTCGGTTATAAACTATGGAAGGGAAACGGGCACAAGTTCAACCTGAAAAAAAAGTTTACCCTGAATGGGTAGATTCAATTTCTCCTCCATCTAGTTTTGGAAACCCTATTTTCCCTACTTTCAATGGATCAGGCGACCCTGAACAACATTTGACGCATTACGTATCTTGTTGTGATCCTATGATGGGAACTCCAGAGCAGCAAGAAGCAGTGAAACTCAGATGCTTCGTGCGAACCTTGCAAGGACCAGCTTTTGTCTGGTATACAAGCTTGAAATCCCGGTCAGTCATCGGATGGGAGGATCTTCGTCAAAAATTCCTTCTTCAGTTTAGCTCAACTTTGCCAAAAACGACAGTTTTCGATCTTACAAACTGCAAGGAAAGGGAGAATGAAAGAGTCTCTGATTTCATTGCTCGTTGGAAGGGATTAACGTATTCCTTGAGTTTATCACTCCCTCAGGAGGAATTGTTGCCAATCTGTGTGGCAAATTTGCGTGACGAATTACACACGCCATTGATCCCTGTGAAATACACAGGAGGGTTTCGAGACCTTACTTCAATCGCTCAACAGATTGAAGATTCCCTTATACAGGCTAAGGTTAAATCTCGTGTAATTCCATCAGCTCCAGGAAGAAGAATGGGTAAAGCAGAAACTGCTACAGTTATGCTTAAACAGGCACCTGTACCTATTTCTACTTCAAAACCTTCATCTTCTCGAAGAGCTCCACCTCCTGAACGCCAACAACAAAGGCTATTTCGTCCAAATGATCAAAAAGATCAACGACGAAAACAATTTTAGGATATGAAGAGTAAAACATACTCTTTCTGAAGTGAGCAAGTTCCTGGTTACTTCATTTCAGCTCTGGAAAATAATTTGGTTCAATTACCAGTGCCCAAGAGGCCAAACAAGGAAGGAGATGAAGACCGTCCCAATTATTGTCCCTTTCATCAAATGTTGGGGCATCCCATCCAGGAGTGTTTTGTCTTTAAAGACTTCCTGCAAAAGATGGTCGACTTGGGACAAGTAAAATTGAAGGGTTCTTCAGCTCATGTAGCGTGTATTACCGCTACAGATCCAGAAGAAGGAGGCGAGTGGCAGGAAGTCAAAAGCAAAACTGCGAAAATATATGATGATTGGATGGTCAGAAAGACAATCAATCGGACCCATTCCATTTTGCGAACACAATTGAAGAAGCCAATTGTGTCTCCTACAAAAGCTACAGTAACGCCTCCATCAAAGGACAAATCCTCAAAAGGGCAGCGCAATTCAAAGAAGAAAGAGGAATCAGGAGAAGATGAGTATGCATCAAAGCCTAAATTGTCTTTGACTCTGACAGATTTCATGCCATCTACTTCAAAGCCACGGGCACCGTCCCACCAAACGGCACAGCCTTAACAGGCTAATCAGGTAGAGTCTTTATCAGACGAAGAGTTAATCTTTGGTTCTGTTTAATCTCAATGGATGGAGAACACATCACGACTCCAACTAATGCCAGATTTCTGAAGAAGTATTTTGTATAAACACAAAATATTGTTCCCAGAACCAAGACTCTTACATTTGGTTCATACAGCAATGGTCCAGTATGACCTTAAACTGCAACTTCGTCCAACATGATGTTAAACTGTGTCACCTTCAATGTCCAAGATGACATTAAACTATATTGTGTCCTAGCAACATGACATTAAACTGTGTGGCACTTTCATCGTCGAGCATGACGTTAAACTGTAAAAAGTCCCCAGAACTGATATCCTCATATTGGTTCACCTTAGTCCTAGCTACATGACTTTAAACTGTACAGCACCAGTTCGTCCTTGCTATATGACGTTAAACTATACAGCAATGGTCCAGTATGACTTTAAACTGCAACTTCGTCCCACACGACATTAAACTGTGAAAAAGTTCCCTAAACCGTCCAGTATGACCTTAAACTGCATCATCCCTGGTCCATGTATATGACCATAAACTATTTGCAAATCCCTTATGTCCAGCAAGACGTTAAACTGTGACGTCCTAAATTACATGACGCTAAACTGTATAAAAGTCCCTCACGTCCGAAAAGACATTAAACTATATAATCTCAAAAGTCCAGTATGACATTAAACTGCACCATTCACGGTCCATGCATATGACCTTAAACTATTCGCACCTTCGTCCGACATGACGTTAAAATGGTACACTCTTTTGTCCTTACTGCATGACATTAAACTGCACAGTCCCCCTTTCATCCAATATGACGTTAAACTATTTTATCCCCATCGTCCTAAATACATGACGCTAAACTGTACAGAAAATCCTTGATAGGTCCTACATGACATTAAACTGTATTTTGTCCCTGCTACATGACACTAAACTGTGCAGCACCAATAGTCCTAACTGCAAGACTTTAAACTGCATAGTCCCCTTTTTTATGTCCTACATGACATTAAACTGTACATCGTTAAGGTTGTTATTACCTCTTGTTTCTCACACCGAGTATGACTCACGTGAGCTTAGAGCGAACATCAACCATAACACTCCCTTTGGGCCACTAACCATGTGTAAGTCCCAACAATTTTTTTTATTAGATCATTGTCCACAAGAACAACTTGATCATTGATTCATTCTTTAATTGAACTACACGGACTTTGATCCTTGCCCTCCAGGCTGGGTATGTAGGCAACCTCCCAAGGTTCAAGTCCAAAAACAATCTCTTCACATCGGTTCACCACAACCTCATATGATGTTGATTTGTGAAACCGCCCCTGGAATCAATATCTTTACATTGATTCACTTTCGTCCTAGTTATATGACGTTAAACTATACAACACTTTTGTCCGGTACGACAATAAACTACAATATTCTTTGATTTCCTCATTTGAGAGAGAACTATTATTGACATTGATTTTTCAATCATGGTTTTCATTTTCAAAAGACTACGTGCATACATGGTAATGCCTGAACTTTTTATCTTAGGTTAAAACCATCATTGCACTAAAGTCCCCTTTCACCCTTCACATGTACGAACCAAATTTGTACAAAGGGTAGTTCTAGAACTACGTGGACTTGATTCCCACCCTTATGGGATACGTAGGAACATTCGAGTGTCCCTCGAATCCAGTCCCAAGTCTTTTGGGCCTAACCCCAAATTTCACTTTTAGTCCCTTGGCTGAAAAGTCCTCATGAAAACACACACTGTGTATTCATTATTATGGTCCGAATTCTATGACCCTAAACTAAGATCACTCATACTTTCGTCCTGCACGACGTTAAACTGCATTTCAAGAACTACGTATGGCTTGATTCTCATTCTTATGAGATACGTAGTGAAGTCCAAGTTTCAATTCAGGACCCAGCCACAACATGATTATGGTTTTCATTGACCTATGTATCTCTATATACATTGGACAATACCCATATTTATGTATTATAATCCTAACCTTAAATATTTTCAGATCTTCATAACCCTTTTCATGACTTCTAGTCACAAAAATGTCAAACTTCTGAGAATTCTTTTGCCTGACTATGCAGCACGTGCCCATAGGTGGCCTTGCATAAACAGTCCACATAACAGACTTGTCAGCCAAGAGATGCTATTTATTTGACCATGCATCCAATGCCCATAGGTGGCCCTGCATGTTTTCAACCCCCTAACGGGTTTGTTAAATAATGGTAACTTCATTCTTGGGAAGAATGCCTCTTTTGTCCTTATTTGTCTTAAAACGACAGTATGTAGGGATCCGCAAAAAAAGCCATCCTTAACATATTTGTCTCATATCCTTTTTCATGATCTGAAAGTATTCAAGTCTATGGTTTATTCTTCTTCCCTACGTTTGGGTCAGACCTTCGCAGGAGTGATATTCATCCAGTTCTTCGATATTCTTGTTTGGAAATATCTTCTCCATATTCAAGTACCTCTTTCCATACAACAAACTCTATGCTTTAGAAAATTTGAATCTCCATAAACTTCTACTGGCTTTTAGCACTAGGAAAGTAAATTTCTGGGAGTTCTTTTTGCCTGACTATGCAGCACGTGCCCATAGGTGGCCTTGCATAAACAGTCCACATAACAGACTTGTCAGCCAAAAGATGCTATTTTATTTGACTATGCAGCCAATGCCCATAGGTGGCCCTACATATTTCAACCCCCTAACGGGTTTTGTTAAATAATAGTAACTTCATTCTTGGAAACTACTTCTTCTAATGCCTTTTAGCTCTTTTTTCATATCATTCCTCAGATTCAAATATTCTTAAGCCATAGTTTACATTTTTTTCCCCTCATACTTGAGTATGGTAATATGTTTTCAGATAAATTGTCAAGGAATTGAATCCATTTTTTTAATCCATTTTCGGTCAAAGCTATTTCGACCTTAAACATTATCCCCTTTATGTCCGGCGTGCATGACTTTAAACTGCCCACACAAAAGACAAAGGAACTCTGAATAAAAGTCAAGTTCCAGCTCACTAAATATACATTTTTTGTATGATTTAGGTAATATTGAGCAGTTAAAAGGTTCAAAGTTTGTAGGGTTATTTGTAATAATCCTAGTAAAAATCAAACTATGCTTACTAGGCCCATTGGCTTAAGTAAATTTGAAGAAGGTAATGAAAGAATGCAGGTACAAATGATTGGAGACGAACGTGTTTTTCATTGATACACAAGAGTTAGAAGGACATTCACAGATTGGAGTCTCTTCTCTTTTTCAAGAATTACAAGAGGCTTTCAAACATAACACTTCATTTGATTTACGGCATCCCGAGCTTCATCAGCAACCACCTGGAATTCATTCATTCAACTGGATACAAAAAAGAGATGCAGTGATACCAGCTCTTCTTGGAACAATTGTAAAATGATGTTCTTGAGTGCGGTTTGAGAAAATTTTCTGCTGATCAAACAGTGACTCTGTTTCTGTCCAAGAGACTTGGAAGATGGATACATGGATTTGAGAATGGAGCATTGGAAGTAAAGAGCCATTTGGAGAGAGTACTCTTTTCAGATATTGCTCTAATACCATGTTTGTCTTCTCTCCACCAACCGGTAGTGGAAAACATTTCAGCCCATGGGTTTTCCATTTTCATATCTGCAAGGAAATGGCATGCAAGGAGAATTTGAAAGTTCACACCATTGTTGTTGCTCTTAATGCACAGCATAACCGAAATGAAGGAGTAGCAGCGCAGCTGCATTTCAGGTGTATAGTTGTTTGCATTTGGAACATTGACTCCTTGCAAGTGACCATGACCACATAGAGACAGGTAGATGCTCTGTGGAAAATTAAGATGATATTTCTTCAAGTACTTAGCCAAATCTGGAAGAGTGTTGTCGCAGATGTCATAGTAATCATGGCCAATGATGTTCATCATGTCATCAATCTGCTTGCTAGACAGTTCATAAGCCATTCCAATTCCATTGGGAACCACTGAATCTGCACAAAAGATGAATAAACTAACTCTTAAATGGGTTTATTTTTCATAAATTTTGTGAAGAAATTTGAAAAAATGGCTAAGGCATTAAGGCGCGCAAGTCTACAAAATGGCGCGCAAGTATTCACATGCCGCGCTAGTTTTCGCCGCGCAAGTATAAACCGCGCAAGTACGAATACCTTTACAGGAGCGCGACATCAAGGAAAACAGAGCAGACTTGCACGGCTTAGGTGACCTGCGCGGCGAGAGCTCGAGAAGGTATGAAGTCCGGAAATCCGGATACTTGTACGGAGGCAAGGCCGGGTATTTATAGGCTCGGAAGCCTACCTACGCGCCGTACCCAGAGTGCTTAAGGCCTGCGCGATGCAAACTTGCGCGCCTCCCTCTACGCACTGAAGACTTGCGCGCCTCCCTTTTCCTTTGGAGGGATTCGATTTCCTCAGAGTCAAATCCTCATTTCTCTCCGGATCCAACTCTGAGGGGGGACTTTTGTTGACGCTCCTTTCGTCACAGAATCTAAAGATCGGAAAAGGGAAAATCTCAGCTGAAAGTGATTCATCCTTTGAAGAAAACATCAAAAATCGACAAAGGCCTTAACAAAGGATCAACAGCAAATCCACCGCGCAAGTAATACCACTGCCGCGCAGGTGACTTGCACGACCTAATTGGTAACCGCTCGGTAACCGCCCTGGGTCTTCTTTTGCCTATAAATAGACCCTGTGGGCCCCCCATTCGAGAAGATCTTTTTCCAGAAACTCGGATTGAAGCTCCCGACGCCCAAGTCTCTTCTCAAAGCTTCCAGAACACTTCTAAGGTAATTTCTTACCTAGAATGGAAGATCTAAAGAGAAGAAGGAAGGCCTAAGTGTTTAAACTTATCAAACACTTGCGCGCCGACTTAATTCCTTCAATATAACTTGCGCGTCCCTTCTCTGGAAGAACATCAAGAGGATTATAAAGGGTTTAATAAAGAGTCTCTCAAGTATTTCAACTCTGGTTGAAAATCGCGCAAGTATCCCTCATGTCGCGCAAGTAGACTTGCGCGACCAATACTTGTGCGCCGCCGCAGGACTTGCGCGACTTTTAATACTTGCACGCCCCTATCTTTTTGGGTGCCCATCTTGCCCATTTTCCCCCTCTTAAGCCATTTCACCTTTCCTATTCAAGATTCAGTCTTCAAGATACTCTTCAAAACCATTTATGGCATGATTTCTTGATTTGACATCCTTGTCTGAAAGGAATTCTGTGAAATATCTCTCAAAACCTAGTGATTTAAATATCTTTATGTCACCAAAGATTGAGAGTTCAATCATTCAACCTCATCCTTTAAAATGAGAGAATCCTTAACCTAGGTCTCCTTTTCAGGAATAATCCCCAGTTATAAAACCTTTGATCTGGGCATCTTCCTCAGGAGTAAGCCCCAATCAAGTCCTCTAATCTTGGGCATCTTTCTTAAGAATAAGCCCCAACCTCAAATATGGGCATCCTCTTCAGGAGTAAGCCCCAAACCTTAATCCCTAACCTGGGTCTCCTTTTCAGGAATAAGACTCAGTCATAACCTTGGACTTCCTTTTCAGGAGTAAGCCCCAAGTCCCTTAACCTGGGTCTCCTTTTCAGGAATAAGACTCAGTCATAACCTGGGTCTCCTTTTCAGGAATAATCCCCAGTTATAAAACCTTTGATATGGGCATCCTCCTCATGAGTAAGCCCCAAATCTTAATCCTTAACCTAGGTTTCCTTTTCAGGAATAAGACTCAGTCATAACCTTGGGCTTCCTTTTCAGGAATAAGCCCCAAGTCCCCTTAAACTTCTCTTAACCAGTCATAAATTACCTTTGATTTGGGTTTCCTTTTCAGGAATAAAACTCAATCATAAGTCCCCTCCTAACTTGGGCATCCTCCTTAGGAGTAAGCCCCAAGATTAGAGTATTCAAAATCTCCATGAAGCACATATAACTTTTTGGACCCTGTTCATGGATTTTCTCCCTAAAAGTAAATCCTAAACCTTCATCTATCTGGGCAGTCATCTATACATAATCCCCAAAACAAATTCTTATGATTGCATCTTGTATGGCACAATTGTCTAAATTTTACCAATACCTCTTGTTTCTCACACCGAGCATAACTCACATGAGCTTAGAGTGTAAAAGTAATTATGACATTCATCTTTGAGCCATCAATCATAAACATCATATCCCATTCCTTGAACTACGTGGGTTCTGATTCCTTTTCCAAAACAAAGGATACGTAGGTAGCCCATTTATGGGTTCGATCCCAACATTGAAATAATCTATTTCCTTCTGAATGACGATAAACTTCAAGTGCCCCACTGAGTGGTTTTAAAACCAGCCTGGTCATCATAAATGACCAAGAGACTTTTATATAAATGTTTTTTGAAGGATACCATTGACCAAGAATCTCTAAAACAGATATGGATGATTCTCTATTGATGAAGAACCTCGAATACATATAAAATATTTTCTAAATTTCTTGCATATTTAATCATTGATTGTTAAAACTAAAGAAGAGCACATTTTATACTTGGTAATGTAATAAGGATTCACGAACATAACTTAAATCTATAAAGAGAGTCCCGGAGTAGACAATAATTCCCCTCAAAAAGGTGTGATGAGTCCGACCTACCATCCTCTCGACCAATGCAAATTCCTAAGCCTCATTAGCCCACAAGCTAATGAGCGCCTGCCTTTGGAAAGTAGGTCCAAACGGATGTGGAATCATTGGATGTTTCCGGTTCTACGAACAAACCCGTTAGAAACCGATCGAAACATTTGAATCTCCCGTCCAGGAGGTCATCCCCGGATTCCGCGCGAAATAATCATAAATTTCTAAAATGTTCAAGTATTACTCATATGCTTATGATTTAATCCTTTAGGATTCATTGTTATGTTTTACCTTAATGATAATTGTTCCAAAATCGTTTTGTTTTTTACTCCTTAAGTAAATAATTAGCAAGACTATGTGTAGAAGAAATTCAAATTTAGTGATGTTTATGGGATATAGTAAATAAATGATGAATAATAAAATTTTTATAAATATATTATCAATAGTAAACTAAACATTTGTTTATGTGATTGTGATATTATTTGTGATATACAATGTCTAAATTTTTAAAATTATGTAAAATACAGTAATGTTTAGCTTGGGTCATCTCAGTTGGTATCTGATTAAGTTTTGATATTTTTAGGGGTTATGATAATAGAACCCAACTTAAAGAAACCTAGGTTGAAACCATAATAATATATGTTGAACTAAAATTATTCTAGTCTAAAATGATGGTGTCATAGTTTAAGACATCATAATATGGACTTCTCAAATTCAAAAGTTGTTCACTGTAAATTATTAAGATATTATTTTTTATTTTTAATATTAACCATTTATTGTTTTAATAAATGATTGAAACAAGGAGGATGTGAGTTAACAAAGGGTACAAAGGATCATGTGGTGGTCATTCGAATGAAAAAAACTAATCAGATGGTTGATATAGTGTATATATTCATTGAAATTATAATTCCCTCTTATGTTATCTATAATACCATAAATCATGTTGGCCACCCAAAAATTCCAAAGAGATACATGAAATCATGTCTTTAATCTAGAAAAAACCACCCTTATTTAGTCAGTATTCCAATACACAAAAAATTGAGAAATGTATCAAAACTATAAAATGATATTTTATGTTCTCGAGTGCTCCAAGCATGAGGTAATGGTTTTATCCATTTACCAACTTAAAGAAGAAGCTGAAAAATAGTGAAATCTAATTAAAAATACAATGAAAAATGAATTATTTGACTCTATATAATGTGATGAGTTTTATAAAACGTTATTCATGAAATATTTTCCATTAACTCTTTGATTGAAAATAAAGAGAGAATTGTTGGGGTTGAAGAAAGTGGACGATGAGTCCATGGGTACTTATTTAGAAACATTAATTATAATAATAATGTATACCTTTGGTTTTATAATTGATCCTAGAATAATGATCAATAATTTATTTTTAGGGATAAATACATGTATTTGAAAATCAATAGTTATAAGAGGCTTTTTACCTATTATGAAAATGTTCAATGTGCACTTAAGGTGGAGATATAAACCATAGACTCTAATTATTCCCATATTTATAGAGATAAGAAAATTAAAATATTGTCTCATGAAAAATAAAATGATAAATTACATGGATGAAAGAGAGATCAACCAACTTCATGCCAAAAATGTTTTAGAAAGAGACCAAAAAATTACCTTGAGGGATTAGGGAAGGGTATTATATCGGCTAAAGTAGGCCAGGAAACTCACAATGTTTGATGAAATACGAAGAGGAAAATTTAAAAAATAGAGGAAAGAAGGTATCAACTAAGACTCACCCACTTAAGTGATTCAAATTAAAGGAGTTTTTAATTTAAAAAATATATTCTCTAATCAAAGGTATAAGGAGGATAATAGATATAAATATCCTTAATGACTAGTAGAATAAGAAAGATCAATTGTTATCACAACTATTGAAGTGGAACACGATACTGAAGTGGTTAAAGGTTCACTTATTCTCCATTCAAAATATATAAATATATTATTTTATTATAATTCTTCACATTCTTTTATATCATGAATGTTTTCTATGAAATTCGACTCACCACCTTAAACATTGGATGTAGAATTATCCCTAAAAACTCCTAGTACTGTGATGAATATATCCAATTTATATATCTCTTACCCAATTGATTATTTTGGAATATACTTCATGTAGATATAGTTTTCCTTTCTTGGTGAAATTTTATGTGATATTGGGCATGGATTTTCTCTCCATGCATAAAGTTCATATCAATTCATGGAAAAAGAAATCTAATTTTATATCCCGAATAATCATATTTTAAAATATTAATGCTAGGATGATTATGAATAACCTTTAGAAACTACATAATTAATATGGGTATGGATATATAATAACAATATATACATGAAATAAATGGAAAAATAGGAACTGAACATTAGAGATATTCTAAGCGGAGCATGTTGGCATATTTCTTAAGAACTGGGCAGTCTTCCCCTAGAGCACAGGGTTGATTATTTAATTTAACTCATTCCAAGTTCTATGATTATATTAAATAGTACTTATATAATGGAAGCCATTATATTAGAATAAATAAATAAGAAACTTTTAGATAATTAAAATAAGGGTTTTAAAACCGCAAGTGATTCACCATGGGGAGAACTAAGACTCTTTTTCAAGAAGAATGATGGTTGAACTGAATGAAAATAAAATCCTTATTGAAAATAATGGGGAAAAAGAAAGTGGGGATCAAGGGAGTCTAAAATACCTATTTAATAAAGAGCCTTGAATTTTTTTTAAACATGGGGCAGAGATCCAAGAGATGAGAAATGGTATAGGGAAAAGACAAATATTAAGAATTATTTAAGATATCCAAAACCTTTTTTAAGTTATTTAATTATTTGGAGACTTACATTGGGAAAAAGACATTTTAATTTTCAAATGATATAATAAAATGACCAATAGGGAGATATAAGACGATTCATGAAGTTTATAATCAGTATAGAATCTAATTACACTACTTTGAGGGAGATAAATCTATCTTGTAAAATAGTGAGACTATCAAGAGGAGTTTGGGGCTCCGTAAGAAGGGTGTTACCTTCACAATATACGCAATTTATTCCTAAGACCATTGAGCTATGATAAAATTAGATTTACTATATTAGGGATCTTATGTCCTGTTTTTATACCTTATCTCATTCATAGCTTCCCATATAGACAAAAAAAAGTTCAAAAAACAACATTGCACCTTTTAGAGCATATCATTCACTGATGAATCACCATTCTATATTGAAAAGAACATGTGAAATGAATCAATAGAAAAATTGATACCCAAATGTCCACCTAGGAGA
Source organism: Viscum album (assembly GCA_963277665.1). NCBI lineage: Eukaryota > Viridiplantae > Streptophyta > Magnoliopsida > Santalales > Viscaceae > Viscum > Viscum album. Next base: position 177,523,738 of record OY728119.1, on the reverse strand, counting down.
TCCTAGACATAAGTTTCCCACTCACTGGAGAGGAAGATATGTACAATCATTTCTTCATGGTATGTAGTGAAACAATATAATTTGGATTCAACTTAGACCCCTTTACATTGAATATGGAATCCCATATTTTTATTTCATAAAATTTTCATTGAATGGAACAAAACATGCGATCTTTTAAAGTTTATTTTCATAAAAATTAGGAACATAATATATGAAAACATAAAACATTACTCCAATCAATGTGAAAGTGTTATTAATGGGTTCACCCTAAGCTACTTTTAAAACATATCATATCTTGGGGACATACATAAAACGAAAGGGATGAGAATAAGCCCAATAAGGGAATAAGAAAAGGAGACATTCAGTATGTGATCATATAAAATATCAATAAGAACATGAGTTATAAAAATATAACTTGATAAAAAAAATACGAGGAATATCATAATAAAAATAACATTAATAATAACATGTAAATGTGGATACAACTTTTCAAGGAGACATTAATAAGTATATCACCAAGGTTTATCACATGGCACCATAAATCAGAATTACTATTGTTATTCACCAAGGTATCATAAACAATTTCATCTCTAGAGACTAATTCTTTACCCAATGCATTAGAAAAAAAATCAGCGTTCATCCTTCTTATGTATTAATTAACGTGATACACATAGATCATAATAAATCATTTCACTAATAACCCATGGAGAATAATGAATGAGTTTCTTATCAAACTCATGAAGAACAAAAGTGCTTATAAACATGATTATTATATCATTATTAACTCAACAAATGTGACTAGGGGTTTTATATATGTAAATATTAGAATCAATAATTCATTTTTACATCTAGGTGAATACCCATAAAAAAGGGAGGAGTTTGGGTATTCATAAAATAGTATAATTTCTCATTTTAAAGAGAGAAATAAATTTAGTAGCATGATGGTTATAAAACATGGATTAAGGAAAGGGACAATGATAGGGAACAAGATTCTCTCATTTATAAAATTCTATTCATAATATAATGGGATAATATAAATTGGAAAAAAAATTAATGTATCAATTAGAAGACATACCACAAAATGGGAATGTGAAGATAAAATAGAAGTGGAAATTTCAATTACCTTAAAGAGTTTCTCATATATCTTGAGGATAGAACCTTGAGGGGATTAAAGACAACTTGGGGGGAGTCTTTGGGAGAAAAAATTACCATAAATTCATAGAGGATGGATTGGGAGTGAAGGGTAATGGTAAAATAGATGTGAATTTTTAGAAAAAGTGGAGTAATTGTTTAATAATTTCCAAATATAGTCCTCGAAAATCTAGGTTGTGGAAAACAAAAAACCATAGGATTACCTATGTTTTTTTTCATGGATTTAGAAATTTTAGTAAAAGTTTATTATATTTTAATCCCTTAGAACCAAAAACCAGTTTTAATACTTATTTATACATGGAAAAGTATATTTTCTACGAAATAATGTTTTTAAAATCAGATTTTCCAATTTAGACTTTGGAAAGTCACTTATAGGTTTGGAAATTTATTAAAAACTATTAAAATACTTAATATTAATAAAATTACATATTTTAGGACATGTATTTTGGTTTATTAGTTATTAAATAATTATGAAATAAATATGAAGTTATAAAATATACAGAAAGTGAAAATAGTATTTTTACTATTCGCTGAAGAATAAATTATTTTAGAAAAATATCAAAAATTCACACTAACCTAATTTTTATGTGATGATATAAAATAAAATATTTATTACATCAAATTAATTATCTAAATATTATAATTATAAATTTCAAATATAAACAACCATATATATTAAAAAATATAAGTTTTTAAGACACAAACAAATTACTGTCACTTATAAAAATTTCTTAGAACAACATAAATTTATTTTATAATTTCTATGAAAATAAGATATTTTTTAAAGTTTATTTCATTAAAAAAATAGTATTCATAATTCATTAGTTTATTATAAAAGTGTATATATTTTTTAAAAAATAAAATTCTTCTTTATTTGCATCTAAATTCAATTTATCAAATTATTATTACATAAAAATATATTTAATCAAACAACATTATTCTCAAATGGGATGGATGGAATAACCATTTTATTTATACAAAGGAAATTAAATATTATGCAACTAAACCCAGGACACATAACCCTTATTGAAATTCTGTATTCCCAGAGGGTAGGGTGTGCAATGCTAATATTTTTATGGGGTGGCTCGGTTAAAATTGAACGAGTGGTAATCTCTAATAAATTAAACTTATCCTTTAGGTAATTTCCTTTAAGCCTAACATTTTGAATCTCATCATGGTCTTGGTCAAGGGTGAATCCTAGTAACGCTATGTACCTCCTATGTTCTGACAAATGGGCTTCAAAATACATGAATCTTCTGGTTCAAGCCATTATTTCTCCATTCTACATTATTTATCCTTTTTCATTACAAATTATAAACACTAATTATAATTGTAATATTATTTCCGATGGGTATAGAACCTAATCATCAAATAGACCAAAAATTATATTAACCAGTGGTCATATTACTATTCTAACAATCACATTTATCCCTATAGGTATCTCTTCATTTTTTCACTCAATATCCACTATAATTCCTCCTAAGGTTACATTTTCATTTTCTAATATGTTAATTGGATTACTAATATTCCGTTTCATTTATATATTGTTAGTTGTGGGTTGATGATTCTAGTAGATTGAGGTAATCTAAAATTTCATATTTTAGCTTTAATAATATAGTTTTTTGTCCAATTTTAATGTTTCGTATTTTCATTGGTTTCTTAGATGACTAATTTAATGATCTCTATTAATGAGTTAATGTTCTGTGGTTTCTATATATTTTTTACATGTATAATATTATATAATATAAAACACATTTTCTCAGGAAACAAATATTATTTAAAAAACCTTGGTCATTACATTCTTCCCCCCCTTTTAATTTTCATCCTTGAAATTTTAACTCATATTCTCTAATGAGAATTGGTGACTGTACTTATATTTCCTTATTTCCTTTGGTTCCTATGTCGTATCTTCACACTTATGGATCCTCTAAAACAATTCAACAAGGTGAGATGTCTTGTTGTGTAAAACATTGTCTCTAAGGTCCACGATCTCCACCACCTACTCTTCGTAAGTGGTGTCATGTCCCTGTAGAACCACCTCCAGATTTATTAAAAGTGAGGGATCAGGTATGTACTTACATATGAGAGATACATGAAATACATCATGAACTTGAGGTTGATTTTGTGAAAGTTATAGCTGATAGGAATCTACTTCTATGTGATAAAGGATTTAAAAGTGTAAACTTTATCTAGGTCTAAGCTTCCCTTTCTTTCTAAACCACATGAATCTCTTCCAATGTGACATCCAAAGGAAAACTTTGTCTCCGAAATTAAAACCCATGTCCCTTTAATGGTTGTCAGCATAGATCTTCTTCCAAATCTAAGAAGATTTTATATGTTATTAGATGGAATGAAAGTTTTCTATCTTCTCATGTAGAATAATGAAACCAAATATATTTCTCTCAAAAAATGTATCCCTAAAAGTAGGAGTTATACAACACTTTCCATATAAATATTCATAGGGTTCATTCTTGACTACTCGAGTGGAAGGTGGTGTTGTATGATAACTCAACTAATGGTTGGTGTTGATATCATCCACCGTTAAATTCCATTGATAATTTTATCATCATGTACTCAAGTTTTTAAATCGTACTCTCATATTAGACATCAGTTTGGGGGTGATAGAACGTATTGAAATTCAATTCAGTACTCATTGAATGTTGAATACTTCTTCAAAATTTAGATGTGAACCTTTGATCATGATAAAACATTATTGAAAGTGGTTCCCCATGAATCCTCACAACTCTCTTTACGTATATCTTGGCATGTTGGTCAAGATAAAAATCTTCTAAAATAGTGATTAAATGGGTATTCATAGTGAGTTGATCCACTATAACCTATATAACATTGTTTCCTTTGGATATTCTTGGGAGACTAGTGATAAATTGGTAGTTATATTGTCCCACTTAAATATTAACATGGGTAGTGGTTGCAATACCATTTATTATGTTTTCACTCTACCTTCACTTTTTGACACACTAAGCACCTTGCAGTTTAGTCGATAATCTCTTTTTTCATATTATCCCACCAATAATGATTATAAAGGTCCTTATATATTTATGTTCTTATAGGATGCTTAGATAATGTAGAGCTACGAGCTTCATCCATCAGCTCCTTTATATCTGGGATAAATGGGACACATAGCCTTGTATTAAATTTCAGTACATATTCTGGATCAATAATGAATTCATGAAACTTACCATTATTTAGAGCCTCTATATTCTTCTAAATAAAAGAATTTTTATTTAGGAACTTTTTTTATTCTCTAGTAATAATGTTTGGGAAATTATATCATAATGTATTGATGATGTTCCTTAATTTAGGATTCCCATATCCAAACTTGGTAGTTCCTGGATCAATGGTTCTCAATAAATCCTCATAATTTCTAGAATAATAGTGTATTTCATACTTTATGCATCAATGAGTTTTTTCTCTTCTAGGTTAATAATGAATTGAATAATCATATTATTTAGGAAGCTCTAAGCATCTCCTTTTTCATGTGTTTAATTCATTTTTCATTAATATATAATTAAAATTTTTGCGGTATGTGTATATATCACATTTCACCCCATAATGATAGTGCCTATATAGTTTCATATAAAAAATAACTACAACTAACTATAGACCATGCATAGGATAAATTTGTTCATGAGGCTTTAACTGTATGTATTCATAAGCAATCACCCTATCATATTTCATGAGGACACACCCAATCCATTTCATTGATACATCATTATAAATACAAAATAATTCTCTAATAGAGGGTATAGAAAACAAAGGTGCAATAACCAATCTATTTTTGATTTCATAGGAACTTTTTTCACATAACATTGTCTAGATGAACTTAGTTCCTTTTTGAGTTAACTTGTTTAGTTGATTAGAAAGTCCAAAAATGTTTTTTACAAACCTCCTATTATATCCTTCTAAACCAAGGAAACTATAAATCTCAGTTACTATTGTTTGATAAAGCCAATCCTCTATATCCTTTTTCATGGTAGGGTCAACTGAGATTCCTTCATTGGTTATAAAGTTACCCAAGAATGCACCTTGTTGTTACCAGAATTCATATTTTATGACTTTTCAAAATAGATTCTCTTTACTTATATTTTTCAATATAACCCTATTAAGATTCTCATGTTCTTCTTGAATTTTTTAATATATCATAATATCATCAATAAAATCTACCAAAAATTTATCAAAATAGTTCTTAATGACTCCATTCCCTAAAATCCACAAACATACTAGGAGAATTAGTCAAGCCGAAAGGCATAATGCAAACTCAAAATAACCCTTATCTTGTTTGGATGGTAGAATTTGGAATATATTCTTTCTTCACCCTCAATTGATGATACCCATATCAATGTTTTTTCTTGGATATGAATTGATCCCCCAAAGCTGGTCAAATAAATCACCAATCCTTGGGAGAGGGTACATGTTCTTCACTATGATTCTGTTAAGTTCACTATAATCAAGGCATAGCCACATTGATCCATCATTATTCTTTACAAAGGGAACATTTTATCCCCATGGAGACACACTTGGTTGGATAAATCCATTCTTTCAAATATCTTGATGTCATTTATTTAATTTCTGTAACTCCAAATTTTCTATTCTATATGGGGTCTTTGATATCATATTGGATTCATGCATGAGTTTAATGGATAAATATACCTATATTCTTGGAGGATGTTTAGGTAACTCTTTAGGAAATATTTCAATGCATTCCTAAACTATGGGGAAATTCTCAATCCTTACAATTTCATTTCCTTTTCCCCCTTAACCAATAATCTCTATAAGAAAGGCTATGTGAAGTGTTTCTAGAGAATTCATAGGACAAGATATCACTCCTTTAAAAATAACTATAGGTTCTCCATTAAAAAATATTGGAATTTCATTTCTTATACAGTTGAATTTAGCATTATACTTTGAGATCCAGTCTATCCCTAGTATAGTGTAGAATTCCTCCATGGGAATGAATTCTAAATTTGCGATGAGATTGTACACTCCAATGTTAATACTAGTGTTTATAGAGACTGTTTTTCTAGGATAATCCACCCCAAGGGTCTTGAATGATAAAATCTACATCTAAAAGGTCATGGATTGATTATAAAATCTTTGAAAACATGGATGAAATAATGTAATGCATAAAATCATAATAAAACAATGTACTTATTAGCTTTTAGAGAACAACGAGTGTACCATCCACCACATCATTTGGAGCCTCGACTTTATCCTTCATGATAAAAAATTCCTGAACATAGTCCCAGGGTCTATGATGAGATTCAAGGTGGTTTCCCTCCATTATATTCTGGTATGGACATTTATTGGAAATGTGCCCAAGCTATCCATAACAGAAGCATTGAACTATAGGATAGAACTGTACCACCTCCCCTTCTTCATTAGTGTTGAGAAGTTGGAAATTTACTACAACATAAAATTTATAATATATATAAACATATATTATACACATGTATCACATTTAATACCAATAAATAAGTGACCATATTTCTTATTCCCACACTTATTACACGTGGGAAAGACACTTTCTCTCCTACTCTTATGTGACCAAAATTATTCCTTGAGTTTGGATCCATTTATCTCTTCTTTTAATTGGACCTATGTAACCACTACATCTCTCTAAACTCCAATACAACCTTCATATAACTCCTCACTATCTCCTTATTTATTTTTTATTTTTTATTTTATAAATTCCTCTACAGTTAGGGTCTCAGTCAACCAAAGAATCTATCATCCTTTACCTTAGGATCCTTAACAATGTTATAGGTATATTGAGAAAATCTTATAAATCCCTTTTCATATATTTCCACTAATTACTATTCATTATGATTCAACTCTAAGAATTATTTATCTATTTGTTTTTATCAAATGAGGAAAATATTTATATAAAATGATTCCCTTAAACTCTTCCCACTCTATAGCATAAATCACCCATCTTGGTTTTGTGTTTTTAATTAGTTTCCACCATTGATCAAATTTTTCTTCTAATCATCATACTACTAGGGTTAATTTCTCTTGATCTGATCAACAATGTAGATAAAAGATCTTTTTTATAGAGGTAATAACCAATAGTCCAGTTAATCCATTAAAAGAAGGTGGTTGTTAATGTATGAAGGAAACAACGACAAGTTGTTCCCTTCGAGCTGAATCTTGTCTCTCAACTTGAATCAATATATTATTCATAACTTATGATAGTTGGTTAATCACCCTCACTATGTTTTCAATTCCTACATCCGTCATATTAGGAAGGACTCTAGTGCACCATCCAATGCACTCATCATTTATTATGTTACTCCAATTTCATGAAAACATTATAAAAGAATAAAACCTTAGTGAGAAATGTGTTACTTTTCGGAATCTTATAATTATAAAGGGAGTTTATTTCTTAAAACATCATGATTAATTATTATATTCATTAATTTACTCTTATAAAAATTAAATATTCTATACATACTTCATAAAAGTTCATAAAAATCTGGAAATTAACCAAATATATCCCTCAAGAGTGTCAAACTAGGTGTAGAGTAGGATATTTTGTTGTGAACTAATTCCCAATCATGTCTATATCAATACAATATTTTGGGGTTATTTCCACTAGGTACACTTGTTCTATATCTACATCCATTTGTAGTATCCAAACATGGATTCCATTACTTTGAAACCACTCCTTTAATAATTCACCAAAATTATAAGATGTTTTCATATATTTGAACTTATTTATGGGGTTGTTACTAGTGATTTCATTTCCTAATTTTCAAAAATAACTAAACAATCCTTTCATAGTAATAATGGAATCCCACATTTTTATTAGATAAACATTTCATTACATTGAACAGAGAAAGTATACTTTAAAGTTTAGTTTCTTCAATTTTAGGAACATAATACATGAAAAGATAAATAATTATTATAATCCACATGAATGAATTCTTCATGGGTTAAACCTAAGTTACTTTTATGACATATCATATTTTGGGGACATAAATCAAAGGAAATGGGTGAGCATGAGCCCAGTAAGGGAATAAGAAAGGGAGACACTGAAAAAGTGATCATAAGGCTTATCAATAAGAACATGAGGTATAAAAATATAACATGATCCGAATATCATAAAGAATATCATAATAATTATAAGATGAATTATAACATGTTATTGTGGATATAACATTTAAATGATATATTCATGAGCATATCACCATGGTTTATCACCAAGGTGTCATAAATTTGTCTTACCAATGTTATTAACCATGGTATCATAAAACATGTCATATATAGAGACTAATTATTTAAAATTTAATGTATCACTATCAGGGTGCACTCTTAATATGTATTAATTAATATGATTCACATAGATCATAATAAATCATTTCTTTAATAACCCATGGAAAATAAATAACAATGTTCTTATAAAAATCACGACACACAAAAGTTCATAAAGATATGATCATTATATAATTATTAAACCATGAAAAGAGAATGAGGGTTTTATATATGTAAGTACATGAATCAATAAATAATTTTTACATCTAGTTTAATAACCATGGAAATGGAAGAGGTTTGGGTATTCCTAAAAAAATTAATTATAATTTCCCATCTAAAAGAGAGAAATAATTTCGACAGCATGACAAGTATAAAAAATGGATAAAGGAATAGTAAAATGAGAAGTGACAAGGGTTTACCATTCATAAAATAAAATTATTACAGTAATGAAATAATATATAGTGAAAAAAAAGAAAATAGTTTTTTAATTAGAATACATACAATAAAAGGGATCTTGAATTGAAAAGGGAATTGGAGATTTACCATTCTTCGAAGAGTTGATCCTAAATATATAAGATGGAAAATTGGGGGATATGAACATCTTGGGGGACAATTTTGGAGGAAAAGTGAACAAAAATTAAGGAGGATAGATTTAGAGTGAAGGGGAAAGGATAAATGGGTGGGTATTTCTAGCAAACATGGAGGAATTGTTTAATAATTTCCAATCATAGGTCCTTGAAATCTAAGTTGTGTAAAATATAAAATAATTATCTTATCATTATTTTTTCTCATGGTTGAAGAAATTCAAGCCAATTTTTATGATATTTTAATATATTATAACTGAAAAACATTTTTTAGAACGTCTTTGGGCATGAAAAATAACATTTTCCACAAAATAATGTTTTTAAAGTAAAATTTTCCATTTTAAACTTTGGAAAGCCACTTATAGGTTTAGAAATTGATTAAAATATACTAAAATGCTTAATATTAATAAAATAACATATTTAAAATCGTTTATTGTGGTTAATTAGATATTAAATCATTATGACATAAATATAATTTCATAAAACATACCAAAAATCCAAAACTGTATGTTTAGTATTCACTGAAAAATAATGTATTTTAGAAAATTATCAAAAATTCACTATAACCTAATTTCAACATGATGATTTGAGATATAATATTTTTTATATCAAAATAATTATCTAAATATGATAATTTTAACTTCTATATATAAACATTTTTATTTATTAAAAAATATATGTTTTTAAGAGATAATGAAATTTACGACACTTATAAATATTTCCTAGGACATTATCAAATTGTTTTTTAATTTCTATTTAAGAAAGTGTGTTTTAAAATTCTAGTTAAATAAAATAAATATTATTCAGAATACATGAGTTTATTATGAAGGGGTATATATTTTATAAAAATCATGATTATTCTTTATTTCCATCCAACAATCAATTTTTATAATTGATCTCGAACATATATTTTATTAAACAAAATTATTATCAAGATGTGATTTATGGAATAAAAATTTTATTTATACAAAGGGAATTACAATTTATGTAACTATTACCTAGACATGTGACTCCTTATTACACTTGTTTAGGCCCTAAGGGCTAGGTTTGTGATGGTGGTGGTTTCATGGGGTGGCACAATGAACATTGATCGAGTGGTAATCCCCACTAACTTGAACATCTCATGTATCTGATTTCATTCAATCATCAATTGTGGAATATTGTTTTGGGATTGGTCAAGGGTAAACCCTAGTAATGCAACTTCCCTCAAAGGTTCTGAAAATGGGCTCTAAATGGCATTAATCTACCGGTTGAGTCCATCATTTCTACATTTAACATCAATTAACCATTTTCATTACTACCTATAAAAACTAATTATAACAGTAAAATTATTACCACTGGGTATTGTTCTCAATAGGTAAATAGAATAATCGTCATATTTAACCAACTGTCATATTTATATTACAATAGTCACATTTCTCACTATAGATACTACTTTATCCATTCACTTAATATTCACTAAAATTCCTCATAAGGGTATATTTTTATTTTATATTATGTTGATTGGTTTACTAATAATTTTTTTCATCTATATATTGTTCGTCATGGGGACAATGATTCCAGATGATTGGGGCGATCCTAATTTTCCTATTTTAGATTTAATATTTAATATTTTTTCCAATTATAATGTTTGGTATTTTCATTAGTTTCATATTTGACTAATTTAATGATATTTAATAATGAGATATGGATTTCTCATCTCCTCTATATTTTTTAAATGTATAAATTTATATAATATAATACAAATTTTCTCAAGAAAAATATATGATTTAATAATCCTGGGTTATTATAGTGAATCTCATTATCAGTAGATATAAAATAATGGAAGGCTCACCATAATAGAAATTTTAGCTTAGCTGGAATGGTCTAGTCCCAACATAGAGAACCTAGTTGATTATCTTTAGGTGAATCATGAATAATCCTAATGAAATCCTTTTCATTAAAATGGACTACAATGGAAGTAGTGAAAAATCACATTTTATCTTTATTAACCATAGAAATATTATTGAGAATATTGGGTTTATTAAAATATAGAAAAGTAATTTGGAAATTGATAAAGGCCCAGGATGATTTGAAGATGATGTTTGGTGTGAGAAAATAGGTGAAGAGGTAGCTCCCAAACTAGTAGACTTTCCATAAGGAAACCTCTCCACTTTTAATCACCCAATGGGAGTGCAGAAGATGAAGATGGATTGGGTTTTTCATTCTCCTCCATAAGGGAGAATTATTAACAGTATATGGAGTCGCTCCATATTTTATCTTATGTAGCCATCCCACATTTCTAGTAATGACGTACCATGCTATATAATGTTGTATACAATACATGGATTCCTTAAGACTATTAATTTTAATATCATGTATAGTAATAGGTCTGGCTAGCATCTTTAGTCTAGCCCAATGGTGATTACATCCCATCTTTGAGTCCTAATGAAAAATATTTATTTCACCCTCAATATATAGCATGACCCCTTTGGGAACTCAAACGGTAAACATGACATGCATGGGGATGGATGTAATAAAACAATTGATGGGGGTGATATGCCCACCACAAGGTAGAAGCCTACTCTTCAAGATAACGATACTTCATATAATCCATTAAACAAATTTATAGAAATGAATTATCATGACCCTAATTGATGAGAGGAATTTACTAAGATATTACATGGGTAATATTCCTCTATAAATTTACAAAAAATCACCAATTCTAGTAGCTCAGATAAAAGTGCATGATCCAGAGAAAAATAAAATTCATTTAAGGGGGGAGACCTTTTTTCCACCACATATTTCATACATAGATAAATTATTTTTAAATAATTTTATTTATTTTCATATTCCATTTAAAAAATATAGTATTTTATCAGTAAAGAAAAAGTTAGATATTATAAGTCTCTCATAGCATCCCATGTATTAGAGGATAGAGCCTAAGGAGATATCCTTATCCCTGATCCAGCTGAGTGGGTATTGATAAATGAAAAACAAGGAGGGATAAATAGGGTATCCTTGGATAATCCCTATTTTATATTTAAAGAAAAAAAATTTCCTTCCTTACAAATAAAAATAAAACTTGTTGGATGACATTATACAGAATGAGATATCACAAAATTTCCATGAAAACATCAAATAACGCATAACATTGATACTGAAACTCCATTAGAAAGTATCATATGCATTTTTAATGTAAATATTTATCATGATATTAGATCTAACTACTAACCTATTATTATTTTTATCATATCTTCCAAAAGTTCAATTAAACTTGAATATTTCTATTTTTTAGAAAACCATGTTTCCCTTTGACACTATCTGGGTATGGATGTTAGAGATCACTTTGTTGATAAATTTGGAAAATCATTTGTAGTATAAGTTCTATAAACTCACCCTTATAATGTCTCAAAATTTCAAAGGAAACTTAAATTTTCAAATGAGATCTAGAGAGTTAGAGTTGGGGGATCTCAGAGAGTGTCCACCAGATAAGTAGTCATGGATATTTCTGATCAGGTACTGTTTTATTATATATAAATAAGCCATATAAAAGACACAATGGAGACTAACTTGGCCTGTACCGCTAACTTATATAAAAGTACTAATATTTTGAATGATTTAAAATGATTTTATAAGTGATTGAAGGAAACAATCCATCATCTCACTGATAGAGGCTGGTAAGTTTCTGAAGAAATATTTATCGATGTATTCTTTGGGATATCATCCCCATTCAGAAGACCATATATCATAGAGAAAATTTTGAAAATGGTAACTGAAATTTGGTTCATATACTTTAATTTCACTACTATAAGAAATTGTTAGAACATTAAATAGTATTACAATATTATGGGGGGATGAATTAGGGTATAATAGTTAAAATAATTATTCTTTTTATGAGTACCTTATTCTATCAGCTTTTGAAATACTTCGTGTTCTTGATATTCTTATTCTTAATGAGAGATGAAAGTAGTATATTAGAAGATAATTTTTACTTGTTTCACCAGCACTAGGATATTCCAAGTATTATTCATGTTAACATTATTGTGCACTAGATTCACCAAATCACAATGCTTTTATGGGTACATTTTTTGGGGCAGTCTCACTGGACTTCCTAGTTCACTACTAAAAACTATTGGAGAACTCATTGCTCCACCTATTGAATCCTTCCTGACTCACATGAATATGATGAAAACATACACCAATCATGGTATTTATCTTCTGTAAAAGTATTTTCAAATTAAATAGATAATTTGACTATTGGAACAACACCTCCATCGACATTTCACCTACTACATGGAATTTGAAAAAATAGACAAAATTACTCTACTTCATTTCTCTCTTCTATTTTTCTTTTTGGGAGATATAGATAAAAATATATAGATCTCTATAGATTACATTGTCATTATACCCTTTGATGTAACTACCATTTTAAGAGTCATAAAGGGATCTTAAATTTTCCCATTAACATCAAGTTGAAACTATGTGGATATTTGAAAAAGAAATAACTACGCAGGAATACCTCCACTGAAAAAATATGCATTTTGAAAAATTGGGATAACCCACTGCACTATGACCATATTCTTTAGTTTTAAAACTTTTTATGGTCCATTATAATAAAACCCCTATCAAATTTGTTTGACCCTTCATTTATAGATTACCTCACACATTCATGTATCTATTGTTAGATAGGGATATTATAATATCCTCATACAAATATGTATGGTCTATATAGAGTTTTTTTAGTAATATTGAAATTTTTCTATTTCCCTCAAAGACAAGTTTTTATACCTAAAGGTTGATTTGAAGGGGTTGAATGGTGGGAAATCACTAACATTGGGTACAATGTCTTCCAATGGTTTCCAACAAATTTTGTTTGTGGAGCTAGAAACGGCCAATGGATCTCATATCCCTGATTCATGGATCTACTTTCCAAAGGAAATTGTTCATTTTTTAAATTTTACAATGACACTTAATAACTCTAATTGGTCAATAGGATATGATTCCAGACTCATCATACCATTTTGGGGTGAACTATTTCCTATTTCGAGACTCTCTTATAGATTTAAGATATGTTCATGAATCCTTAGTTCATTACCAAGTATGTATATATATATATATAATTACTTAGGTAATGATCTATTATGAATAAGCATGGTCTAGGAATCATCTATATGTATCCGAGGTTCCCCATTGATGGTTACCCTCTATGGATGAATTAAGGATTCTTTGGTGATTTATTAGGATGTTGTTGGTCTTTAAGCCAATTTGTGAGGTTCTATTGAGTTTTCTATTATCAAGGGATAAAAGAGTGGTTTTAATACATATGATTGTGAGGGTAATAAAAACCACATAGTTTGGTGCCACATAACAGGAACGTCACCTTTTAAGGTTATGTGATGATTACCCAACCATACAGTTTAACGTAATGTGGCAAGGACACCTAGGCGGAAGGTGCATAGTCAAGAATTGTGTGGGACTTATACTGAGGTGGATTGAGGGACCAGATAAAGATGGGATCTCTCAAGTGGACATGAACCTACTAGGGATGTGGCCTAGATAACATTAGGGTAGATTTGGGTGCTGGTTTTGGACCTTAGGGAGGCTTCCTACTTATCCTAGTTAGATGGGAATCAAAGCTGACATAGTTTAGTTTGTTTGAGGTTATGCGTAGAAGATTCCAACAAGAGGGGGAATAATTTGGGCTTACACTTAGGAGATTCCCAATTGAGGTTTAAAGTTGTGGCTTACATCTATGAATAAGGCATACTCGAGGAAACAAAATTGGGGATTATAGTCAAGGGATTCTCGTCCAGTGTTGCTTTATTGGGAATATGGCCCTTTGAAGGTTGAGATATTCATTTGGAGATTATACCATGTAGGAGGCCCATATGGGGAATATGGTTGGGGTTTACACATGGAATCATCCTATTTGGTTAGGTATTGTGCATATTTCATGATCACCACAAACCTATAAACCCATATGAGTCATGACCAGTGTGACAAACAAGAGGAAGAAGTGCATATGAAGATTGTGTGACCCACCCTATCCAATGATGAATGGTGATAGATCCCAAAGGGAGGGGAGAGGTATTGAACTATGCCCATATACTATACTATTTTTTATCCAAGATAGTCACATTTTGTGATCTATCCATCTTTGTCCTAGGTTGAGCTTAAGAGGATAAAAAGTGGCACCTCCTGCAAGAAAGGATAGGGGCTTACCACCCAAACATTGGTTTGGGGAGAAAGAGAGAAATGATCAACCATGGAACTTATTAAAGGGAATGTTCAATGGTTCCTATCAATCCCTAGAATGTGGAGGATTACATACGACTACCAAGGATGGAACTCACATTACCATAGCAATGTAAACACAAAGATATTATGAGGGCCCCCCTTATTATAGAGATTACCCACATGACTCCACTTACCAGGGGTTTGTAAAATTGAATGGACACACTAATGTGACCAATGATTTTATCATATATATTAGTAAACTTTTGAGGAGGCCTTGGCCTGATACCATTAGAATAGTTCACAAAGGGGCCAAAATGGGAGGCAGTGATATGACATAAGGGAGTGATGGGAACCATATAGTGGAATGCCCTAGGATACCCCATTCCGAATAATAGGTTATTATGCCGGATAGGGTTCCCTCCGCATATCATGGTACTATGCTGGTGAGGGTATCATATGTGCAACCCTATGCTATGAAAATATGAGTTTGGCTTGTGTATCATGCTAAATCATGAGGCTAGGTTCCACCTGCGTAGAATTTTTCGACATAGGTTCAGGTTCGCCCTGCATGTAATTTTTCTATGCGAGGTAGGGTTCCACCCATATAGCATTTTCTATGTGGGATGTTTATCCATAATGGGGAAATCAGTGTTTTGTAATGTGGTTTTGTGTTCATAAAGGGTTTTTAGGTTTGCGGATCACTAGATGATTTATTTTTTTCTTACTACTATGTGGTGGGGTTTTACCTACCAGGAAATTGTCAAAAGGATCTAGTTCTCATGATTCCTCATTTCTCATTTGCTTCATCTTTTTGGGTTCAGTGTCTTCAGTATGTCTGTCTATTCTATTGGTCCTCCTTTTTGTTCTCCCTCAGGGTATTATATATTGAAGAGAGGGGGACTAGATACTCAAAGGTTTGGCAGTCCATGGAGGGCCACATGTGTAATTTTTTGGGATCCCAAAAGGGTGGTTTGGCCCTCAAGTGACTCATTCAGTGGGGATCCATCATTCTTGAAGGGAACCCATCACTTATAGGGGAATAAATCATTTCCTTGGTCCCACAAAAAAAATTATTTTCATTTGCGAGAGCCGATGATACCTATTATTCCCACAATCTATTTAGTTTATAGGGAATATTTATTCATAGTGGGCCAAAATTACCAAATCTATCCCAAAAATGATTTCAATTCATTAGAGGGAACCAGTGGCACCACCTCCTTCCAGGAACTACTTCATTCGTAGACGCATCACATCACGGAAGAACACCATGAAGAGCAGCGATCCATGAAGAGATTTGTGATTTTTGGTTTCTCCACTTTGAATATTTTTTTTAATCTTGTTTAGGTTTTGTTTCTACCATTTTCCAAATACAATGAAATTCTCTACTTCTCATTTTTAGGACCCAACAAATCCCCCCCACTAGAAAGGGATCCAATCGAGATGAAGAGGAGGTTATTCTGATGTTGAAATCATTCCAACATTGAAATGTTTCATGGTACACAAGTATACCCATCAGATGGGAATACACCTATAAATAGGCATTCCAGATCATTTTTCATTTACAGATTCTCTTGGAAAACTCAGTTCCCCCACAAACTCTCTCGACCACATATTAAATCTGCAAACTGTCTCCTTTGCGAATGCCCATGTCCATGAACCAAATTTCATAACCTGTGAACAGAAAGGCTTATTTGAAAATAGTAATTTTATATTTTCACATGGAGGGTGGATACTTAACATATTAAAGTGTTCCACAAACCTTCATTTCATTGGACAATGATTTATTGGACAGTGCCTTTGTGAGCTTTTCATATTGATAGTTCATGAGTGGGTGACTTCATGAAGTGATGGATCATAATCTTTTTCCTTTTCAAATAGATGGTTCAAGGTAGGATAAATTCCATGAACTGATGGTTCATGGGCCTTCATACTTTTACATTCTGGTGAAATGTAATTTCTTATAGTTCATAACATTTATGAACTTTGATGAAGGAGATATGATAAACCCTTCACAAGATTCTTCTGATACTACTGCGACCCTATCAGCTGGCGATGAAAGGAGGAAGCCTATGATTTAGTCTTTTGACATAAAAATTTGATTCATCCCATTTCATTAACTTCTGGATGGAATTCTAGTGCCAATCAAAGAGGGCACCCGATCACGGATAGGTTTCCCATTTATGGATTCAGGCTACAATCTCACATAGTAATTATGACCAAAAAACCAACTTGCATATTGGATAAACAAAAATAGCAATATACCCTAGGAAAACATCTCACCAATGGGGGAATTTATCTAGAAACTCTATACAGTTGGTTCATTTTTGATCTACACCCCTCAATATCAAGAGGAAACCATGCGGGCATCAGATGATAAAGTTCATTTTTTCTATAACATTGCATAGAAGGCCACACTGGATGAGAAATTGGGGTGGTCATAAAAATGGGAAATTATCTCAGAGGATCATTCATCTTGAACTAGGGGTGACCTTTTTGGATCCTCCATAGCTATAAGGAATTCAAAGTCGAGTCACAGGTCATGGGGAATACGAGCCAATCTGGGTATCCTAGATCTACTCTCATCGAATCCAAACACTAATCACGATACTTTTTATCTAGTGGATCCTAGACACCAAAACAATCCACTTGGTACATGGGGAGGTCAACAAGAGACTTTGGCATGTCTAGATAATTTCGGGGGTTCCCATCCTCAGTGATATGCATAAATAATTTCCACCACATTCTTCCGCCTGGTATTACATGAAGAGGGATCAACCTATTTTGTGGAAACTCATTTCCAAGAAAAGGCACTTCTAAATGATGAAACATATACTTGGAAATATGTCCCATTTTCTGATTGGATTAATTTTTTTACTACATGATGTTTCCCAAATTCCATTGCACCAAGACTGAGGACTTTGCCAATCGTTGAAACATGAATGCGTATTGGTTCCTACTAGGTCATTCTGGAAGAGGGTCAGTTCAATGAATGGGGTTGGAAGATCATTCCTAAGGATGGATGATTGTTTTAGTTGTAAGCCTTTCTAGACATGTTTCTGAGCAGCTAGCTTCTTCCAGTGAAAAATTCTCATACTCATGTCTGAGTCACACCTTTTATCCTAGTATATCAATTGGCCATTGTTAGGTGTATTAAAATTTCCATCCTAGTATTGGGGAAGATTTATTTATTTTTTAAATAGATTATCAAGAGGATGTTTCCACACAAACTGGTGGGTCCCTTCCATATTATCTAGGTATGGGTAGAAGCTCATATGGGAGGCTACACAATCATCAATACTCATCATAACTCAGATTTTACCATCTGGATATACCTAAAAGTCATAAGGGGGTTATTCCATCATACAAGAATGAGTAGGAAATTATGGAATGACATAAATACCAAGAATGATTCTCCTATGATCCTTACACTTCTCTATCAATCACTTTGGTAAGTAATGAATTTGAGGACCTTGTTAGGATATGATATCTTTTCTCTCCAAGAGAAGGATTATCAGTTTCTGGGATCTACATAGAACTTATCTATGAATGGTACACACCCTACATATTTGGCCACCAATTCAATTGTATCTAGATGATGTGTCCTCCCACCTTAAATAGTGCACAACATGAGAAACTTTTAATGATTGTTCAGAATCTTTGGTTGATGTTTATTCTGGAGGACACCGAATTCCAGATTGGACTCTCGCCTTCCAAGGGTTTCAAGTATACACTTACGAGATCCTATGCCTATTTTTGGAACCAATCATACCAATAAGGTCAACTATCAATGCCATTTATTATTGTTGATTCCTAGAAAGCTCTTGAGGCCAAAGGGAAAAAATAATGAAGTTGAGAAATACATGCCTAGAAAGCAATGAAGGAAATCTATAGTTTCTAAACCCCCAAGGAAGGATTTGAAATCCCGAGGATTGAACTCCCATGTTATCAACACTACTCCTCAAGGTCAAGCGTCCAAACCTTTTAACCCATCCTTTTACAATGATATAGAGGCAATGAGATTCTTTGAGGAGTGACCATTCATATCGCACACTACAACGCTTCCTGCCAGAGAAGGGGGTTTTATTGACCATGTATGACTATGTGTCAGCACCTACCACTATCTCTTATGGTGATGATCTCGATGGGACATGAATCTAGCCTGAAGGGCCTAATATATCAATCCTTTCCTGACTAAATTGACAATGATATTTTTTTCAAGTGCTTTCCATTTTGATGTATGAAATTGATGATGGTAGAGATGTTGATAGACATGCCTCTAGGTCCATGGATGAAATTAACCCTCCTACCATAACTAGTGTGGGAGAAATTCCTCACTCGCATTTGGTCCATTTCAAGATCCCATCCTCAAAGGAATCCAAGGAGGATGAGGATCCTATAATTCATTTAAAACTATCGAAACCTTCTTTACTTCCTTAGGAGGATCCTCTAGCATTGAACATCCCCATTATTGAGGTGTTACCAGAGGCTCAAAAGACCTGAGAAATCTTACAGTAAAGCTTGTATTGCAATGATATTTGGGATTTTCTTTAGTAAGATCCTCTTAAATGTATGGAATTTTGAGAAATCATTGATACCATATAGATATTATCTCACAAATATTCATGTGTCTAGGCTACATATAATGAAGAGATGGATACATTTCTCCACTATTTCTAGGAAATAACATACTGGTCTTATTGATTAGAATACATGGAAATAATCATGAAATAACCAGATGATATTGATGAAGAGGTAATTTTCACCAATCCCTTTTCCCTTTACTATTATAATTTTAAAAACCTATTCCCGATACTTGAAGAAGTAAAGGGAGATTAGGGAGATGGTTTCTTCCCTAGAATAAACCCCAAGAGGCATTTCTACTAGGGAGGATATCCATTAATACATGGGAGTTGCTGTATGGGTCTCTGATGGGGTGATAGAGAATATGGAGGTGGTCCTTGTTGGTACTTCTAAAGCATTTCCACCTCCAGCCCTGCTTGCTATTTCTTCCAAAGGGCCATCTCCATGGAGTACTGCAAAACACAAACATAAATCACAACTGATGACACATCTGAAATCGAGAATCACAGATAATTTTAAAATTTATTTATTTAATTTTTTAGATATGAACCTTTATTTTCTGACTAATCATCATGCACATATTCTGGCTCATGTCTGATGAGAAACTGGGTTGCAATTTCCCAAATGTCTATAGCTCCTACTTCCTTAGTGGTACAGCTAGTACCACCGATGGACAAAACTAAATAGGAGTTGGAATATAGGATTGTTGAGGAAATTGGGGGGGATCCCGAGCACCACGAGGGTGTTAATTTTGTTTCAATGAATCTTTGTCTCAATAGTGGGACAATTTTCAGAGGCTGAACCTTCAACTAACCATGTTGATCCTTCTCCTCCAGAGATGAATGAAATAACTTTACTAGAGGTATTTGAGATGAATGGGGAACCCCAAAAAATAAAGGATATCAGGGAGAGCCCAAGTCCTAGGAGTCTGTATACTCCTGATCAAATGAATTCCATCCTTATAAAGTGGGTGTCTTTAAGAGTTGATGTTCCTGTTGAGCATATTAACCCTTCTCATCTAGGGGATAAAACCACACAATAGAAAGTGATTCAGGCTCAAGGAAAACCAAAATCAGATTTCATCCCTAGTTCCATGATGATTATTCCCATAGGTATTATTTTTTGGGTGATATTTTAGAATTCTCCAACCCAATTGAGCATGGTCCCACACCATTGGTGTCTCTAAAAAAACTTGAGTTCCATTCATAGACTAAGGATGAAATATACAGTTTTTTGGTTGATGATGGCACAATGATTTCTAGGGATATTAATATCTTGGAAATTTGAGGTGAGTTCTACATCCTTCCAACCATTCCACTTTATTTCGGGATTTAGGTATTAATTGGTTCAAATTTATAAATTTGGGATTGAAGCCAATAATCCCTGTAGTTATGACTATTGAACCAATATCTCAACTTACTGGAATCAAAAGGGAGTTGGTTACCATGGATTCAAGACATATAAAGGCTAAAGAGCTAAGGCCCTCTCTAGTTATGCTTATCCCTAAATATATTCCACTATCTTAATGAAACTCCGAGGTAGACCAGGAGGGCCTAGTCGACCTTCATACTACCCATCGAAAAATATGGGAGGATATATGGAGGATAGTCTCCCAAACCCCCATGGGAAAATTTCTAGTAATAATTCCCAAATTATGTCACCCATTTTCATTTCATAGGTATCAGTTATATGATTACTATGCCCTTTATCACATAGTAAAATAGGTGATAACTGGCCATGATAAGGTTAGAATGATCCACTCTCATCTCTTGACTACAGAGTTCATGGATAACATTTCTTCTACCAAGAAGATACTTTTTTACAAATATATTAAATATTACAGAGTGGTCGGAAGGTGACTGGGTGAAATTTTAGAGTTTACGAATTCAGAGGAACAACTTCTTCAAGAGGCAGAGAATTATAGCTAGGAACTTGAGCGGCTGAAACAAGAATTATACCACACTGAGTTAGTAATTGATAAAGGTAAATTTATGGTGGATGAGTAGAAAAAGGTTGGACTAGACACATCTAAAAAGGAACATGCAAAGTGGTCTAGTGAGAATGTTGATATAACAACCTTGTTTGAGCTTCACTGAGATATAAAGGGCTAGGACCAGATTCTGCTTCATCTCCATGGCTATGCTGAGCAAGAACTATTAATATTCTATCATTATTTCCTATAAACACTACAGGATGGGGATACTCCTTTATTCCCATATTAATAAATGAAAACTTGTTTTCTATCTAATTTATGTCTTTTCACTTTTCATACAACGTTCAACCATCACAATTTTCAATGTATTTTGAAAGATAATCTATCTGATGAATTGAATATTTTAGTCACTAGATACCACTTTCAATCACAATCTGGGATAACCAAATTGATTTGGTCATACACTACTCTAATTTTTTCCTAAGTCGAGGGACCCAACGATCATGGTTTTGACTATTTCTAGGATTTCCTGGTGAACCCTAAAAACATTGTTCCTTTTCTTATATAGCCCTATTTTTTTCATAAGTCCACCATAGTGTGGGACTAAAAGGAATAACTTGAATTTTTATTAGGTTTCCCTTTTTGGGTGTTCGACCTAAGAATCTTGTACCATTTTCATCTTTTTTTGAATGCTTTATTTTTCCTTAAACCATGAGAAGAATAGGTCTAGAAACTAGTTACTCAAGTTTTACCTAGGGTGCACTTTATAAGTTTTCATCCTGGTATGTTTTATGTCTCTTTTGATGGGAATTTTAGAGTCATTAAAATTCAACTAATTTCACTAATGTTTTCAACCAAATAACTTTGACCATGATTTTCAGGGAAAGGGCCTCAATAAGGCTTATTGGTTGAGAATGTACCAATATTTTTCAAAAATTAATGAGTGGTTATTCTTGACCTTAGTTTTTTTGAATTTTTAATCTCAGATATGATATGGGGAAAGTACACAAGAAGTAACCATAATAATGCTTTCCAATATGATGCTTCTAGGGTTTACAAAGGTAGGAAAATCCTCTATAGAGGAATCTTTTTTTACTTTGGTTGAAAGAATGATTTTGTGAGAGAATTATATAGAGGAAATTGTGGAATATTATGCAATGTCAAATAGTGGTTTCATCAGGAAACTGAATCTCCATTTTTGATGGCCAGGTGATTTATGAAAAATTTGATTTATTAAGACTATGAAGGGTGGATTATCAAGAAAATGATGTCTAAAAATTATGGGGGAATATGTATTGTCTTTTTCCATGAATGAGAAACCAATCCCACACTAATTTATCTAATGTAAAGGAGTGTTGGAGAGTGATGTAGATTATCATCATGAAAATAGGACATAGATGGTGAATTAAGACTTAACGTCACTTTTGTTTGACCAAGCGATCAACGATTCTTCATTTTCATGATAATCTTTCGAGGAATGTTCAACCATCATTTTGAATGAAGGGAAAAAAGGTTGTAAGAATTAATCAGGGGGGTTCCTGAATCCGAGGAGTGATGTGGGGCATGGAATCCATTTGAGGAAAATAGAGGAATGAAAATCCTCTCATAGGGATACATTTTCCTTTTTTGACATGCATTATTTGGGATCAACTATGTAGAGGAAATTGTGGCATATTGTGAATAGTCAAACAAAGGTCTCACTAGGACACTGGCCCTCCAATTATGATGGGTAGATAAGTTTATGGGGATTTGGACCTTTCCCTAATCATTGTATGGTTTGTGAAAGGAGGTTTCCTAAACATAGAAGGGAATTATAAGTCTATATTTCCCTAGAATAGGTAGATACGTTCCATTAAGTTAGTCTGAACCAATCATCAGAAATATTTTCTTTTCGATATGGTTGCGATTGAGATATGTGGTCTTGAAATTTCTACGTATATCATTGAAATGAGAATTAATCCATGCATATTCCTATTGAGGTTCCCCATGCAGGTATGACCCATATATAGGAAAAGAGGGGAAACTTTTACTTCATGGTTGTACCGGAGACATGAGGTTTCAGTATCACTACGTGATAATAGGAATCAAGCTAGACGTAGTCATTTAGAAGGTTCCCCCAAATTTCAATCAAACTATTGTATGGTAAAGGGTAATTTTCTTTGGATATGGGCTCACTAACTAGGAAAGGATAATTTTAGATTCTACCATGTAGATCTAACTCCCATATAGAAGTGGGGAATTATATTGTGACCAGAAAAGGATATAGGATCTAGGTGTCAATATGTATCTCGTTGAAATGAGAATCATGTCATAAATAGTTCTTATAGGGTTATCTGCATAAGTATAACCCTTTCACAAGGAAAGTAAGTTTTTAATTTTTTTTAGACAGAACTAGGATTGGTTAATTTTGGTTCACTACATACCTTGTAGCGGCAAAGATCAATCCAAACACAATTGCTGGGAATTTCATAGTTAAGTGTCACGTGACTAGGACATCAACAATGCGGTTTTAACATTGTGTGGTGAATATGGATTGAGGTCTTACAGTGTTAGTTCATACATCTAATAGCCTATTTCAGGGGAAAAATGAGTAATAGAAGGATCATTGAACCAGGATGATCTGACATGTCTCAGAAGTGAGGGAGAAAAAGTGTAAACCATGATTCTGAGGATTCTTGAATCAAGAGACATTGTATGATATATGAAATACATTATGGAATATAGATATTGGAAAAGACTATCTAGAAAGTGAATTTTTCTTTGAATGAAAAGCCTTTTTTAGGGTAACTTGTGTAGATCCAACTGAGGCATATTTTTCATAGTCAAATAAAGGTGTCCTCAGGATAGTGGCCTCTCCAATTTATGATGGCCAGTGGAAGTGTGTGAGCCTCCAAAATTTATTGGGGAAAAAAGTGTTATGAATCTAAGGGATGCATCCAGGTATGTAGGAAAAAAATCAGATAATGATTATCCATGTAGTGAAAATTCCCCTATATAGATATAACTCATATGTAGGGAGGGGCATTTTTTTCCTTAATTGATCCCTGAATAGGAAACCCAGACATGAGATCTCCTTTATAGACTCGTATTTTCATACCATATATGGGAACCTTTTTTTATTTTCTCCATGGCTAGGACTAGGGAATAGGGATTAGGCGTAACTACATATCTCATCAAAATTATAATCAATCCATATATAGTTCTTTAATGACCCAAGTTGTTTAACCTAATTTTGTTAGGAAAATTGATATACCCTTTAATGTCTTTCCACCCAGACCATGGAAAAATGATGAGGGTCTATATGCCTTGGTCATATGGGGAATCCCCTACCAAACCTCCTAAGTGCATGTGATCTATATTTAGTGCGAGAAACATAGGGTGTAAAATTTTTATCCATCATGTAGAGGTGATAAAATGATGGATATAGAAATTTTGAATTTATGGTGCCTGGACCATGATGTAGAATCTGGGTGTCACTATATATCTTGTGTGAATTGGAATCAAGTCATACATAGTACTCAAAATCATCACTCTGTATAGATCAGATTCATACATAGGGAGAATGGATTTTTTTCTAGGGTGGCTATACCTGGAGGAATTACCCAAGCATTTCTACGTATCCCATATTAATGAGAATCAATCCATACATAGTTCTTGAATATGAAATGGTAGATAACCAATGTGATGGGTAATTTTCACTTAGGTGTTAAAATTATGATGCAATGTAGTTTGACATCATACAATGAGTACATTGGTGTCATATAGTTTAATTCCTTGTGACACAGATGGTGTTCCCTATAGTTTAACATCACATGGTCCAGACAAAGCTTTTATAGTTAAGGGAAGGATGATTTTGTAAACTAGTGAGAAACACAATCATGATATGAAAGAGGCACTGAGGCTAAAGGTTATAAATAAAGTCATCTTATAAATGGTTGTAAATTTGTGGTTGGGGCTAATACAAGAGGTCAATATGTCACTATGTATCCTACAATGATAAGAATTAAGCCACATGTAATTCTGGACAGGAATTATCCACATAGTTATTTCCCATACATAGAGGGGGTAATTTTTTCTTTTATTTCATGAAAGCACCTAGGATGTAGGATCTAGATGTAACTACATATCCTGTGATGATAGGAATCAAGTGACGCATAGTTTTAAGTGAATTATACCTACGAATGTCTGAATCATACATAGAGAGGGGGAATTTTTATTATCTTCCACATAGATCCAACTCAATCATGAGAAATAATTTATTGAGATGATGATTCCCATTTGTTTTATCATCATGAGATGAAGAGGATGTACCCAAAAGTTCAACGTTATGCAATCCGGATGATGACACTGTGTAGTTTATCATTATGCATTTAGAATGATGAACATGTAATTAGACAAATTTTTTATTAAAGAACCCTTCCTTGGTGGGAGCCGTGGTGAGATTTCCATCCATTGAAATTAGGGAATAGGATCCATTTGAGTAGAATTTATGTAGGGATTATTTTCCATACCATTTTGGTTCAAATATCAATGGTTTCTTTATAGTTATCACTAGAGTTTAGAGGGAAAACATGATATGTCCTTTATGGAAATATCAAAGGTGAACCGTTTTGTTAAAGGCTCACATGATCCAATTTTAGTGGTCTTCCAAATAAAGCAAGGTATTAAATATTTTCTCATATCATCCCTCCAATTCAACAAGTCGTTTATGTGATTTCTCATATGTGTTAAATTGATCACAGATAGAAACACGGGGTGAGGGTAATTAAACCTTGATAGATAGGACCACCTTTGTCTTGTACACTAATGAGTATGGGGTCATCCATGTGGTAGTGTGGGTCATGGTTTGGTAATCCAAAAGGCATGTATGAGCTTTTCCATAAATTATTTTTCATCCATATCTACCATCTTTTTGAGTGTATTTAACAGGATCTTATTGAAGGAATATATTTGTCTGTTAGCTGCTCCAAGGTAGTGGGATGAAAAATTGGAATTGATATTGTAGTTCTGGTATAGTTTCTCCAATTCACCAGAGTAGAAATTTCTACCATTGTTTGTTAGTATTTCATGAGGGACAAGAAATTGGGTGATGATTTTGGATTTCATGAAGCTGAAAATGCTACTTTCCCAACTTCTTTGATGGGTATGGGATCGACATCCTTGGAGAAGAAGTCAGTTGCAGTAAGAATATACTTGAACTGATTCACCATGGCCAGATAATACAGTCCCACAATGTCCATTTTCTATATGGATAATGTCTAGAAATACTTTTCTATGTGTATAAACTTAGGGGGTTGATGGATGAAGTTGGAATGAACCTATAAGGAATGACACTTTTTGATGAATTTAGTGCATTATTGAGTTCGAGTCGTCTAGTAATAACCAATCCTTCATATTTGGTGGGAATACATGAGTCATGATTGGTGGGTGACACAAGATCTGGCATGAACTTCCTTTAGGGACACAATGGGCTCTTTTCCCTTAATGCACATGATAAGGACCCCATCAAGGCTTTGTTTATAGAGTTCTTTTATATGGTTCATGCTATCATAGAGAAAAAAGTTAATTGATCTTCATTAGATATTCTCTCTCCCCGCTCTATCTGGTGGGAGCTCTCCACATTAAAGGTATTCCATGATTGGTTTCATCTAGCTGGTGGTAGGACCATACAGGTTAGGGGTGGGATGAATGTCACCACTCTCTTCCATGTTGGTTTGAACAAAGGGTGGGACCATTTGAACAAAGGGTGGGACCACTTGGGATTAGATAGAGTTGTGGATGCATTTTCCAAAGCTTCGACGTGGGAGTTATATGAATTTGGGACATGATTCAATGTTTTCTTTAAATAGAATTCCACCATTATTCCTCATAAGAGATTTAGCAGGGGGATTATATCTTCCTTTTTGATAGAATAATTTATGTTAACCTACTTGATGACCATTTCCACCATTATTCCTCATACGAGATATAGTAGGGGGATTATATCTTCCTTTTTGAAGTGAAATCTCTATCCCTACAATTAGAACATAATATTCTACTTCATTATTTGTGGATCCCTCTGACAGTAGGAATGAGTAAGGCATGACTGCCTTTTCTAGAGATATTATCATGACTCCCAACCCTACTTTGTTGAGTTTGGGGTCTTCCATAATCTTTATTATTGTGGTACTAGATGGAAAATCTAAGTAAATTTACCATATCTAGGGACCCTCTAAAACCAATATAATATCTTCATTGGATAATTCAACATCAAATGGTTTCATTTCTACTGAGGATTTCTCTATGAAGAAATTTTCTAATTTCTATCCTTTATTGATATCTAAGGGA
The DNA here is from genome assembly GCA_963277665.1 of Viscum album. Classification (NCBI taxonomy): domain Eukaryota; kingdom Viridiplantae; phylum Streptophyta; class Magnoliopsida; order Santalales; family Viscaceae; genus Viscum; species Viscum album. The sequence continues at coordinate 177,495,670 of OY728119.1, read as the reverse complement.
GAAAGTGAATGTAAAACTGCATCAAGATAACTGACCACTGTGACAGACATTCGATCAACATTGGAAGACTAAGGATATATTTGAGTGGGTTGCTACAGAAACCAAATAGACCTCGTGGTGCTGTATATAATGTCTTTGTTTTTAAATTGAAAATATTAGTTTCATATAGCTCTTTTTAATATCTGAATATTGAGTCTTTGCCTCGACCGTGGTTCTGATGAGGGTTAAAGGTTGTTTTTGATTCTGGCATCATACTTTTATGCTAAAAAGGTACCTAGTGATCACTCTAAGGATGTCACATATAAAATAAGCAGTCTTCCTTCAACATGTGTCATTATCACTAGCAGTCTCAAGATGTTTTTCTTGAGACTATTGAATGCTTCCTGAAAATCATCAGTCATTGGTATGTAACACCTTTTTTATCAGTTTGGTGAAGAGAAATCATTTTATAGAAAGGTTGTCGATGATGCACTAGATATAGGCTAAATTCCCTTATAGTCTTCTCAACTTGGTGAGGTTGTGAGTAGGGGAAATATTAAGGATATACATCATCTTATAGGGGTAAAATTTGATTCCATGATTCCATATGATTAAGCCGAAGAACATCCCTGAAGTAATGCCAAAAGTAAATTTCAAGTGGTTCATTTTTAGGTCTCTAAGCCATAGTTTTTTGAAAACAATTTCAACATTTGACAGGTGGTCTAAGAAATGTTTATATTTAACCTCTAAGTCACTGAAATAGCATTCAATTAATTTCCAATAGAATATTCTGAAGATACGATGCATACCATGTGGGTATGTGGCACAAACATTCTTTTAACCAATGGGAATTACCTGATAGTGCAATAATGCCTGGGGGCCCTAAAGGAAGTGGAATCTACATCATCCTGGTCCATTAGAATTTGGTTGTATATTGAATTTAAATCCATGAAGGGGAGTTAATATTATCTGTATATTGGATCGATCATTAGTTCCATGATCTTGATTGAGAAATCATTATTCAGACATTGCTGATTGAGATCTATAAGATCAATGAAGACTCTGATTTTCTCATTCTTCTTTTTGATAGGGACTATATTGTCCAATCATTTCAAATATTGGACATCCTAAATTAAGGTGACCCTGATGATATTTTCAATTTTAAAATCTATTTTGGCATTATGTGTTGGGTGCATCCTTGTGGCTACTTGTTTATATCCCTAGCGGTCCTCTAGAAAGGCCAGGTGGTGAGTGGCTACTTTGGGATTAAGGCTTGGAATTTCTATGTATTAATTGGTGAGTGCATCATAATAATACCTTAGGAAAGAGGTATATTATTATTTCTATTATGGATACATGTTATCACTAATCAAGGTGGGCCTTAAATCTTCCTCTGTACATGAATTAATTTCTCTGAGTTCATCAATGGTGGTGGAGACACCCTATTAAAATGATGGAGGGGAATCCCTAAGGTCTTATTCTTTATCTTACACTTATTCCACTTCATCATCATCTTCTTGTTCTGATGGAGAGACATGAATTGGGTTGAGTTCCCTAGAGTTGATAGAGGAGTCGATATCTTTGTATTTGAAATAAAGAGCATCTTTTTTTGATTCATCCACCAGTAGGGACTATTCTTGAACAATGTAGAGGATGGAGTGAGGTATAGAGGGGTTCCTTTGTCAAATTTTATTGACAAAACATCCTCATCTACCTTGGCTAGTGATGTAAGGATTTCCTAGAGCATTGGAGATGACCTAGTGGCATCTTCATCAGAGCATTCACTATTTTTTAGGGATTAAAAAAGTTTTCCAACAGTACTATAATTGGTGGTCATGACTAAAATCAAGAAGATTTAAAAATATATAGCAGACTTCAGGTGCATAAGCTTGATCTGATTGATATGTAGAAAATATTCTTCACTGAGCTTCCCGAAGGGGCTGGCCGGGATTATTTTCAGACTGTTTGGGATGTTGACCCATTCAACACCTTCACCCATGGGTTTTTTCCTTTTCCCCTATTATAAACCTGCTCCGATATAATGTGACTAATAGGATTCGAATAGGGGTTTGTCTTCATATAACGTACTGATTTTTCTATTAATGATGTATTCAATACATTGATGGCATAAAAAGGAAAAAATACGAGTTGGTGAAACAAGGGCCTTCCATGCAATTCATTGAAGGTTGTGTTCTACCAAACTACTAGGAATTATTAGTTGTCTATGAGGCCTCAAAATTGGGACTTGATATTGATTTGGCCCAATTTCTTCTACTAGATTTTTTCACAATCTTACAATGTTATGGAGGAATGAACTAGGTTGTTTTCATCACAACCTAGTTGATGAAGTGTTAATAGTATAATGAGATTAACTCCAGTATCATTATCAATGAAAATATTTCAAATATCGACACTATTTATTCCTCTAGACACATACAAGATTCTGATGTGTCCTCGTATAAGGACATAATCATCTTGATTCGTCAATGAGATAACCATATGGGATTCAACATGATCATAATATGTTTGATAAGACTCATCATTGGACACTTATGGTTCAAACTCTCATGGGATTATAAAACTTCTACGAGTTCTTTACTGAGGTATTTGAACAAACTTAAGGCATCCAAAATTGATAGTTTACCCAATACCGATGCTAATAATCTCATAATATCAAACTTATGGTCTAAAGATTGCTACTTACCCATGTGGGGATGATCTTTCATATTCACTTTAGGGGAAAGAGTATTTGATGATGATGAATCAGACCTCAGAACATGAGTCGGAGGTTCTCTCATCCTTGGTGGGTTAGGTTGGGAAGGTCTACCTGATCATCAAGGGAAATCCAATACCTTTAATTTTCTTGATTGATATTCCAGAGTAATTAGGTTGGAATGAATTTTGGTAGGTGCATGGGGTTTTCCTATTCCCATTGGACCTGCTGAAGGTATCTTCCATGATTTTCTGTAGCATTGATGAACCAAGTAGGGGAATGACTAAGAGTATAGACCCAGTCGTGACCGCATCTTCCATGGTATCCTTGGCTCCTATGGTCGTTTTCTTTAGTTCCCAGATCAAGTGTATAGAACTTGAGCTCATATCCATACTATTCATTGGATTAGGGATTCATTAAGTGAATTAAATTAATGAACCAAAAATCAACTCCTCTTATGATGATGGATCTGGCCGAGAAATCACTTATAGTGGTTTTGTTTGGTTGGGCGGTGTTCATTATTTTAGATATGAGGGAATAAAACCCAAGAGTGCAAAAACAAAAATTTTCCTTGGTACATGATTACCCTTCTATTATTTCTCTCTACCTTTTAGTCTTGGATTCTTTTTTAAGGTATAGCCTTTGGAGGTTTGTGGCTCCAATGACATTGGCTTCATTATAGTAGATGTAGCTGGGGGAAAAGTTGGTTGTTTCAACTATGAATGGAGTATAACATAGTCAATTTAATTGTATTTTGAGTAATCCAACTATCAAAATTTTGATCCATTCTTCTAAAAAATTCTTATTACTAGCCATGCTTCTCAGGGAAAGTAGTGTAAACACACACCACATGTACTGGCGATGGTCCATATTTTAATTTCCAAGAATCTATCATTTTCAGAAGGAGGTATTTGAAGAAAAAACATCCCAAAATAGTGTGTCTCAATATCTGGTGAAAGGGGAAATAATATGGCCAATTTTAGATACCCACCACATCAGCCTATTTTTTTCGGGTAGATGGAATAAATCATGTTCCATAGCTACCATGAAATAGAGACTAACTTGATCATATTGAAACAAGTTAAATTTATTATTTTGTTCCTCGAATTCATTTTTTATGGGTCCCCTCCGCTCATCTTGTTGAGGCGGGGCCACTGTTTATGCCCGGTGGCTCTTCACGATATGGTGAATGCTTAGGAGCTAAACCAGTTGTGAGGGATTTCTTAAGTGTGACTAATGCCACCTCATGTTTTCCTACTATTTTCCCCTGGATTGGTGGGATTATCTGGGGCTTAATCTTGGTTTGTTCTTTATAATCCTCAATTTTTTGGAAAATTCTGGAGAAATCTGGAAACCCAATTTCATAATTCAATGGGATGAGTGGAATTCACAACTAATCATAGAGATTTTAGATTAACATAGTAAGAATATCTTCCTATATGAGTGGCTGGTTTAGAAAATAGGTCAAAACTTTCCATAGGGTGATGAAGTATGATATTCTTTCATTATATCTATGTTTTTAATTCAATAGGTCACTGATTTTTGTCTTCTATAATGTTGAACTAAACTAGAACAGGAAATTTCAATCAAGGTCTTCCCATTCCATGATAGACTTAGCATGCTAGCTGGTGTACCACATGAAGTCTTACCCTTGTAGGGTTCGTATGAAGAATCTAAGATTCAATGCTTCTTGTTACTATGGGGTCCCCATCATGTTATCATAATGGGATGTATATGGGTCAGATATTATTATGGATATCCTTAACCATTTAATACTAGAAACATAAGACTCATAAAATTTTGTGGTAGTGGGGTGTCCCATACCGAGTCGGGGTAAGGTTTTTTTTTCAGTTTCCCTGGTGGACTTTGTTACTCCATGACTTCCAATTAAAATGAAAATTCTTCATTGGTGTTGATAAACCCTTGATGAGTGTTCTTTTGAACATGGAAATATATAGTCACAATAATGGTTTGGATTTGACGTGCTGGTTCCACTATTATTTGGGGTTGATATCTAATCAGTCACATCTTTTGAGGATTTAACTAAACCTATTTTGGTTGTTTTTTAATGGAGGGAAATCATGATACCAACCCGTGGTCAAGTCCGGGTAGACCAATTGTCTTGGGGCTATGTTGGGAGGATGTCCTAGTCTTTCTTAAATTTCTAGGATGAACCCTTATGGATGAATTACACCTATTGGAAGAGTTTGTTGAGGTTATCCCTGGGGATCATACTTGATAGGAATGATAACATAGAAAAAATCAGTGTTTATTCACCTCAACTATTTAAATTCTTCCTCAAACCAAGAAAATATCATTTTAGCATAGGGAGCTCATTCCCTTTGAGAGTAGGCGGTAGTTCGTATACGAGCTTCTTTTTATTCTTCTCTCAAGTTTCTGTTCTCTGAGGAGGAACTATGATATTGGTCGAGGGAGCACCCAGATTTATTGTGATTCTATGGTTCCAGTTAAGAACAACTTCAGCCTCATTGTGGATAGTATCTTGGATGGAACCTTCCTCTCAT